>CAMQGK010000238.1:2170000-2547500 GCA_947000775.1 Pterois miles
CCTCCATGAACGAGGTAGTATTTCTTACTTAGTGGATCTGAGAACAGCATGATGTGGTAACATTCCCCCTGAAGTACTTCAGTGACACAAATGTCCTGCTTCTGTTTGTGCTCCTGATCTGTATTAATGATAATATATTTTTAACTTAATATTTTTTCTTGAATCTGAACGACCTACATGAACATCTGGTTGTCGTGGCTGAGTGGTTAAGGCGATGGACTAGAAATCCATTGGGGTCTCCCCGCGCAGGTTCGAATCCTGCCGACAACGTCCGTTCAGATTTTCAGCCTTCTTAGTCAACGCCTAACACCTCCTACCAAGTCCTAATCAAGACCTAACACTACCTACCAGGTCCTAATCAAGACCTAACACTTCCCACCAGGTCCTAATCAAGACCTGACACTTCCTACCAGGTCCTAACCAATACCTAACACTTCCCACCAAGTCCTAACCATGGGTCCAACATTTTTCCTACCAAGTCCTAACAGCCAACAGCGTGTCATGTGACCATGACAGTGGCGCAGCAACAATAGATTTGCTCCCTTCTCCATTTCTGACGGTGGCAAACGGATCAACAGAAGCAAAACGGTAACGTTATTTACTAGGAAATGATTGTATGAAAAATGATCAATTTTGACATTACTCTTTATTTGCTAGCCGTGCTTGATTGAATATATCGACATACTGTACCTGCCTCCATAGTTTTCCCTTTACAGCTAATCTTGTCACATCGCGCTGGCAACATCTTTTTAATTTTAGATTTATGAAAGCCAGAAAACAGAGTCATGATGAGGAGCAGACGTCTAGTTTTCCCTCAAAACACTTGAATTATAATATGATGAAAGGTTATTATGGAGTTTTTGACCAATGATAAAAATATTGTGCCTACTGCCACTTCAGCTTAAATAACATTTTCAATGCCGAAACGTGGTATCGTTTTACAGCTACTACTTTTACTGAAGTAAAGGGTCTGAATACCTCCTCTACCACTCTGACTTTACTGTGTATCCAGCTCCACACCTACATAGAGGCCGGTTAAGTCTGCTACTCCTGGTCACATACAGGAAATATCATATAACCTTCGTCACAACAGAACAACATCAAGATATAAAATAAATGTTCCCCCGGTTAAACAGGAGCGGAGCCTGCTATTGACCGCCGATCTACTGATGGTCAGAACAGCAACTCAGGGTCTTTCCAACAAGTTGAAGCAAATTTAATGTCTGATCGGACCTGATTGTGTCCCGTCTGAAGACTGTCATTTAGTGACGATGTCAGCTGGACTTGATGCGTATTTGCTGACTCTGTATGACCTGGATGGAGGTCTGGTTGTCGTGGCCGAGTGGTTAAGGTGATGGACTAGAAATCCATTAGGGTCTCCCTCTGCGCGCGTTCAAATCCTGCTGACAACATCTGTTTTCATGGCGGAGACAATGAGCAGCACCGCTGACCTCCATGAACATTGTCACATCGCGCTGGCGGCATCTTTCCCACTTTTAATATTAACTCGCTAAAGTAATATAAAGTTCATTACTGATGATCGATTATTGATTGATTGACAGTTTCCTCTGTTGAATGAACAGCCAACAGGAACGCTTTCTCTCTGAAATGACCTGTGATTGGTCAGAGTCTCCCACCACAGGCTAGATTTATTAAAGCCTGAAAACAGAGTCATGAGAAGGTGCAGACGTCTAGTTTTCCCTCAGAACACTTAAATTAAAATATGATGAAAGGTTATTATGGAGTTTTTGCCCAGTGATGCCAAAAGCTTTCTGCCTCCTGCAGGTTTGAGTGGTTTTACGGCTTTATTTGGACGGTGGGAGAGCTGTATGATACCTTCTAGGTCACGCGACTGTGACCTCTTATTTTTTAATTTGGGGGAGGGATAGGGCAGGGAGATGAAGATGAACGACTGTGGGGACAAGACGTTCTCCATGAGGGACATCGCTTCCTCATTGGTTTAAGGAGGTCAAGAAGGAGAATATACAGTAGGTCCTCTCAGGCGCCGTTTATTCCAGATACAGCTGCATAAAAAATGCTCATGCATCATTGCCTAATTCTTCTGTACTGAAATTGGCAGAGTTGAGCTGACATGTTTAAGTGTTTGAGATTAATAACAGACAAACAAACATCCCTGTACTGTATATGCCCACAGGTCCATTTCAAAGCTGGGAACAGTTTTAAGTCTGCCAGGATGACCCATGGGTGACCCCGAGCACAGCTCCACCTGACAGCCTTCATATCTGAACTATGCATGATCTCCCCCTTCGTTGGAGTAGTCTGGTGGAGTTTTTAATAGCAACGTGACTTTGATGGTCTCGGAGAGTTCAGTCAGTTCTGTGAACATGGGCTACTTTCCCACAAACTCGAGATGTCATCGGGTATAAAATGTGGAACCGCTCCACCGACAATGAAAATACCCACACGAGCTTTATTCTGCCGTTAGTGGTGAAACAGAAAATGTGCTATGACGTCACAAATTTGAGTTTTAGGATTTTGGAGTTGTTCATGTTAACTAATATTTTTGCATTGTCTTAGACCATAGGAATAACATGGATTAATGTTGAAAATGGGCGTAGTACCCCTTTAAAATGACAGATAACACATCAGCTCATTCTGGGTGGGTTTTTTAATGAGGAACCTGCAGTACAGAAATAAGCTGATAAAAAATAAAAATAGGCCTACTTGTTATGCTGAAGAACATAATGAGTGTTATATTATTGGCTTGCAATTATGATGCAATAATATATAAACAGCGTTGCAATGTAAAAAAAAAAATCTATTTATTTTACAAAATGTTAATTTAAACAGTTTTTGTATGCAAAAGCTGACACTGACAGCTGGCTGTCAAATAAAATGCAGCCTAGTGGAGTAAAAAGTATACCGTATTTTCAAGGTATGAAAAAGAAGTATAAAGTTATATAAATACTCAAATTAGGCCTACAAGTAGCTCAAACGAGTACTAAACAGCAGTACTAGTCTATAGTTAATGGACTTGCTTGGTTTCCACTTGTCCAGGGCTGTTATTGTTAACACACAGGAGGAAGTTAATGGGACTTGTTGGATAACAGCTTGGATGTTTACACCATGGATCATCCTACAGGTAGCACTGCTGTAGTTAGTCACACATCCACCTTATTCATAGGAGGGCTTTCTGACTGTCACATTCAAGGTGTTGAGTGAAGTACATATAAAACACACATCACAAATACTCACTGCAGTACATCAGGGGGGATGTTACCACATCATGCTCTTCTCAGATCCACTAAGTAAGAAATACTACCTCGTTCATGGAGGTCAGCGGTGCTGCTCATTGTCTCCGCCGTGAAAACGGACGTTGTCGGCAGGATTCGAACCTGCGCGGGGAGACCCCAATGGATTTCTAGTCCATCGCCTTAACCACTCGGCCACGACAACCGGATACCCGCCTCACTCATACAAACTCAAGATAAACGCATCAAGTCCAGCTGACATCGTCACTAAAGGACAGTCTCCGGACGGGACACGGTCAGGTCCGCTCACATCTCCCTCTGAAACCGGGAGGAGAGACGTGCTGCTCGGCTTCATCCGTGTTGTATTGAGCACAGCATCATCTAGTGGTGGTGGTCACCTGTAGCTGACACACACTGATTTATTCCTCTTTATGTGCTCTTCAAAGTCTCTGGCAAACAGAAAGTCAGTTAACAGCCAGAACTGAAAACAAAACGTCAAGGGAGGGCGACTTCTGTTGCTCCCCTTCAGAAATATATTTCCTGTATGTGACCAAGAGACTTAACCGGCCTCTATGTAGGTGTGGAGCTCAGGTTATTATGTTGTGCTTTTATTTTGTAAGAACTCTCTATTTGAGGCCTACTTCCGGGGGCGTGTTTTCAGGGAGCACACCTGAAACCTCAGCCGCAGGTCTCCAGCTGATCCCAGTTCGCTTGTTAGGCTGAACCAAGAGCCAGAGGAGAGAGAGGGGAGTATTGGATCTATATTATGTAATAGTCATGTGTATGTTGAATATGTTCAGGTGATATTGTACATTAAGTTGAATTCACTGTGGATGTGGGTATGTGTCTGTGTGTGACTGTAGTGTAGACCACAGCTGTCCTGAATCGAACCGATCACATGGTTCACTCAGTCAGTGGCTGGAATTAGCCTGCTGTGTGCACAGGTAACGGTTAACCTCATCCACTACACTGAAAATGATTCCCAGGATTTTACAAGATGCTCTATAATTACATCACAGGCCTTAACAGTGAAATACACAGTATAATACAGTATTCAGAATATTATCGTGAAATTAATGGAAGGCATGGCTACTCCATGAAGAGAGGTTTTTCTGTGTGCTAAAAGAAATTTGTAAAATTGACCATATATTTGTGTTTATTTGAATTCAACCTATTTTTCAGTGTTTTAAATTATCAATGGGTTAACAGGTAAAACAGGTTTTCAGTGTTTTACAAGGGTCTTTAAAGTGTAAATTACTACTGAGCTGCATTAATACAACTAGTAGCTAGTAATTTACTGTCAGTCAGATATTTTCTACATTTTATACATATTTTTTACACAGTACTTCTACAGCAGCCTACTGCTAAATCCCAACTGTGAAGGCACAGTGAAGTACAGTATTTGTAGAGGAGCATACTGCTAAATCACAGTAAAATACTGGCTACTATACTGCTGTGAGGTCACAGTATACGGCTGTCATTTCACAATACCTTACTGTAAAAATGATGCAGTACCTTACTGTGAAAGTAATATAACTAGAATTTACTGCGAATGTACAGTGAAATGATGTACAGCGTACAGTTTATTTTTCATTAAAGTTTGGCTTTTCCTGGGCAGGGACAGAGGAGACAAAAATCAATATTCATTTGAGAGCATGAATTAAATGCTGCGCACTTATTAATGAATCAGGAGCACAGAGCGCAGATCAGTTTGTTTCTCCGTGACAGCTCCCGGGCTGCGTCGCCTGCCGGCCAACCCCTGTTTAAGGCTGATATCTGAGCGTCTAGTAGCAGACCCAGTCAGTGTAATCCTGTCAGTTTCCTGTCTTCTCCTGCTGGTTTCGGCTCAGATCCAGCGGGCCCGAGGCCAGGGAGGAGGAGGACGGAAATTTCTGTGAACATCTGTGTATCGCTCTCATCTGAGGTCGAGGAATGTGGTGAATGCTCATTAGTGGACAGTAAAATCATCCCACAGTGGATTTCACTTTTACTTACTTCAAAAAACAAAACAAAAAAAAAAAAAACAATGTGAACTAGGCCACAAACTGCCCAAACACAGAAAACCCCACCTCACATCCAGAAATAAAGGAAGACCTTTGTCATATGCAGACAGCAGGTGGTGTGGGTTTTTTTTATTGTCATTTATTATTTTATTTCTGCCACGTGGGTGAACCATTTGTCCCTTTTACTTGGATGCATGATCAAGTTTAGTCAAGTGCAGGTTGACACTTCTGAATTTTGTTTGGTTTTAAGATAATGTGCAACACTACTTCCCCTGCAAATTTTCCCCTTGGGGGCAATAAAGAAGATCTTATTATTTATCTCATTTATTTATTTCCTCTTAAGTCCTACTGGGCAAATTTACCTTTATCTTCAGTCGTGTATGAAGACATTTAGCATTATAGCATTAGCGAGGTGTGCAGACAGTAGCGTAGGATCATAATGTGAGATTGGGAGCATTTCTGTTGCCTCGGGCGGCCCGTTGCTAACAGCGCTAGCAGCGCTAATAGTGAATACAGCTGCAGCCGTGAAGACAGAGGTAACAGCGTTAGCCTAGGAGGGCAACCGGAGGGTACTACGCTGTCACACAATGGAAAATGACAGAAAGCTGTAGTGCAGCGAGAGACTTTCACACTGAGATCTGAGTACACAGGATACGTTAATATTCAGTGTCAGTGTGGTAAATTGCTAAATGATGCTGGTTAAATCTCAGCCTATGGATCAAACAGTTGGCTATAAAATGGTTGTAACACTTGATGTGAATCAAATAGATCTCTGGATAACCAATACAGCCACTGTGTCGGACGGGGGGACACTGAAGGAACATGGTGGCGATCAACCTTCATTCATTAAGGCATCACGAACGCTCAGATTCAGGAAAGGTCGTGAAATAATTACTAAATGTGTATGAAACAAATGTTTGTCTAACCTGCATGCAAATTTGTCTGCTCAGGTAGACATTACTCCTCTATGTCTTTTACATTGATAAATGCTCTGGATATCATATAGAGCACCTTTAATGCTAATGTCTTTAAGGGTAGATGTCAGCAAGCTAATGCGCTGTTAAAGATTAGCTTGCTTGTAAACTCAAAGTTACCTTACAGTTACGTCATGTTACCCACAGTGTGCGTAAGGAAAGTATGTCTTTTTAGGAAAGAGGATAATGTGGCTTCGTAACTGCTGGATGTGTAAATATGCAACTGCTTACTGAGGTTGTCATATCAACTTAGAAAGTTTCTTTGCCGAAGGAATGTCCACTGTGAAAACTCAGTCTCAGTGTTTGCACTTTACCTCGAGGCTTTAAACCCCAGAGATCCAGCAAGTCTGTGGATCTCCTGCTGATGGAGTAACCCATTCATCTGGAGTGTGCAGGGCTGGCACATTGACGCTGATGATGTAGCTCTTTGGGAGCATTTTAGAGGTTCTCGTAGAAAGTTATATGTATTTTAGTCCGCTCTGGTCTTTCTTTACTCCGGTCCTAGCGGTCCCACCCACCCCATACTTACTTCCACAGAGGTGCCTTTTACAGGATAACGTGTTGTGAATGTTTGTCATGACGGCCTTGGGTTTATTTGTCGAAGACAAAGATCTTCTACTCTTTCTGTTCTCAACCCACAATAACCGGTGTACACAAATAACTCCCCATATGCCCGTTTCCACCCTCACACCGAGGCACTAGCTTTGGCATCTGACACTTTTCTTAGAAATGCTTAATTCCTCAACTAGCTCTTTAACCATTTTAGACGGCATGTTTGAACATGAATGCTTGTTCTCCAAAGCATTGAAAAGTAAATAATGTGCATACCAATAATAAAATGTCCTCTGCTTGATAGAGTCATCTGGGAAATTACCGATGGTGTGGAGGGAAGTACCGGTGATGAATGAAATAACAGCAAAATCAAACTGTTTTGCTGGGAGGCACGTGGCTGTCTTTCAGAAACCCACACTCTGGGAACCATCATGCCAGCAGAGCCTTCACATTGATTTTACAATCAACAAACTGCACCTCAGCTCTTTTGGCAGGGAAGGATCGGCCCATTGGTTTGAAAATTGATGGTGTTGGACACATGAAAGCATATACAGTCGCACAAACAAACAAGCACACACACACACATACGAAAGGCATTCTTCACACTCTGTGTGTAAAGCTCAACACTGCAAAAATTGGTCCATTAGCTTCAGAATTGATAGCATCACAGGAAACACACACTCCTATAGTAGCGTACAAGGCCACCTTTAAGTGAGCGTATGTCAGATACACGCTGGCCTGTGAAAAAGGGTCATTTAAAGATCCATCGCCATCTGTTTTGGTCCCAGCATGCCATTTTCCCCTCTGTGGGGGCCTTTGATTTAGCGACAAAAGGGTACCATTGCTGCCTTCCTTCCCACTGTGTGACCAGACATCCAGTCTGAGCTGGTTATACGAATCAAACACTGCTGGGCATCCATCGTATCATCGTAGGTGTGACCAGCTGTGTGCGCCTGTTGTTGATAATCACAAGCTTTAGGGGTCCCATTTAAACACTGATCAGGGAACCTGTTTGTTGTGTCTCTTGCAGATATCACATAACCTGGAGTAACCTTGGGGGCGGCAGTAGCTCAGTCTGTAGGGAGTTGGCTTGGGAACCGGAGGGTCACCGGTTCAAGTCCCGACATGGACCAAAAACTGAGTGTGAACTGGTAGCTGGAGAGGTGCCAGTTTACCTCTTGGGCACTGCCGAGGTGCCCCTGAGCAAGGCACCAAACCCCCAACTGCTCGGGGCGCTTGTCAGGAGCAGCCCCCTCACTCTGACATCTCTCCATTAATGCATGTATGTGTGTTTCAGGTCTGCATGTACCATGTATGAGTTTAACAGAGTGTAAATTGAATTTCCCCATTGTGGGACTAATAAAGGTAGATCTTCTTCTTCTTCTTCTTCTAAACAGATCTGACCATGACGTCAAGTTTCCAACAATGGTCTCACTACATGAAACGGCTTCAGTGGGGACAAACATCATCACACATCAATATACTGTAGTTGAGCTCATTGAATCCACAGTGTTTTGGCTTATACCCAATATATGCCATTCAGTGACTGTTTAGGGGCCCCAGTGTGCAGATATATTCAAATCCACCATTTTAGAGTAGACAAAAATATCACATTTATAAGAACTGCATGTTTTTACTCTGTAAAGAGGAGACTGGTGGGTACCCATAGATCCCATTTTCATTCACATATCTGGAGCTCAGAGGTCAAGGGACCCCTTTGAAAAGCACTATGCCAGGTCACTACCAATCTGTCGTCCGGTCTGGGAGTTGTCTGTGTTTTTGTCGTAGGACTTTAAACCTTTCACAGTGTGTTTTAGTTCATGAAAATTAATTATAACCTTTCTAGTCGCCTAAAAGTGTCTTATTCAGAGTTTGGTTGTACCTGGCTCCACCCTCTCGTGCCACCTCTGGTTGCAAAAAGTAACGTGGTGACGGCTAAAAACCAAGATGGACAGCAACAAATGTTGAAGTTGAAGCTTCAAAGCAGCAGTCGATAAACCAGTGGGTGACATGACAGTGACTCGGTCTACTTTTTAATCAGTCTGTGGGACCAGTGGATTCCTTAGGTCGTCTGGTTTCATGTGATATCAGCCTTTTAAAGACAGTAATGTTGGCTGGGTCCCGGCAAACCTGCAGGTCTTGTAGAATATAAAACATTAAAAAAAATGTATTATAAGTTAATGCAGCACTTTACAGAAAAGCATTTTCATGTTGACAACGTTTTTAATTCTGTCTTATTATAATTTGATCTGCATATTAGTGTATTTTATCTTGTGTTTTATTATTGCCGCTTATATACTCATATTCTTGTCTTCCACTCTGTGATGCACTTTGTAACAGTTGTTTTAAAGGTTTCTATACAAATAAAGTTTATTATTATTTCTATTAGTATTGTTATTTAGTTTTGCATTTAACCTCAGCGCTGACAATGTGACCACATACTGCATACTGTGCATTTAAAAACCTAAACACACACTTAGACCAACTATAAGCAAAAATGCAGACAGCTAAACTTCTTAGACCGCCTCGACATTATGGTATAAGGTTTCCATCTGTGTGAGAAACCATAATTAAAGCACACCATGAAGTTTTCCTCAGGGTGTTTCAGTTGCATTCTTGTATCCACATCAAGCAGGCACTTAGACAAACATGTGGCCCGGAGCGACCCAGAGGAGCACAGGGAGGAGCAACATGTGGAAACTACTCAGTACAGGTGATTTAGTATTTCTGCTTGAAGTATGTATATTTTAGCACGCTCCCAGTTTGGATAAGCAAACAGAACTACTGGCATGAAAGCTAAATAATGTACTGCTGTGAGGACGCCACGTTAGTTTGGATCTGAAAAATCACACAATAGCTAACTAGCCAACCAACCAATGCATGCGAGGTAGGAGGTTTTTGTGAATGGTATTGTGGCTTTGAAGAGAGCTTCAGCTCCCTTTTAGAAAGGGCTGTCTGATGAGGAGGTAAAGCTGCCAAAATATTCTAAACATAACATACGACTACGTACTACTAAAGTCATACTGATTTCTTTAGGTGGCTGAAATATGTTTTCTGCTGCTCCCGTCCACAGCTGCTTTAGCTCGCCGTCGGACAGCCCTCTCTGACGAGGAACTGCACCATTATATCGCTCTCTTCAAAGCCACCAAACACACAATAAAGTCTTTTTACCTTGCAGAACCCAGGAGAACATATAACCCCACTTCAAAAAATCCTAACTAACCATTTCACTTATCTACAAACTTAAAACAGCTCATAATGTTCATAACCATGGATGTAATAAGAGAACTGGACACAGCGTCGAAGGTCCCATTTATTCCTACGAGAGCTGCTCAGTGGCGAGTGAAGCCGAAATGGCTCGACTAGTGTTTTCATTTAACCCAGCCTCCCAGCACGTGGTCTCAGGCTCATTCAAATGAATGGAGGAAGGAAATAACTCTGGATTCAGCTATTAGTGCATTTTACAACTTTTAGGACCCAAGTAAATTTACATCAAAGAAAAAAAAAACTATCCACTGAGCGGCAAATGTGTATTTCCCAATGTAAGTCTATGGGAGAAAGTGTTTTTGAGCCCAATGGACACAGAAGTTGTAGTACCACCGTTCCCACTGATTAGCTTACTTTCGTGACCTACGTCACTGCTTTTTGCTCATGGCTGAGATGCAGATGGACTCGCCCTGAAGTGGGTGAGAAGTTGCTCCCACCCAGAATAAAATGTAAACCATCTCCTCCTGGGTTGGTGCTTCAGGTCAAAACTAGTTAGATCACGTTAAGGAAAAGAAAAGGGACGTACATTTCTTACTTCTTTTTTTTTTTTTTTTTTTTTTTTAAAGGGATGCCAAATAACTCTCCACTGCATGAGACTGCATATTCAAAGAAAGTTGGTCGTCATCCATCCTGGTGGTTTGCCAACAGACAACGGTTACAGCAGTGCCACACCCCCTGCTGAAGGTTTTCAAGCAACTCCAGGAAGGTTTCCCAGGACACAAAGCTCGTTCATTCGACGATGCGA
Organism: Pterois miles; assembly: GCA_947000775.1. NCBI lineage: Eukaryota > Metazoa > Chordata > Actinopteri > Perciformes > Scorpaenidae > Pterois > Pterois miles. Next base: position 2,180,754 of record CAMQGK010000238.1, read on the forward strand.
CTTGCAGCGGCATGTTTGTTGAAATGAAGGAATATGCCGATTGTTGTTTCTGCTGCAGTAGCTTCACCCATTACTTATTTAGGTTGCATTTTTACAGTTGAAGATTTGATTATGGAAATGTTCTCTTGGTGAAATCAGCAAAACAAATAATTTTTGAGTCGTTTCTGTGAGACTATAAGTCTATTGTACTATCACCTCTAGCAGAACATAAAGATATGAATTATGATTAGAAATATTTGCTGTCAAAGTTAACATGATAATGCATTAATGCAAATTCATTTTAACGCCACAAATTTCTTTAATGCATTAATGAAACTTCTGTTTTTTAGGTTGTTAGATCAGTTTAAATAGAGTGAAGATGCATATGAAAACCCAAGCTTAAGGAAACCAACCATGTTAGTATGACATGGTTGGTACCAAAGGTTTCCTTAGGCTTGACACAAAGATTAATAACGCTCCAAACTTTATGGTGAGGAAAAACTGGCACGGCCATTTTTAAAGGGGTCTCCTGACCTCTGACCTCCAGATGTGTGAATGTAAATGGGTTCTCTGGGTCCCCACCAGTCTCCCCTTTACAGACATGCCCACTTCATGATAGTCCCAGTCAGTCTGGATCAAGTCCTAGTCAAGTCACTGACAGCTGTTGTTGCCTGTTGCATGAAGCAGCATATTTGCCCACTCCCATCTTGATAAGGATATTAAATACTTAACAAATCTCCCCTGAACAGATAAAAAATGTGCAATTCATATGCAGTTAACGATGGACAATTACGCAATGAATCACAATTAAATATTTAAATCCACTGACAATCCATATTTTAATATTCTAATCACAACTGACTTTCTTATTTAACCCATGACAGCCTGTGTGCATGACATCGTTGTTTTGTTCTACGTAACTGTCGGAGAGTTGGCAGCAAAAAGGAACCTTAAAGAAATCGCATGTGTTGTTGTAAAATAGGCAAAGGAAAAGACAGCATTCCTTGACACATCACTGGGAACGTGTGAAACATACCAGACCATCGGGAACTCTGGAGGAATTCAGGAAAGCAGAAGATATGAGGGAGGAGGAAAACAGGGAAAGGGAGTGATGGAGGAAAGGGGGGAGCAGAGGAAAGGAATGGAAAGGAGGGGGATAGTTGGAAAAATGACAGGATGGGAGCGTCATTCCATCCGCTCTATCCGAGGGGTGAGAGTGGGAAAAGTCAAGGTTCATACGCCAGGAATGGGAGGTCATACTTTTATGTTGACAAAGGTGTGAAGCAGCGACCGAGAGAGGGTTAGAAACACTGCATCTTTTGAGTTGGAGGAAGAAGGAAATCTGTTTGGTCGAGTGAGAGTCCACCAACACTTTCACTCTGCTCTGGCAGCTCTGAAGCTCAAGAGGAACCTGAAGAAGAGGTTTTAATCTCGGATGCTGACATGGAAGAATTACTCAACAGCATGTACATGTGTAGCTGGTCGAAAGATTGAGCGCTAACAGAAAAATAACAACCTATGGCTACCATGTCAGGACCAGTTTCTTTTAAAGGAATAATTTGACAATTTTGGAAATGCACGTATTTGCTTTCTTGCACCAGTTAGATGAGATCATTGATATCACTCTCATATCAGTCAGTCCAATATGAAGCTATCGCCTGCAGCAGGTTAACTGAGCTTAGCACAAAGACGAGGAACAGGAGGACACTGCTAATCCGGCTCTGCTCTACCGGAGCCTCTTAAACTCCCTTCATATAGTTTGTTTGTTAAATCTGCAGATAAACTGAAGCGTAAAAAGAAATTGGCACATAACTGCCACCAACCTGACATCAAAGAACAGGCGGCGATGAAGCCCGCCGGTGAGCTGCCTCGCATCGCCGTTGTCTTGGCCAGAAGGTTGCCTGTGAACACACTGAAAAGAGTGCAGAGGACGGCCAGCGACCACGAACGATCTGTACCTCTGTGAGATGAAATAACTCTCCACACCAGCAGGGCATGGTCGTCTGTATTTGTCATTCAAAAAGGGAAACAGGAAGACCAAAGACTGCAGATATACAAGTCATTTTTATGATACGTACATGAAACAAAGCAGCGTTTTCACACAACTCTCACTCACCACTTAGCTGCATGTTCTTCATTTTCTGTGTATTGGAGTGATCAGATGGGATGAAGATGGAAAATGAGAAGAGCCCTCTGTGTTTTTCTTTTTGACTTTACCTGTTGTCTGGCTTTCCTCACTGCCGTTTCTCTTCTTCTGCACTGATTCGTTTGAGCTAAACATCCAATCAGAGTGATTTGGTTTGTACGAGTGGTTGCAGAAAACCTAATCTCAGTTTAAGGGTGTGAATACTTTGTATTGATCTTAGATGGGATGGTGGCTGACCAAGCTTTACCATATCAGACAGGTGTGAGCTTGAATGCTTTCCATATTCTGCAGTGATCAAACCGATTTTTGTTATAGTAAACACACTTGCTTTTCTCCCTTAATGAAAACGTAGGCCCACCACATTTGGTTTTAAGACGTGTTAGATTAAAGGAGATATTGTGCAGCTGTGGATGAAATATTTACAGTGATGTTGACAAAGGGGCAGATTCAGAGGGAGGCCATGGGCACAGATGAGCTCATTGTTGGAACAGGGATTTCCACATTTCCATGTCAGTGTGGCCCAGGCCACGACACTGAGCTCAAAAACAGGAGGGGCGAGGAAAGGGGCGCCCACGGGGCAGGCAGCCATACACTAACACATCAGGAACAGTGAGACACGAACACACACCAGACTGACATAAAGAAAACATGGGCCGTGGTTTATCGGCAGCATGTCAGTGGAAACATTCGGCTAAGTTCACACCAGAAAACACCGGCTCTCTGGTCTGGACTGTAGTGTTATCTTCACACACACTAACACACACATCCATGCCTCTGGATTACAATGCAGTCCAGTCCCATTTGTAGGCTAAAATACAAACAAACACACCAGTGAGCGCAGGAAACAACAGTAGGCCGCACACACACATTTTTTTGCTCATGCATTCAGGCTGCACAAAGCGGAGTGGCTGGCACATGAAAACACGAAGCACACGCGGAAGGACACGCACACTAAGTCTACCTCTGTTCTGTCAGCAGGGCTTGGCCTGCACGGTTCCCATAGCAACCAGGCCCCTCCCTTTGGCTTGCAGGGGAGGTGTTTTCAAAGTTCACGGCGTGTTCGTGGGTGTGTGTGGAGACAAACACAGAGAAGGGGCGTGGATGCTGAATTAACTCCAAGCAGTAAAACAGCCAGCCTTCACTTCTCGGCTGGAGCGAGTGACAGCAGCACCGGGAGAGGAAAACTACCGCCAAACTACTGCGTTTAGGTGATTTATCCCATTAAAGCGGGACATTTGACCACCTGTGAACCATGGAAGAAGGCGCGTCCCACGCCGAGCTGAGCAGCAGCGTGTCCGGCAGCACCCACACCATCCCGCAGCAGCAGCAGCGCCCCGAGAGCACGGAGCTCCTCATCCCGAGCTTCAGCCCGTCCTCCGCCCCGTCCTCCCCGACCCCGACCGGCACCCTGTCCCGCCTGGGCTTGAAAAGTCCAACCAGCCCGACCGCGGCCGCGCCGGGCAGCCCCGTCGACCGCGGCCAGGTGAGCGCCATCACCGTGGTGGCGCTGCTCGACAAGCTGGTCAACATGCTGGAGGCGGTGCAGGACAACCAGCAGCGGATGGAGCAGCGGCAGGCCGACCTGGAGGGCGCCGTGCGGGTCGTGCAGGGCGACGTGACCCGCTTGTCCAAGACCCACATCAGCACCTCCAACAGCGTCAGCAAGCTGCTGGAGCGCTCCCGGAAAGTCAGCGGCCACCTGAAGGATGTGAGGGAGCGCATGGATAAACAGGCGGTCCAGGTGAAGAAGCTGGAGGCGAACCACAGCCACCTGCTGAAGAGGAACCACTTCAAGGTGCTCATCTTCCAGGTGAGTCAGTCGACTACATGTTGCATTAAAGTTTTAGTTTACCTCCGGCTCACTCTATGAAAACAGACAGTTGGATATTTTCTCATCCGGCTCTGGAGGGAAACCCTCCGAAGTCTGAAAATGATGTTACTGGGGTTGTCTCAGCTCAGGCTACACTGTTATATGCGATTTGTAGCTCATAGGAGTCTACATTACAAACCAGGAGCATGGGGTTTAAAACAGCAGCTCCCATGTTCTGCAAGGGAGGATGACTGTTTCTGTAAATGGAGTCTGGTGGCTTTAAAGACAGCGACATAACAGCTTCAGTTCTCTGTCAGAAACGGCTGTCTGGTGGCAAGGTAGAGTGGTGAAACAAAAAAAGTAGTACTCAGTCTTACAGCTAAAATAAACTGACATTTTAAAGGCACACTCCGCTGATTTTAAAGTGTTCGTTTAGGCTGCTCGTCAGGAGGCGTAGCCTACTACTCAGCCTATGAAAACAGACTCTGATATTGTCTTATCTGGTTCTGGAGGGAAACCCTCCGAAATCTGAACAACAAGCCGGCTGACATTATCACTGGGTTGCCTCGGCTCAGGTTTGACACGTAATACGCTGTTTGTAGCTAATCGGAGTCTACGTTACAAACCAGAGCCGTGGGGTTTTCAAAAAGTAGGCATTTAGGAGGCAACTTGGTAGCATCTAATAGACGCATGCATTATGGGAAATGTATGATCCAGCGTTTTGAACCCGTACGGCTTCTGCTCTTTCAATTTTGACCATTCTTTTTTTTTTTTTAACATGCTTTATAACGCCTTATAAAGTCCAACACTAAATGGCTGGATGAGCTCTTTAAGGCCGAGTTATGTTATATTTATTTCATACAGGATATATTTGCATCGTGAATGCTTCACGAGGCCTCATTCTCGTGTTTGTGTATTTGCATTCACATTTGACTGCAGTAGTGGGTGTGTTCAGGTGTGCGCACATTTCTTGTGTGCCTTTCTGGCGCTGACATGTGATGTGCTGAAGGTGAACAGCTCTTTATTACATTTTCAGCACTTATAAACTTGTTGAACAGGACTAAGGCAACCTGCCGAGCTCAGTTCACAAAGGATGTGGGGAGGTCTCTATTTAAACACACCTCTACTGAGGGAAGCGTAAACATGCTGAATGTGATCTGGTCCCTGAATTTAAGTTAAGATCTTAACAGTTTTTATACTTGTGTACATGTAAGGCTCGTCCCTCTTTTGTGTGTGTGTGTGTGTGTGTGTGTGTGTGTGTGTGTGTGTGTGTGTGTGTGAAGGGTGTGTCTGGGAATGGCGCTGTAGAGGATAATAGAGGAGGGCTCAGACACTGACTTTGACTAGATCTGTTTACACCCCCCAGTCATAATTCAGACAGACAGATGGCTTTTGGATGGATTTACCACTTCAACTGCCATATCACACACCTGTGAGGGTAAAACTCTATACTGGCACTAAAAACAGGTGATAACTCTCCCAATTTCCCCAGGAAACTACGAGTGGAAAGTATCCTTACGTAACCCACCTCTCACTTACCTTAAGACATAGAAAATAGTGGAGCCTCTGTTTACACAGCGTGATCGGCCTTAACTTAAACCTGGATTCTTGATATGCATAATTATCACATGTGGTTGCCATGCAAGATGAAAGCAGCTCCATATTGTTATTAGCGGTTGCATTTACACTCAACATAAAGAAATGTAATCTAGGCTTTGCACTTTAAGAGGTTTGCGTGGTTTTCATGCCTACATGTGTGGGTGCATCTGAGCAGCGTATGTGTTCAAGTGTGTGTCCAGGCAGTAAAAGGGGGGCCATTGTTGACACAGCCAGAGCCCACTGAGAGCTCTTAACCACCGCTGTTATCTGGTTTCCCAGGTACTGAGGCTCTGTTGTTCAGATGCAACGGGTGCCAAGGTCTTACCTTGCACAAGGTGGCTCTGTGGGTGAGGCACCGTGAATCGATTGGATTGAATCCTCCGTCAGTTTCTATGTGCTAGAAGGGTGTGTCCTGTCGCTTTGGAGGTGGTGAGAGTGGTCGGCATTCATTGCTTTCAGTGCATTGTCAAATTCCATGTGTCATTTGGATTTCCCACGTTGTGTTAACCTGGCTGGGTTGGGTGGGTGGATGGGTAGGTCGAAAAACACCAGACGAAGGAGACAGGTTGATTTATTTGTCAAGAATCTTCTGTACTTAAGTTATGATCCTTCTGTAATTATTTTAACCCAAACCACAATATTCTTCCTAAACTTAAATATAGTACTGTTGTAGCCCAGTCCTACCTAAGTATTTTTGTCATATAAACTTAACTAAATACTTTTGTTGTCTTATCCTAAGTACTTTTGTTGCCTAAACGTAACTAAGTACTTTTGTTGCTTAGTCCTAACTAAGAATTGTCGCTGAAACCTAACCACCTAATCCCAAGTATCTTTGCTGCCAAAACCTAAGTGCTTTTGTTGCCTAAACCTAACTAAGCAGTTTTGTTGCCTAAGCTTAACTAAGTACTTTTGTTGTCTAATCCTAACTAAGAATTACTGTTGCCTAAATCTAACTAAATACTTTTGTTGCCTAAACCTCCCTATGCACTTTTATTGCCTACACCTAACTAAGCAGTTTTGTTGCCTAAACCTAAACCTAAGTACTTTTGTTGCCCAAACCTAACTAAGTAGTCTTGTTGCCGAAACCTAAGTTGTTTTGTTGCCTAAGCATAACTACTTTTGTTGCCTAAGCCTAACCAAGTTTTTTTTTCCTGTGAAGACGGATTTATTTTGAAAAGACTGTCTGTATGTAACTAGCAGAAATTGACAGGTGTTTATAGACATCCTTGGGAAATGTGCAAAAAATGAGAAATCAGATATTCGAACAGTTGTATGAGGATACATGGCATGTGAATGTGTTTAGTGTTTTGTATTTGAAATCTGAATATTATTAGAGCATGTAGAAGTAGGGTATACTTAAATATTTACATCTATATCAGGAGCGTGGTGTTCAGAGTTTTTGTCCTCTCAATCGGAGTCAAGCGTAGAGCGCAGCGTTTGAGGCTGCTACAGCAGGGCCAGGTATGTTGGATGTTATGCTGATGCGTTCAGGTGCGGTCAGGTGTATGCAGTTACAGAGCTGGTTAATGAGACCTGGCGTGCCCGAGGGCAGCGGGAAATGAAAGAACTGTCCCGCCCTTGTTCCTCCTCCTCCCTGAGCTGGAGTTGACTCTTTCTGTGTCCATCACTTTCTGCCTCATCTCATCTCTCTTTGCCTCCAGTTTTCTGTGTTTGTTATTTTGGATTTTCTCCATCTGGTGTCAGGCACTAATTTTCTTGTCTGATATCTCTTGGTTTATGCTAATATGTCCAATTCCCTTTGATTCTTTGTCTATAAACTCCAACTTACGTGGGCACTTTTTTGTTGTTGGTCTTTGGTCCGACCACCTGTCCCGATTCCCTGGAACTAAACAAAAGCATGTGCTGCACGCCTCACGCTACTCTGATAACGCTGCACGGTACCAGCTATTGGCCAAGAGGCCCTCCTTCTCCCCCCTCCCCACTTCACAAAACTGATCTAGAACACTCATCACCCTGTATGTGCCAGCTGAGGTGGAAACACAGAGGGTTTCTGGGTAAACAGCCACTGTTGCAGGCAGCAGAGGTCTATGCCCACTCCAGGCTTTGGCCACAGTCAGTCAGAAATGGCGACGCTGTCTGCCGCTCCGCTGCGTTCCTGTGCATAACGAGGACTAATGAGGACTTAATTACCGATGCTTGGCCCTTGTTTGTTTGTTTTTTGTGCACCAGTGCTCTTCCTGTCCCCACATGGCCCTCCCCTCTCCGGGCCTCGTCTCTTTGCACACACCATTCCCAGCCATGTGAGATTTCCAGTGTGTATAATGTAGAAATTGTTTTGGTTATCACTGTTTGGAAAGGTAAAGTGTTTTGTGTTGGATTGCAGATTTTTTTTTTTTTTCCATTATTTGCCGCACAGATTAATTTCACAGGCTCATTACCTGAGATTTCAAATATCAACAGTCACCCTGGAGATCTTATCTTAATTGCATCCCATTGACATATTACATGAAATATACGGCATATTAGGAATTTCTTTTCCTGCGACCAAAGTCATTTATTCCTGAGTAGATCTTAATCTCCCCGTCTGTGTTTATGCCACAGTGGAATTTCATCACAACAAGTCAAACCACAATGGCAAATTGAATTTGAGTGCCGTGAGAATTATTCTCCCGCCTTGCACTCGTGCGGGTCTGGTTCAGAGTGGGAAGAGGATGCTTGGTGGTGAATGTGTTTTTGGGATCCCTCGTCACAACAGTCAGAGCTCTCGCACACTATCAAAGAACATTCATATCACAGAGAAACATGATCTTCAGCCAAACTAAGCACAGCGACTGCAACGTGTGTTTTGTTCATCGAAGTTGAGCTGGAGGAGACACGATGATATGAGCGTCTTCTTTTGATTCTCATTATTACACATGTATTACTCAGGGCGGTTAAAATATTTAATGATGACTAATCACATGATTATCCATAGTTAATCTTGATTAATTGCAAATGAATCACACATTTCTAATCTGTTGAAAATGTACCTTAAAGGAAGATATGTTGAGTATTTAATATCCTAGTCAAGAGTGGACAAATATACTGCAAATGTATGTATATTTTTACTATTGGAAATCTATTAACAACACAATATAATGACAGATTCTGCATTCATTCTGCATTTAGCATAAAAAAATCTGCTCAAATCATTGCATGGAAAATTCAAGCCCAACAGGCAACAACAGCTGTCAGTGTGTCAGAGTGCTGACTTGACTATGACTTGATCCAGACTGACTTGGACTATCAGAAAGTGAACATGTCTGTAAAGGGGAGACTGGTGGGGACCCAGAGAACCCATTTACATTCCCACATCTGGAGGTCAGAGGTCAACGGACCCCTTTGGAGATGGACAGGACAGTTTTTCCTCAACAAAATTCTGCACAAGTTATTTATCCTGCTTTACGATGAGCTAGCATGACGTGGTTGGTCCACAGATTCTTTGGGTTTTCTAGTTTCATATGATGCCAGTATCTTCACTAGCTAGCTCTAGCTTTAAAATTAAGATGAAAGATTGATTGGCGTTAGAAGACATTTGGACTAACTTGTTATTATCTTAATATTAATCCGTTGAAATGAACTCATTGTAAACAGATTGTGAAATGTCTCCGCCTATCACCACATCCTGACTCATCCTTCAGTACAGAAGATGTTAACAGGGGTTTAAAGGTTTTGAGTGATTGGCTTCACCTCAGTCATTGTCATCTTGTTTGCTCTGCTACCGCTCGTCACTGTGCTTTTTGTACGTCGACACTCGACCAAAGGTTGTGACTTAAACTTAGCTTCCAGCAGCAGGAAGTAAAAGCGTTTTTTTTTTTTTTTTTTTTTTTTTTTTACACACCCATACTCTAAGATGAGGACAAACTGGTAATTCTGTTCCCAGCCTTGCCCCGAGCTCTTCCCTTTAGCCTAATGACTCAAAGCTCGTTACTCTGCAGGTAAACAAAGCTTAATAATGGCCTAATAATGAAGTCAGCTGTGTCACGTCCCTTTGGGTCTCATCTGCATACTAAACAAATGTGACCTGTGTGAAGCTTTACTAATAGAAAATCCCTAAAAACATTGTTGAGAGTGAAACTTGATTATAGACCACATATTCAGCCACATAGAAAACAATATAGTGTTCACGGGCAATTAGACATTTGAGTGTAATTACAGTGCAGATATGGCGTGTGTGTTCAGAATCCTCCATTATTAAAATCCTGTCGTTTCCTGCAGGTTGGAGCAGGCTGCTCGCTGTAGGCTACGGCTCAGATTTGTTGTTTGTGTCCCTCCACTAGGTGATATATAGCAGCAGCTTGTAGCCTGAAGCAGTGCTAGCTGTTTCAGTGCATTCAAACATTCCAGGCCGACTTTTCACTAAACTTTATCCCATGGAGAAGCTCGTTGACTCACATTATTGTTACAGCTTTGCCACTGTCCAGAAACATTAAATAAACCAATGATGACATTAAGAAGTAGTATGAGGCCTGGCAGCTACCGCTGGTTCTGCAGCTAATGTGGACGTTCCTTAAACTGTTGTTTTTGTCATCAGTGCTTTCACACAGAACGTGAAGGTCATACGACAAAAAAGCATTGTAAGATTTTGTGGGGATTTTCTGATCGTTTGCACTGCGAGTAAAGGCATCAGCCAATCACGTTGTGTTGAACGGGTTGAGTCGTGTTTATATTATGAAACCGCAACACAGAGGCTCGGTAGTCTGAACCAAGAAGGCAAACTTCCTCTCTCACCTTTCACAGTAAAAGCTATAGACATATAATATTTTCGAGTCTTCTGCATTTTCATGTTGTCGTCGCATCCCCAGTGTGTAAATGGCTTAACTCTCTCAGTGTTTTTGGTTCATGAAAATGCCTTCGGCGTTCGGGTGGACCTAGCTCCACCCTCTCATGTCACATCTGATTGCAAATAACCAAGATGGTGACGACCAGAAACCAAAATGCCTAACTCGAGGATTCAAAACGTAGTCCACAAACCAATGGGCCATGTCACCATGACTAAAATACACCTCTTATATACAGTCTATGTATTTAACACTGTATTTTAAATTTTTTTATGCAGACTAGCCAGTAGGGCTGCATTACAGTTTCTCTCAGTAATAAGTAGTGTAAGGGATTACAGTTTCAGATTGATTGTTTCTTGTCTGACCAGGAGTTAAATGGGAGAGTTGATGTCAATTTTGTGTCTCGGTGTGCACGGTCATGAGATTTGTTAGCTTTGTGCAGGGGCTGGCGTTGTGGGCAGGCAGCTAGCTTCCAGAAAAACTCATTTAGATGATGCGTCCTCTGACGTTAGCCACTGGTAAGCCTTCATTGTGGGGTTTGTTCGAGTTGGCGGGTGTGTGAATGCTACAGCTTCACAGTGAGGACAGCTCGCTGTTGAAGCTATTTCTGGTCAGTCAGTGCCTCCTGACCCAACATAGTCTCATGGCAGTTCACAAAATAGTCACAAAGTTGAATCTATTTGATTTGTGTACATAGTCACAATTTCCTTTTTTTTTTTTTTTTTTTAATTTTTTATACTCAACACGTCTTTCAACAACACATGACATAAAATAATAATAATAATAAAACTACTTAGTTAGGATTAGGAATAGAACCACTTGGGTAGATTTAGGCAACAACACCATTGAGGTAGGATTAGGAAAAGACCACAGTGTGGCTTAAAATGACGCTGAACCGTAACTTAAGTACAGAAGCTACATGGCAAATAAATCAACTCTGACGAATGTTTTCACAGGGGACACGAACTCTGGTCTCCTGGGTGAAAGTCCTGTTTTTTGACACACAACACAAGTCAACACAATATGTCCTCTAGTTCTAGCTGTTCTGTATTAGGCCTACAATGTGACGCTTGGTGGAGGATTTGGAGTTGTGTGCCCCTTTAAGCGAACATGATTGCTGATTGCATCACTTCATTTTTAACTGCTAGCTACTTGTTGAGTGTAAATGACTAGTGAATGAATAGTGAACAATAGTCCGAATATTCCAGTTGAACTGGGAGGAGCTGCGTCTGTAATAAACCTGTTTCATGGCAGACATTTTGACATTGATATAATTGACTGCAGTTTCAGGGCTGTGTCTAGACGGTAAAGCATGCAAGCAGATTGCAAAACTCTCGCGAGATGCTTGAAGTTAAGCTTTGACCTTGAATGGTTATGGTCTTCCTCAGGGGGTCTTCTTCACACCTGCACTTTTCTTCCTTTGACAAGTCAAAATGTGTTCACTAAAGGGGCGTATTATGTTTAGTACAAATACTGTTTGATACTATGAGGACCTCATACAAGCCTGGAGTTTATAGAATATTGCAATTTAGATATTGGTCTGAAATATTGCGATTAGATATTAGATTGCACAAATAGTTTTGGCCTACCACTGACCATAAGTATGTGACTTTCACACATCATGTCCTTCACAGTCTACAAGTCGTGAGTGAGAGTTTAAGCGTGAGGTTTTTGTGGAAGAGTGTTGCTGAATGGGAGTAAAACTGGTCTCAGTGATAACAGACGGACACGGCTGCGCCGCCTTTTAGACGTGCTTTCTAAATGAACAATGAGGTTTGTTTACAGCAGGGCTTCTCGCTTTGACATCACTCTGAGTTTCCCTTTGGGGTTCGTTCCTCGGATAATCCTCTGGGTTTTCAGAAAACAGAAAATAAAAGGCAGAGAAGTGTGAAAGAGAGATAAATAAGGAGAGGAAAACGATGGGCAGAAGGAGAAACACAACGTGTTCTGGTTTAGTTGAGTAGTGATAATCCCAAAAGAAAACAGTGAGTTTGGATAAGAGATTATTCTTAAGTTTGCAAACTGCATGGGTGAAAGACGTGCATGTGGATAGGGAAGCATTACCTTAAGTGCTTGCCCTCTTCAGCCCGATGTCACATTCAGGTTTGACAAGTCTGCTCAACAGTTTCAGTCTGTGGGGCAAAGACAAGTTTGCAGCTGCAGAATCCTGCTGTGGAGGGCTAGTTGTGACAGCTTCATTGACACAGAAAAGAGCTGAAAATATTAGAGCGGCTGAGCGAGCCTCCATGACAGACTGATGCCTGATGGGGCGTGATAGCTAGACTACAGAAGTTGTTTTCTTAGTTATGTTCATGTGCCATGAACTAACAGTTGGTGTTAAAGTAAATACACAGTAAAAGGGACAATAAAGCAAAGCTGCGTACAATGATGAATAAAAGCGGCAGCTCTTAAGCTATAGCCTCCCACCATATCCCATGATGCATGGCTCTTGTTTGTCGTCGTAGCTGCTGAGAGCGTGTGTGATCATGTTATTTCATACTACAAATATTAATAAGGTGAAGTCACATTCACTCTCGCATCTTTTTCACTCTTTTTCAGCTTTCTCTGACACTCAGTAAAGCGTGTTTGATGAGGATTTATTGAATTAATAGTTAAATGGTTATAAAAACAGTGTTTTTATGCTGCCAAAGATGCTCAAGGTCCCATTAAACTTTTGACTCCTCCTGTCACCTCCCTTATTTTCCTCTCTACGTGTCTGCTCCTTCTCGACTTCTCAGACCTTGGTGTCCACGATCCAATCCACCGGCCAAGGCCACAACATCCACGGCAGGAAAAGGGAAAACAATAGCCATGCTGGTTCTCAGTGGTCCTATTTCTCTGCAATGTGAAAATACAACACGCCTTAGATAACGTGATGACTTCCGGGCTTCTCTGCGGACACTCGTGCCCTTTGACCTCAGGCGGGGTAAACATTGTGACAATCGGTGGTAGCCTTATCAAAAAATGCTCATGGTATCTCCACACAGCCCTTATCAAACAATGGTTGTGATATGCAGTGTGGGATTGTGCTGAAACAATGCGTAAGAGGGGGCATATTGGGAGATCTGAACAAAAGAGCTAAAGCAGATTAAAGCAGCAGTAGGTAGAAGTGGAAATATGAGTAAAAAATATATTTTTATAAAACGGTCACTATATCCTGACAGTAGTGCGTGTGACCGGTAATCTGAAAACAAATTATGTCCTCCTGATGGCATCTGCAAGATTTCACAGAGTGGAGGAGAACAACCAATCAGAGCCGAGCTGGAGCCTTGCCATATCTGAGCAGCTCAAATGGTCAAACAAGGCAGCGCTGATCAAATATGAATCAATATACTCTGTTACTGTAATGCCGATTTCTCAAGTAATCAGTTTTAGTGTACTGCTTAGCTGTAAAATGAGTTTGTGCTGCCATGTTGCAATCATTTGAGGAAATACGAAGCTTAACAGCAACTACAAGATGTTTCTGAAAACATTTTACATTAGAAATAGGCATTACAGTCACAGAATATTGATTCATATTAGATCAGCGCTGCCTAGTTTGACTGTTTCATTACAGTTTGCAAGTGACTGACAGCTGCCTCCGTTGAATGAACAGCCAATAGGAACATTTTCTTTCTGAAATGACGTGCGATTGGCCAAAGTCTCCCATTATGGCCATGATTTTTTAAACCCTGAAAACAGCCATCAGGAGGAGCAGAGGTCCAGTTTTCTCTCAGAACACTTGAATTATAACAAGCTGAAAGGTTATTATGAGATTTTTGCCAAAAATGTTCTACCTGCCATTGCTTTATTATACAGTGAAAACGGGAGCGACAAGCACTGTAAATGTACAGGAATGTGTTGCGGTGACACTACTGAAGACATTTCTCATTCGTCATACATGCACAGAGGGGGAAGTGTGGGTTTAGCGCTGCGATCTGGTTAATGTAGAGGATGTACAGCAAGTGATGATGGTCCAGTAAAATGCAGGATTATTATAATGAACACCATGTATGAAATTCATTGAAGAGCATATATGGCGGAATATGAAACATGTCATCAGCCGAAGTGCACGGACTGCCATCCTGTAAATTATGGGATGAGTGAGCAGACGTCTTACATCATCATTGTTTATGTCATGAGGAATAATTGCCGCCTCTCTGGATCGCCACGATCTCCTTTCTGTCAGCACGTCAGCATGACATGGCTCCTGAATTGGTTATTGTGTGGTGTGATTACATAAGCTCGCAGGGCCAGTAAACATGCTGTGTTTTCTTTTGGTGAGGCAGATATGGGAGGGGTGTGGATGGGAAAGAATGCCATAACTTGTTCTGCAAAGCTTGATGGGTAACAGGCCAGGAGGCATGGTTCAGCACTGGCATGAAGTCGCTGATTTAGGATCACAATTTGGAGCATGCTTGGTAAGGTGGTATGGAGTTGGGTGATGAGCTTAACAGCTCTATAGAACATTTGTATGCACAGTCATTAGTGCAAGGCAGTGTATAGACGCCAATACACGGTGTACAGTACACTGCGAGTTTATCATGTTTCCCAGTCCCATGACAAATAGCAGAATCCCATTTCCTTTCCTTCCTTCCTTAGTCCACAGATGGCTCTTGGTGCACATTGGGGCAGCGGTGGAGGGGGCGTGACGTTACGCAACCAGCTGGGGGGGTGAACTGGGAAACACCTCGCTGCTCTGTGATGGGAAGGATGTAATCAAAACATATGCTGATGAAGGCAAATTCACACACATCACATGAGGTTCAGGTAGACACAGTACCACAGCTGTTCGTTGTATGGATGAAGCCATGTGTGACAGCGTGCAGCGACTGTAGTTCAAGGAATAGTGTTGAGTTTGGTAGGTTGTAGTACAGATGAACAGGATTGACTAATTTAGAGAGTAAAGGGAGGGTGGGGGAAATGAAGAGAAGAAAAAAGGGCAGTACTCAAAGCAGATTTTAATTTAGCCCTTTGAAATAATCTGTACAATACAGTCTGATATCAGCTGCTAACAAGCATCTGAAGCAGCACATTCTTGAAGTAGCATTCAGTTCGGCTGCCCCCTCTTAGTTGATTTACTGACTAATCGGTTGTTTTGGTCTTAGTCGATTCAGATTTCTTTAGTCGATATCTCATTTTATTTAGTCTTTTTCATGCCGAATGACTCATTTATAGGAAACCTATGAGCACATCTCTGGGAAACACAAGATTTAAAGTGGTGTTTTTGTGTGATTCTTTGTGCAGAAACTCAGTTTCATGCATGTCTTTGGACTGTGGGAGGAAGCCGGAGCACCCGGAGAAAACCTACGCTAACATGGGGAGAACATGCAAACTCCACACAGAAGGGTCCCAAGCTGTTTTTGAACTGCGTTCCACTTGCTGTGGCGACAGCGCTAACCACTGCACCGCCATGCAGCCCTAAAGCTACAGCACCCGATGACAGTCGTCCAAGTACTGACCAGGCCCTGTTAGCTTCAGAGATCAGATGAGCTCTGGCGTATTCAGGGTGGTGTGGCCTTAAACCCTGTCAGGGGGTCTGCGAAATAATTTGATTTAAATTATAAAATTGTGCCGTATCATTAAAAAGCACATAACTACAGATGGGGATCATTTGCACCAATAAAACAAGCATATTGCATCCATTGCTACCACCCATGTTAGCTCTGGGCCAATAGAAACACTGATACGATTGTGACACAAGTCAATTGGTCATGAATCACTTACGGCGCAACGAACCGTTTCATCCTCGTGAGCTTGGAGAAATATTTAAGTCCATCTGCATCGTCAAGTGACGCTAAGCCCCAAGTAGGTAATTGAGAAAATATGACAACGGTTATATTATACAACAGTGAATGGAGACCAAACCACGTGATGTATCTTCAGGTGGTAGCGAACGAAGCCATGAAACCCTCACAGCTAAAGCAGCATCTGATTACAAAGCAACCAAAATATCAAGGCAAAACAAAGTGGTGTTAACACGATTCACACTGAAATGTGTTCCTGTTTCTCACTAACAGACAGTGAAGTATTTAGGTTGAAAAGTTTCAGAACACGAATCGTTTCAATGGCCTCTAAGAGTACAAATGGTAGTAAGCCTTATGCTCAATCACTGTTATGGTTATGAGGAGGTCCTTTTAGAGGTCCCTGGCCCCAGAACGCCTAAGAACCCCTGGATTAAATCAACTAAGCGATTACTCAACAAAATCACTCGAGTGTTAGTTGACGAAGACTTGCTTCGGTGGAGGACAGCCCTACCTTTCTCCCTGTCATCAGGAGCTAAGCCTTTGGTCTTTCTCATTCGTTACCAGAATAATTGCAGCCGCTTGGCTGTGGCAAATGTGAGCACACACACTTTTCAGTGTGTGTGGCGGTGATGGTGTACCCTCTCATTGGTGCCGTCTCCGGAGCCGGAGGCACCTGACTCACTGTGCCAACACACCTGTTCTAACCTCGCCCGTTAGGATTTAGAAAACCTCCATTCATCGTCTGAAGGGTCGGGAAAACACACCTGTTCATTTTGCTAAGATACACACAGGCACACATACACATTAACACACAACTGACTGTGCACATCTGCAGTACAAGACACAGAGGAGTGACTATTATGAATCATGAGTAGGTTCGGTTCGGTTTGGTTCATGGTTTTTGTGGTACATTTATGGTACAGCAAAGAGGCCAATTTCCAACTTCAGTTTAAACATGTATTTCATTTATTTGTCAGAATAAATCAACAACAGTTTGTCTTTACAACAGCAGACTAACATCAGGAACAAAACTCTTCATTGTCACATCTGATGGCTGGACTGCTGATCTAAAACAAAAGTGACACAAAGTTATTTAAAAAGAATTAATGAATAAAAACAAATTATGGCCTCAGACCATCAACAAAAACTAACACAAAAACAGTAACATATAAATTTGTTAATTTGCCTCCAAATCAGCATTTGAATGTTTTTTTTTTTTAAAATACATATATTAGGCCTGCGAGATTTAAGGAAAATCTGTGATGTGTGATAACATTTTTCAATATTACAATGATGATAAGACTTGTGATAAATAAACAAATATTGAAGTGTGCATATTGGCTCTACTGATGTCAGCCTGGTTGTTTTTAAAGTCAAAACCAGATTAGAATTTAAATCCAACTAGGACACATGTTGTTTCTAGAGCAGCAACAGTAATGTTTACAACAGCAACGTCACCATAGAAACTAAGAAACTAATTAATATCTGACTGGAAACAATCTGACCTAAACAGTCAGACTACAGAGCCTACTGCCAGCTTTAGTTTACTACTAAGATACATGACAAACTAACCTAACAGTCAGACTACAGAGCCTACTGCCAGCTTTAGTTTACTACTGAATAATAAAAAATAATAAAAATAATTATTTACTACTGAGATACATGACAAACTAACCTAAACAGTCAGACTACAGAGCCTACTGCCAGCTTTAGTTTACTACTAAGATACACGACAAACTAACCTAAACAGACTACAGAGTCTACTGCTAGCTTTAGTTTACTACTGAATAATAAAAATAACCTTAAAAATAAAAAAAATATAATATTTACTACTAAGATACATGACAAACTAACTAAACAGTCAGACTACAGAGCCTACTGCCAGCTTTAGTTTACTACTAAGATACACGACAAACTAACCTAAACAGACTACAGAGTCTACTGCTAGCTTTAGTTTACTACTGAGATACATGACAAACTAACCCAAACAGTCAGACTACAGAGCCTACTGCCAGCTTTAGTGTACTACTGAGATACATGACAAACTAACCTAAACAGTCAGACTACAGAGTCTACTGCCAGCTTTAGTTTACTACTAAGATACATGACAAACTAACCTAAATCAGACTACAGAGCCTACTGCCAGCTTTAGTTTACTACTGAGATACATGACAAACTAACCTAAAACAGACTACAGAGTCTACTGCCAGCTTTAGTTTACTACTGAGATACATGACAAACTAACCCAAACAGTCAGACTACAGAGCCTACTGCCAGCTTTAGTTTACTACTAAGATACATGACAAACTAACCTAAACAGTCAGACTACAGAGTCTACTGCCAGCTTTAGTTTACTACTAAGATACATGACAAACTAACCTAAACAGTCAGACTACAGAGCCTACTGCCAGCTTTAGTTTACTACTAAGATACATGACAAACTAACCTAAACAGTCAGACTACAGAGTCTACTGCCAGCTTTAGTTTACTACTAAGATACATGACAAACTAACCTAAACAGACTACAGAGTCTACTGCCAGCTTTAGTTTACTACTAAGATACATGACAAACTAACCTAAACAGTGAGACTACAGAGTCTACTGCCAGCTTTAGTTTACTACTAAGATACACGACAAACTAACCTAAACAGACTACAGAGTCTACTGCCAGCTTTAGTTTACTACTAAGATACATGACAAACTAATCTAAACAGACTACAGAGCCTACTGCCAGCTTTAGTTTACTACTGAGATACATGACAAACTAACCTAACAGTCAGACTACAGAGTGTACTGCCAGCTTTAGTTTACTACTGAGATACATGACAAACTAACCTAAACAGTCAGACTACAGAGCCTACTGCCAGCTTTAGTTTCAGCTTGTGTAGTCGAGGGTTACCTTGCTCCTAAACGTTATGAGGATAATATTTTAATAACATGGAGGCTCTGTAGTTTGGACCCTTGTCAATAACAGATCATCACCTCTTCACTAAGTCATTTACTTACACGTGTTCACCTCTTGCATTATGAGGGAAATCATCGAGGGATGCACTGATACTGCCGATATATACTTATATATATATATTATATAGTACATACATGCTATGCTGGATTTTGAATTCCTGTTTAAATTTTGACCACTTTGTTGCTGCATTGCTCAAGTTTTCCACTTGAATTGTAATTCCTGTTAATTTGGAAGATTTGTTTTTACGTAGTTGCTGGTGTGTGATTTATTACTTTAATGATAAACAACAATTCAATAAATTCATATTTATTTGTTTCATTTTGTATTTCAAAGTTGAGACAGCAGTGTTTGAGTGAAGCCTGATGTTGCCGTACACACAGTGTTAAAGCTCGTTAATTAGCACCAATGAAGCTTAACTGAGGCTGATGGGACTGTCATGGTTGCTATAGACACACACATGAACAAAGGCTAAAGAAACAGTATAGGGTATCATGAACATATGGTCTAAACAGAGACACACTCGGAGTAACGTGAGCCCGTCTGAGCTCTTTCAAGCAGTGGCGACTCGGTCCAGCCCGCCCTGGTCTCTCTCTGTTTGACATACGCTCTGGCTTAGTAACACCTTGCAGGACTTGCAATTAGATGGCACTTCTACCATGCAACTGTTAAAGGAGACGCTGAACTCCATTACATAAGCGTTCCACACTGTCTTTGAAGCCCTTT
Source organism: Pterois miles (assembly GCA_947000775.1). Classification (NCBI taxonomy): domain Eukaryota; kingdom Metazoa; phylum Chordata; class Actinopteri; order Perciformes; family Scorpaenidae; genus Pterois; species Pterois miles. The sequence goes on from CAMQGK010000238.1 coordinate 2,200,483, forward strand.
ATTGTACAGTAAACTTGCTGTCACACTAAATTAACTTTGTTTTTTTGGTTTGCTCCAATTTCATTTTAATTTACTTTCATCTTCCTCTTTTAAACACTTCTGGTAAACAATGGCTGATGTCCTTACACACACACACACACACACACACACACACATGCATACACACGCATACACATGCATACACATATCACATTCTCAGTGGCTAATGAGTGCTTGCTTAGAGGATGCATTAATTAACAGGGTTCCCAGGAGAAAAGTGCCAGAATGTGAGGTCCACACACAGGACCGACCTGGGTCAAATGGTATTTAGGAAGATTTTGTTTGTTCTAGCTTGCTTGCCAAGACTGTTGGGGGTTAAACTGAGGACACACTAATTTCACCCTGTTTTACTATTTGGACAGCCAAACAACATAAACAGCATTTTTACCAGTGAAGCCAAGTAAGAGATGTAGAAAAAGAGACAGAGGAAGTCAATGCTGGGGAAAAAAGGCAATGATGAACACTGTAGACTCTTGCTGTGGGATTAGCATAAGCACTCATCAACTGAAATTGACAAAGTGAGGCATTGATTACATTTATCACCAGAGAAACGAATGAATCAATCAATAAAACTGCACTGTTACTGCAGCAAGTCTAGTGCAGTATGTGGTGGGAGCGCTCGATTTTCATTGGAGGGCGTTTTGAGTTTCAGTTGCTGCCTCCCACACACTCCAGTACCCACAGTGATTATGTCGAACATGTTTGAGCAAAATCAGAAAGTCCAACAGCATGCCCAGACTGGAGCAGAGGAGTCACGATTGAATCTTGAGAAAGCTGAACACCACCGAACAATCAGGGAAGATTAGTGTTTATTTTCAGGGAATGCTTGGGTCAGGAGAGGCTCTGATTTTCTAAACCTGACTGACCAGATTAGGTGGGTCTTTGATAAGCTATCAAACTTCATGCCGATTAAAACAATTTGACTCAATCTGACTTCAAATTGTACACAGTAAAGGGAGCTAAGCACAATAAGTCTGGAGTAATCCAATCTCACCTATAAGCAAGCTTTCTGGTAATGTGACCAGCACAAGGGCTGTCACCCACGTGGTTGCATGGACTTTCTGATGATTGTGCATGAACACGTTGAGATCAGCCTCTGTGGGCGTGGCGCAGTGTCAGACCAGCAGCAAACTGGGGCATGCAGATACTGCTCATTGAGCTGCGACTGGAGGGAGGAAGGAGTTCCAGTTAAACTAAACCAGAGCTGGTGGTAACTAGAGCTGCTCCCCAGGGCGCTACCTTTTTGTCTTTTTGGATTTCAAGTTACGTACCTGCAGTTCATCACAACTCCCAGCTTTTTTGGGATGATGACAGACTCCTAGTGGTTCTTGTGTTACATAAAAACTCACATTCTGTCAACACATGCAGAAAAGCAGTTTCTTGTAATAATATAATATAGAAGTGACACCAGAGGAGGACCAGTATATCTAATTTATCAACCCTAAGTAACCAGCCCGACTGTACTATACTGTACTTTGAGTTGTGTATTTTGTTGACCTAGCGTGCTCATTTTCAGGTGCATACTTGTATTCTGGCTTTCACCTAGAACATGTTTACATGCTTTAATGTTAAAAAAACGCCTCCATTCACGGTTTGAAACGCTGTGTTTGAGTTACAGATGCACCAACTTGTTCAGTTCCAATAGCGATACCTGGGTGAGTACCGATCTGAAACCAATCAATCAATCAATCAATTAGCTGTATGCCTCACTGTGTGGAAGTGACTGAGATCATTCTTTTATGTGTAAGGCAACATCAGGCTGGGCTTAAATGTACCAAATAAATATATAGATATACATTTATTAAATGATTTAATATTAAAATAATAAAACATACACCAGCAACTTGGTAAAAAATCTTCACAATAAACAGAAATTTACAAATTACAATTCAATATCCAGTATATAATGTACCGCATATAGTGTATATAAATGTGGAATTGAACTGAATAGATTGGCCCCGTTTTCACAGATACCTGATTCCCCCCCTCTGCTCTAAATATCTGTCTTTGAGGACAAGCCAAACTAGCCGCCATGCAGGTATGATGAAATGTGCTACGTGGTGACATCACTATGTTGCAGAGGAAAGGTGAGACTTAAAGCGAGGAGTTTCAGGATGTTCATGATGATGAGCGGTGTTTCTGTGGGGGTGGGGGAGTCCTTTGGTGTGGACTCTGTTTTACATGCACCAAAACCTAGACAACACACTAAAGGAAGGGGGGAAGTACAGAAGCATAATAGGTCCTCTCTAAAATTTTAAAACATTCGTTTTTTCTCTTCCCCTGTAAATGTGGCTGTGATCTTCATGTTGTGCCTTTAAGAACATGCTGATAGATTTATTAGCATTAACTGGTAGATACCTATCATGCTTGGCACACACCTGAACTGTGAATCATGCCTGCATGTTTGAGATCAAGGTAAGAGCTATCAGGTGTCTGGAAAGAAGGGTTTCTGCATGGCTTTCCACCTCTCATGAGCTTTCCAGGCACTCTGGAGCACCGGGAACTGCTGTGGATGAGACTGGGGGTAAAACAGCAGTTGGACATAATCCTGAGTGCTCATTGCAAACAGCCTCAGGTCAGCTCAGCCTCATTGACAGAGTTTATGTAACCAGAAAAATGCAGGAAGTGATGCAAAAGTTCTTGAAGTCTTATTGAGGATGAAGACTGATGTTCTTTTGATGATAACTCTTGTGAAAGTATAGTATTTAACGCTATAATAACAATATTGATCAGACCTTTTAATCACTGTGGGAGTAAGTAATTTTACATCATGGTTTTGTGGTGTTTATACGTCACAATCACAGTCTATTATATCCTATAATATAAATGTCACAGATTCTGTATCATCTTATTTCACACATTTGACCGACTTCACGAATAGAGCTGCAAATGGTAGCGTGTCAAAATTAGCTTGAATGTCCTTTTAAGCAAAAACAAACCATTGAGTGTTGAGTGAAGAATGGACAGGAGGCAGGACTCCTCTAGACCATCTGGTTGGCCCAGTCCTTGAGTATGTGTTAATGACAGCCCAGGACAGATGCATTGCTGACTCCTTCAATGCATACTTTAAAAACTCCTCTAGTGTCCTACAGTAAAAACTGCCATGCATTCTTTAAAATACATATTTTCATGCAGACTCATTCTGAAAAGCATGCTGTACAGAAACAACTATTGTTTAAAAGTATGCCATTGTGTACTGAGGGTGACAGGCTGACACTGGTGCTTGATATTGACATATCCAGAGGTTAAACATCTCAAATATGAGTGGCTCCGCTATCGACCTGCAAATGCATATAGTTTAAATTCCAATGAAAGAGGTTAACCGCCTCACAAGGACTAACAGGCCTGTCCAGTGCTCTCAGAGTAGGGCCGTCTTGTGATGATGACGCACCTGGTGTCGAAAACAATCTTTTCAAAAATTAACTTAAAGATAAAAAAAGTGCTGTGTACTGTGCTGTATTTAGTCAACTCAAAACCGAGTATCCACCAGTGGTACTTCAAGCTGATGTCACTGGTAGGGCTTCTTTATGAGCATTTCAAATGTGTAGTGGAGTATGTCAACCACTGAAGCTGCACCTTCGCTCTCCGCTCACTCCTGGGTGTGAAAGGATAGGGGCAGTGGGAGTGGCAACTCCAGCTCATAAATCCCCAGTGGAGTGGAACATTGTGATCCATGTGACTGTGTGTGATTGCGTGATTGTGCACAGATGAATGGGCAGCAAGTAAGAGGGAAGAAGAAGAGACTGAGGAGAAACAAATTGAAACTCTGGATGTTGAACTTACTGTTCTCCATTTCTGTCTGTTTGTGGTCATCGGTGTGTTCATGGATGGTGGGTTAAAGGCAGAGAGACATAAAAGGGAAACAATGGAGAGGTGTGACTCTACCGAGAAAAAGGAGGAATTCCTCAGATGTCTTGAGGAGAAGACCAGAGAGGCATGCACAGACTAGTTTCCTCAGTAGGAAGACTAACCCACCCTCTGGCTAGAGTGTATTAAATGGAAAACGGTCATTTACTGAAAGGTAATGTCCAAAAACTGGCCAAAGATATACCGTACATAAACATATTTATGAGGATCGGGCGTACACCTGAAATATCTTGACTTAAATCATCATGGTCAAGAATGTCATTGAATTCACTTGAGGTTGTAAAGTTGCCTAATCCTGAAGATAACCAGTTCAAACAAAGATATCATTAAGGTAGTACCTTGTCAAACTAAGGCCTGGTTCAAGCAATGATGCGTACTCATAACCGTTCCAAATGACCGGCCTTTTAACCCTTCTGTTTCTGTGCTTCTGTTTCCCAACAGGAAGACAATGAGATCCCCTCCACTGTGTTAGTCAAGGACTCCCTCAAGACCCCACAACCAAGCCAGTACGATGCAGACTCCATCCTTCCTGCCCCGTCTGTTACTGGCTCTGTTGATGGCAGCCGTGCCCATGAAGAGGGTCTTCAGACCATCAGCCTGTCCTCCGATGACGATGATGTTCTTGCGGTGCATCGCGAGGACGATGAGATGTTGGAGGGGGAGGCCTCAGTGGATCCGGGCACCTCCCGCGCATTTGAGAGAAGGGCTGACAAGTTCAAGCGCAACAGCCTGAAGAAGGTGGATAGCATCAAGAAGGCCTTCTCGCGCCAGAGCATCGAGAAGAAGGTGAACCAGATCACCACCAAGATCGTGCCACCGGAGAAGCGCGAGAAACTCAGGAAGAGCCTCACCCCTAACCATCCCAAGAGCCCAACTGCCAAGTCCTCCTCTTTCAAGGTATCTCCCATGACCTTCAACGTCAAGAAGGTCAGAGACGGGGAGACCCCCACACCAGACATGGGCTCACCTGTGGAAGAAGCCCATGTGGAGATCCCTGCTCTGGAAAGCTTAGAAGGGGAGATCCCCTTGGCAGAGGTGCATACCCAGGAAGGCATGGTGGAGCAGATCCAGGAGATGCTGAGTCCCTCCACCCCAGAGAGCTTGAAGGCGGAGCTGGCAGTCAACGGAGAGGCCCAGAGTATCGAGTGTGAGGTAAATGGCGATCGTTCTGCTGGCCTGGCAGTTCCAGAGCTTGATGACGATGTCGGTGAGGAGGAAGAAGAGGAGGAGGCGGAAGAAGAGAAAGACAAAAGCCCTGTCGAGACAGCAGCAGAGGCCCAGATTCCCACAGCAACAATTGCTGTAGAGCAAGTGTCTTAATATGATTTGATTTTAGTGAGCATCTATTCTAGTTTCCCATTCTTTCTTTTCTTGCTCAAATTTCTACATTCAAGAACATCCAGCAGGCACAAATTATCCCTCCATTGCAAATAGTTTTGCATTCTCATCACAAACAACCATATACACTTAAACTCGACTTCCTAAGATAATCCATCCTTGGACCATTCCTGCAACACTACTTTTGATTATCACCAGCTTAGCCCACAAACCTTGGCACAGACTGTATGAGCAGCGAGGTTAACAACTAGACCTAACAGTGTATTAGAATCCAGTGCAGATGCTTCCTAAACCATGTAGCAGGGATGTCCAAAGAAAGCACCAATGTACCATAACTCACTCCCATCACACTGGTGCCCACCTCCTCAATAGCAGCCCATCTCCAGGGCGCTGGGCCAACTATCTCCCTACTGCTGTGTATGTCAGCCTCTGGAGCTCTCTCCCTCACTGACAAATAGCCTATTCGTTCTTTGTGGGGTTTTTGTGTGAAAAATAGTAAATCTCTGGCAACAGTGGTGCTGCCCACAGCCTTTTGAGGCAGTGTGTTACCAGGTTGTGCAAGAGTTGGAATGGGGAGTTTCAGGGTTTTCAGTGCAAAGGTCCTGGCGTTTTGTAGTGAACGAGAGGTTGTTTACTAAATTCTTGGGACTCGTGCTGAAAAAGCCCAGATCTTAAATAATAACAGGTGCCTGTTATTTCATTATGTCATGCTATTACTTCAGTTGTGTGAGTGGCACTGTCTCGTCTCCTGTCCTTCACCTGCACTCGTCATATACTTTTTCATTTCCACAGAGATCCAATTTGTTATTTCACACGAGTTGCGTGTGGTACATCAAAATATTCAGTAATTTGTTTGCCAATTAAGTAACCTTCAGGTGCTGATTTGAAATTAAAATAGATAGCTTTTGAAAGAGTCTGAGTGTTCTTGCAAATCACACTAATCATTAATCTTAAAGAGGACCTGTTATGCTGTTGTGCCGTTTCCCTTTCTGTTAGTGTGTTGTACATCATTTTTATGTGCATGTAAAAGGTCTGTAAAGTTACAGTAACCACAGTCCACCCCAAAGTCCACCCAGTCAGTCTCTCCCACAGAAACACTGCTCCTGACCTGCCTGAAACACCTTGATTGAAGTCTCGCCTTTTCTTGCGTAACGTGGTGATGTCGCCAAGTATCGCATTTACACAATACCTGCCCAGTGGCTGGAGAGGAGGCCGAAGGGTTTGGTTCAGTTGACCATCATAATCAGTTTTACTTATTCGGGGGAAAAAAAAAAAAAAAATAAAAGAAAGAAAAAAAAAAAAAAAAAAAAAAAAAAAAAAAAAAAAAAAAATTTTTTTTTAAATGTACTTTATACAGTAAATGTATCTGTGAATTTCTATTGAGTTACTATATGATAGTTGGGTGTTTGTAAAGTCATGTTTTCTTTAAGGCATCCATAACTTGCATGGTGAAATGTTAACTCAACTTCATCTGTTCAAGATATACTGTAAACACTTTATTTTACATTTGCCAGGGCACCATCACTAAATCCCGCCATCCTACACACATGCACACACTCCTACAGTGCCTTTTTTCCTAGCACAAGCTGGTGTGAGTAATTGCAGTCCTGAAGGGATGGACTGTTTTTGTAGATACGAGTGATAGTAAAACACACCTGACGTTTTCTTTTTTTCCTCTTCTGAGGAAGTCCTTGCAGCTAACACTTTTTGGATTAAAGTCGTGGGTTTATGCTGAGAACATTTTAAGTTCAAAGGAGGTGCAAATTCATTCACAATCGACTTCAGGTTTGGAAGTCATGCCTGAAAGTTTCAAAAAGTGACCCTCCTCTTGTTGCACTTTGTTAGTGCGATGCCAGCCTTAGTTACAGATATCCAATGGCATGACTCCCTAAAAATAATTTAGCAAGTGATACCAGGTGCCAGATACTAGAGAGGTCACAGAAGTGGATAAAGGCAGAGGACAGCATTCCTAGCTTTGACGGATGATTCTTGCTCAGCCCATTTTTCATGCTCTTGGCCTCCTTGAGACGGTGCAAAGAGAGGAAGACTCGCTCTGGAGCCACAGGTGTTCGTTCAGCCCCTGTGGAGGCTCCTGGGCTTGAGCATGCAGTGGAAAGGGGACATGTGTGGGTGTTGGGAAGTGTGGGGAAAGGACTTCAGTTGTTGGAAAGGTTGATAAAGTTGCCTTGGGGTTAGGCATATGTATGTAAAATTGTGAGAGTGAAATGCATTCGACCTTGGGACCTGAAATACGTTGTAGGAGGTATACATACCAATATCTGGCACTGCAGGATTATTTATTTCTATGACCTAGACTCCACTACATTCATTGTATTTCTTCTACATATGCAATGGATTCTTAACTTAAAGTCAAAATACGGTGCCCCAAATTTTTGATGTCTTATCTATGCAAAAGAAGTCAGAAAAGTCGTACGGATGAAATAGTAGAAATATATTCAACTGTATATGCTTGATGCGTTACAAAAATTAACCTGCCAGTTTTGCTCAATAGGGAGAGAATAAATAAATAATGAATGATTTTAAAGGACTTGTTACCTGTTTATTAATATGCATAGTCATTCTGAGCATCTTGTTTGTCTTTTAACTTCTTCTTTGTATGAATCATTTTACTGAAAAGGGATTGAACACTTGTGTGTACATTCTTTGTACTGTAGAGGTTAAAATGTGACTGGCTTTGCGGTGTTTTCTGCCTGTTCATGCAAATGTGTTACTTTGGTGATATCTCTGTATGCTAATGTTTTTTTTTTTTTTTAAGTAATATCTAAATTTGTGTAAAAGTCTGTTGAGATCAAACTGTTTAATCTGGATCAGCTGCTTTTTGTTAGACAGTTCAAACACCAGATATGTGCAACATGTGTCAGGTAGTGATATCTTGTTTAACATCATATTCATACAGAGCTGTTAACTTTCTAGCCTGTTCATTTAGTTGACCATTTAAACCAAAGACGTTTCCTTCGCAGCAGAAGATTCCCTGCCACTCGAGTGTTTAAATGAACTCCTCCCGCCACTTGTTTCAAGCATCTTGTAAACATGCCAGCATTTCCTTTCAGAATGTAGTATTGTATACATCAATAAAGATTGTATAACATTCAGACACTGTCTGTGGTCTTTGTTTGCAGCAGGTAAAGGGAGATGATCACACATTTCACATAAATTAGATAATGGTGACTATTTAGTGCGTCAGTCATGTCGTGACTTGCATACTGTATATGACCTGTAGTGCACAAGGAAATGTTAGCTGTCGCTTGAGCCATTGCAAGTTTGAGTAACTGCAGGCCACAGCAGTGTAATCTAATGAACCTAAAGGTAGTGGTGGTTTAATCTCAGTGGAGGGAGTGGTTCAACCCCAGTTTACACAGCGCAGCGTGTGGATTCACAGTGCTCTGTATCAAATCAAGATAAGACAGGGTGAGAGCATAATGAAGGACTGCCTCACCCAGATCACTTACCCTCGCACTATTTAGTCATCCAAACGACAAAAAATCAACAGCAAGCTGTGTGAACTACTTTCTACAGAGGAAATGGTCCCTACAGCAAGCATTGATGCATGTTCTGGGGATGTTACTGCTAAATTATTATTATTATTATTATTTTCTGAACTATGAGACCCTTCCACCGCCTGTGTACTGGGTGCAGCAGGAATCTCACATTATTTGAATTTACAACGAATTGGCTGTTTCATAATGCAACTGACGGTAATTCCACTGAGTGTGTTATGTACCTTATATTGTTTATGACAGTGATAAGTGTCCTACCTGTTTTGGTAACCTATATTTTGCCTTTCTCGGGTTATTCTAGCGTGTTAATAGCAAAATTGCATCCAAAGAGGTTTCTTTTCATTAACTTGCCGTGGTGTTTTCATGGTGTTTGTCTCCCTCTTGTGTCCGAACTCAAGCTAACATTTACAATACATTATCTACCGTCATAGTCGATGGCAATGGTATAACCAGCAACTCTAAAAACACACGCATTCGTATGAGTTATTTTCTGAAATATCTTGGTAACTCCACTCAAACAGGGCTGGCGGTGTTGTGTCCATTTATAAATGAGTTTTTGATGCAGGTACAGTGTTGTAGTCACGGTGGCCGAGAGGTTAAGGCGTTGGACTCGAAATCCAATGGGGTTTCCCCGCACAGGTTCGAATCCTGTTCGTGACGACTTTTACCTTCCTTAGATTTCAAATGTTAAAGTCAGATCACGAGTAATGTTGCTACACCTGAATAACTACTATATGCTCACTATTTAGACGTATTTTGCACTCAGACCACTGTGCGTCAAACGAGCTTAAATCGGATGTTTAATAGAAGCAGCAATTAGCCGTGATGACATAAAATAGTGGACAGTGTGGCTTCATGAAACAAATGTCACCGTCGTTCGTTTCATCCATAGTTCAATAGCTGTCTCATGATGATTTTTCCCATCTCTTCTCGCGTTGCTTGTGAATGGACTTCATTTGGTATACACCAAGTACTTTCTTTTTCTGTAAACAGGTGAGCATGTAGTCTGCCTATATTTCTGATAGCATTGTCTTTTATATAGATGCCTGCTAGTTGTCGGTATGTGGCGGCTCGACTGTATAAGAGCACACAAAAGGAACTTTCTGTGAGTGAACTCCCCCCGGTGTCGGATAATGGAACCGACCGACTCGTATATATCCGACCGGCAGCGCTTCGCTGACGTAGTTTTTGGGGCATTGTAAAAGCAGCGGTGAGCGTGTAGAGACAGTGAACAGCTCGTACAGGTTTTAGACAGCGTTTGGGGGGGTTTGTGTTGTTTAGGCATATATAACCAGGACATTTAAGTTTTTTCGACCAGCTTAGACGTTGTAGGGGCCACAGATAGATGTAGACACACCTACATTAATGACAGAAATTGGCCAGACTGCGCGCTAGCAAAGCTAACGTTATCAGTTCCTGTTACTCAGTAGAGGCACACAAAGGAAATGCGGTTGATTTTGAAATAGTTTACGTAAACTGGAGTTGTTTAAATGGTCGAGTGAGATTATTGTTAAACTCCAAATACTCAGCAACACAGGCGATACCTCAAGCTCTGGTTTGACTTGCAGCCAAGTGAAGCGGTCTTTGTCAGAAACATCTCAGATTTGACTCGCGAGTCTAGATTTGTCAGCACATTAATAATATTTTCTCTGAATCCGACATTTTGGTGAACATCACTGCTATATCGTTGAGTGCTTATTGGCTACATTAGTACGTGTTTTATGTTAGTTTACCGTATGTGAAACATGGAGCTGCCATTATGGCGATAATCGTGAAAAAGATATGCATAAAACTCATATCCTGAAATTAAAAGAAGGCAGATAGCTAGCAACCTAGCTTGCAGTACGAGCTAGCTGACGTTTAGCATAGTGCTCCTTAGCAAAGCAACCCGGCTAGCAAATTTGGCCACCCTGCTAGCGTGTTAGCTGTGGCGAAGAAAGCGGCAATGTTCCAGCTCTTTCCTTCAGTGTCAGTGTTTATTGTATTTGACTTGAATGTAGTCTACTACCCGGGACGCTGGCCGTTGTGTCTATAAACCGTTACGATACCGTTGGTGTTTGAAGTAGGGTTAAGTTAGCATTTGGCTAACAGGCTAATTATTAGTTAGCTAGCTGAGCTAAAGCTAATGCTGTACTGTTAGCTAACGTTACCCATTACAAAGTAACGACGGCAGCGCCTAACTGTTATTGAGTTGAAGTGACCGTAAGGGGACGAACAGTCGTTTCTTCGAGACTAACAATGGCAACCCCAACAGGCGAGGCCCTGTTTTTGATAAAAGATGTGAAGCCGGGGTCGAAAAATTTGAATATCGTATTCATCGTGTTGGAAATAGGTAAGTGAAGTTGGACCGTGCCGCTAAGGCGCCTCTCTCCATGCTATCAACTCGTGTCTTTTTATTAAAGGGGCCCGCGGCAACGGCACGCTCAGTTGCATTGATTTTAATGAACTCATAACGCCTTCATGCGCGCTGGTTATTGAGCACCCTTTTGTCTGACGTGTCGTGGCTTTGTTCTGTCAGGACGAGTAACCAAAACGAAAGATGGTCATGAGGTCCGCTCGTGCAAGGTGGCAGACAAGAGCGGGAGCATCGCCATCTCCGTTTGGGACGAGCTGGGCAGCCTGATACAGCCAGGGGACATCATCAAGTTGACCAGAGGGTAGGACTGATCCGTGCACGGAAACCGACACCACCAACCGAGTGGTACTGTTTAGAGACTGATAAATGCACATAGAAACACATGATCTGACAGCTGCTTATGGACACGAGGAAAAAAGAAACGCACCTCAACTTTTTTTAGACAGTTTTGTATATGCACATCAGCCACATGTATACGTGAACTTCAGGCCAAATTTACAAATGTTTATATAGGTTTTTTCATTCAACATTCAATGATTAATGTGACCCCCGTTTGCGTCCAGGACACTGACCTGTGATGTGTTCAGTGGTCTCGGCTGCAGTTCTTGTTGCCAGTTGAAACCTGTCACAGATGTGTCAGGCGATTGACACGGACCTGTGCAGGGGTCGTAACTCGGGGTCGACCAGACCGGGGACGGTCATTGGAGGAGCCTGTGGTGTTGCACCGCTCAGCAAGGTGCGCAGTAGTTGAGCGGTGAACTCCAAACTCCCTGGCTTTGTCCCGAGTCCTCCTCCTGGCTTGGAGCCTGCCCACGGCGCTGTCTGTCTCTGGGTGCAGCCTCGTGGTTAACTGTGCCTTTGGTTCCATTTTGGTGTCTTTTTATCGGGAATGGTTGTGTACAGTTGAGCAGTAGCCCAACTCATACCTGAGTTTTACTCATGAGCACATATGAATAGGGAATGCAAAAATAGACTTTTATTTCTCACCAATATCAATGAACCTGAAGCGAGAAAACGATCATTTTGCTTTGACTCTACTTTGCACTGAACTCACAGCAGTTTGAAACTTTGCAATGGCAAGCATAGTTTGGAGGTATTTTAGAAAATAAATGTGGTGCGTTTCTTTTTTTTTCCTTGAGCAACTTGGTTTTATATTTGTGAAAAAATGATGTGAAGTTTAATGGGAGCTTTCTGTTTTAGCTATGCGTCCATATGGAAGGGCTGCCTGACCCTATACACTGGAAGAGGAGGAGATCTGCAGAAGATTGGAGAGTGAGTAGCTGGCCTCAGGTCCAAGGCACTGAAATTTACCAGTAATATGTTTTTAAAATTAGCATTAAAACATTATTAACACCTATAATTAATACTAATACAGTAATACTACATCTTTTATTCTATCAGGAATACATTCAGACAGAGTTGTGTAGTTAAGCGTAATCACATTGTCAGCACAGTAGTTTATTTCAGGCTCACTGAACCTCCTAGAAATTAATTTGTATTTTTATAATAAAAAAGAACTAATAATTGATTGTAATGGAAAAGAATATTGACCTTGTTGTCTTGACAGAATAAGAAACCAACAAGATAAAAATATAAGTTTGTGGTCTTTTTATTTACTTAAAGCCAAATAATGTCAGACTCCGTCCACACGCCATTAAATATGCACTTCTGTTAAGCCATGTACACGAACCATGTACAGTCAGCTGTGAGGTCAAGATCAGACTAGAGACATAACCACTTAAAAATGGCTGAGTAGTACTTGCTATCTTCCAAAATTAGTTTTTTTAAGCAGAAAACACAGGTTTTATACTGTGATATTTCCTGATAAGGAACTACAACAGTAGCCCCGGTAACTTTGAGGTGGACTCCCTCCATCCTGCTGTCACCTTATGCTGTCACCTTATTGAGATGTTTGTAGTGAAGTGAGGAGGTGCCATGTAGATACCTCATTTCACCAATCAGCTGTTCCTCGTCAGGAATAAATAGAAACAAAAGTTCAGCTCAAACACGCTGTGCAGCGCTTAGTCGCTTACAGCCAGTTAGTTCACTCCAATGGTAAACATGCAGTCAGACTGATTTTTGTCACTGCTTGCTTCGTAGTCTCTTTGGAGGGTGTAATATGTAGGCTACACACAGGCCAATACATTCTACACATCACATTCCCGCTTTTTTTTTTTTTTTTGTTGACCCCCACTCCAAGTTCAGACAGCCTTCGATTGTCAGCTAACACCATAACCTTTAATCCCAAGAAATCACACTGTGGCTTACTGTCCAGTGAGCAGCCTTTGAAAGACTTAAAATCTAAATCTTAAAAAAAAAAAAAAAAAAAAAATTAACGCCAAATGGTCAGACAAGGACTTTTTTTTTTTAAAAAAAAGAGACAATTCATGAATGTTGTCTTCAAAAAAGTGTTTCGTCTCCACAGGTTCTGCATGGTGTATTCAGAAGTGCCCAACTTCAGTGAACCAAACCCAGAGCTGCTAAACCAAACAAACCAGCAAAACAAGTCTGTGAGTAACCATCATAACCCACTCCCAACTGGTCATTGGAGGTTCTCTACACGTCAGAGCGCTAATATAGCAACACACTACTACTTAATGTGTACCTGCGTATGTCTGTGGTGCATGTGAGCATGCCCCACTGTCCAGCTCACAGCTGCTGCTGTACACTGAGCTCATATGGTAGTTTCAGCTGCTGTCGCCCCTCCTCCCCCTCAAATCGCTGCTCAGGTGTCCATTATGGGAGTGCTGCAAATATATTCGTAACACTTGAATCATAATATTCTCCAAGGCAATTAGTCCAAATAATGGCCATTCCCCCTTTTATCCCTCTGAGACCCACTGAGCTACTAAACCGTCTTTCAGAGGCTGTAGCAGGTTCAGTTTTAGAGCTAGAGTGAAGCTACAGATCTCTTATGAAACTAAGGATGTTGAATAAAACCTAAGGAATCCTCTGGAATCCATCCATCCACCAACCACCTCATGCAAGCTTGTTTGAGGAAGGCCAAACAACACTCCCAAGTTTAGGCTCAGCTTTGGCACGGAAGAACTGGCATGGCCATTTTCACCGGTGTCACTCTAACGTGGTGTTTTAATATTTCTGCATACTGGGGTCCTTAAACAGTCTTGAAATCACTTGAATTGGGTCTCAGTGTAAAGCTGAGACTCTGCTGGATCAATGAACCCAACTGTGTTCATGTGTGCTGATGTTGGTCCCCATAGGAGCTGTTTCATTTTAGTGAGACCATTTTTCTTTTTTAAACATGACCTCACTGTATAAAACGGCCTGTGGTGACCTCTACTACTACTACTACTACTACTACTATCACTATCTCTAGGATAATCACAGCCTCTACTACTACTACTACTACTACTACTACTACTACTACTACTACCACTACTACCACTACCTCTAGGATAATCACAGCCTCTACTACTACTACTACTACTACTACTACTACTACTACTACTATCACTATCTCTAGGATAATCACAGCCTCTACTACTACTACTACTACTACTACTACTACCACTACTACCACTACCTCTAGGATAATCACAGCCTCTACTACTACTACTACTACTACTACTACTACTACTACTACATCCTGGTAACTAGAGACCTAGAGCATTCAGAGGATGGTTGGCTTTCCTAGCTGTACTGACTACTACTACTACTACTACTACGACTACTGCTCCATCATCCTGGTAACCAGAGACCTAGAGCCTTCAGAGGATGGATGGCTTTCCTAGCTACACTGACTACTACTACTACTACTACTACTACTACTACATCCTGGTAACCAGAGACCTAGAGCCTTCAGAGGATGGATGGCTTTCCTAGCTACACTGACTACTACTACTACTACTACTACTACTACTACATCCTGGTAACTAGAGACCTAGAGCCGTCAGAGGATGGAAGGCTTTCCTAGCTACACTGACTACTACTACTACTAATACTACTACTACATCCTGGTAACTAGACCTAGAGCTTTCCGAGGTAGATTGACAGTAACAGGGTTTCTGAGCAGTTTATAGAACAGAAATGTTTGCTATCCAATCACAGAAAATTATAGTTCTTTCAGAAACTTCAAAACGTAAACAGCATTTTGTTTCTACGGTGTTCCTCAAGGTCTTGTTGTCGTAATGTGTGTAATGTTTTGTTATTTTGATCATTTTTATCAATTGAAATTATAACTGTATAAAAACGCATTACATTTAGCACCAAATCTGTGTCACAAATGGTATCCACCCAAAAATTGCTGCAACAACCCATGAGACATAAATGAGCATGGGAGTAGTCACCCTTTATGTCATCATAATGCTCTACATCATTATACACTTCACAAGTTATTCTAATTAATAAATGTTAATTTCTGATTTGCTTGGAACAACTTGACACAGTGCTGAGCAGCATCTTAAATTCATCTTAAGCTTCCCAGCTTTCAGATGATTCTGTGTGACATCGACTCCTGACCTGCTAAAAAAAGACAAACAGGTCTATTATGGGTCTCAGAGTTAAACATGCCTTTTGTTTGATGACCTGTATCACAATTTTAATTTGGTAACCGTGCATGTTAATATTTAGTGCATATTTCAGTCTTAACACCAATGGTGGTAGGCTGTTAAAGGTGACATTGTTTTTCACTAACAGGGCAAACCAGACCAGAATCAGAGGGGAAACTCTCCGCCCAATCAGAATTCAGGTACACCTGCCCCACCAGGTCAGTATATCTAGTGCCATGTCCCGTCGAGTGGCACATGTGTAGAATGTTGTCGTAGTGCGTCAGTACTACAGTAGTAAACTATTGTGATTGCGTACGTAACACTTTAACTCTCTGATATGAACTGAAACATCTCTTGTCTCTTGGCTTTGTTGTGTTTAGAGCATAGGAGGTACAACAGGCCTCAGACATTTTAACTTGCCATGGTCAAAGCACAAAGTGTCCCAGTAAGCCGGGACTGTGACAGTCAGCATGCACAATACCAGGAATCCAAAGCAGCGAAATGGATTCAGCCTTCATTCATTACACCTGTGCTTCTACTGTGACCTGTCAGAAATGTCTCATGCATAAAAGGGCCTATGAAGGATGACGTCCTAAAATGATGTTTTTTGTCTGCAAGTAATTTCTCAATCTCAACCCACAGGTAACGGTGCCATGCCCCCATTTGCCAACAACAACCCTCCACCTGGTGCACCTCGTGACCCTGCGTTTGGCAGCATTGGGCGACCCAATGGTCGGTCGCCTGGCAACGGAGCGCCTCAAGTCGCTGCTGCAGGACCCCCAGCAGCCGCCAAGTCCTCTGTTACCATTAGCAACGGCAGGGACCCACGGCGTGCCAAAAGATGAAATTGGGGTTAGGGGAGGGAGTCATGTGGGAAAACTATGGACATCCCCATTTCCCCCTGCTCCTTTTTTTTAACATTTCTGCTCCTTCTCATCACCATCTGTATTGATTTTCAAAACAGTGAGTTAAACAGAGGGACTGCTTGCATCAGTTTTATACAGGCTAACAGTCAGATGTGTCGTTTATCATGCGTAGTACCTAGTAAGCAGCACAATGTGATTGTGATCTACCACTCGATGCACTAGCGGGACTTCTTATATCATGGAGCCTTGGTGGTTGAGTTGTGGTCAGCCCTCTCAGTCTACACCCTCGTCTCCTAAATCTCACTGCAAATTGCCAGTTCTGTGCCAGTGTTTCCCCCCTCCTCCATCCTCTGTCCTAGCCTCCTTCCCTGTTACGTTCTTTCAAGCTATACACCCTACTTGAACACTTGATGCACTTTCTTCTCTTAATTTATGTCGGGGCAAACCTGGCCGTCATTTAAATCAGGAAATCTGTTTCTGCTTTTTAGTGGAAAAGGCCTTAAGTTGGTGAAAATGAGTTCTTGGACTGAATGCACGAGCGAAATTCTTCAAAGGGTCGTCTCCCTCTTAACCGAACTGAATCTGAAGTGAATCTGTGAAAGGAAAGGTGTTAGTTTAGAGTTTTTAATAAGTAGCTAGATGGATATTAAACTGATTTTTTTTTGTTTTTGTTTTTTCATCAGTTGTACCTTGGTCAAGGTGGGCTCACTTACTTGCAAAATGGTTCACAGAATAAATTTTCCAGCAATTCTGCTGCCACATGTAGTCTGTTTGACAGATAAACAAGTGAATATCAAATGTGTGTCAAGTACTGCACTTACAAAACTTTCTTTTCAGTTCATTTGGGCTTTGTTCAGACCTTTTCTGGAGATGTACAGTTTACCACCAGTACTAAAGGTATCATACCAAACCCCTACACAAGAACAGTATAAAGCCCTCCACATGACCACCTGCCACCTTCAGCGGCCCATGCTAGCGCTAACCACTGTAGAAAAACCTCCCATCACAGTTCATGCCATGTTTAGACCCGACATTGCCATCTAGTGCCTACAAAAATAAATGACATGTTAGTTTAGAAGTGGAGTTGAAGTGATTTAACTTCCTTTTCCACATTTACACCTCTGAACCCAAAGCCTTTGCATTAAATATTCCGTTTTGAAGCAATGCATTCATTGCATACAGCAAAACCCAGTTTCTTCATATCCTTTGTTGCACCAAGCACCTAAACATGGCCTCCGGGTGTTACCCCATTGCACTTCGGATGCACTTTCCTTTTGTACAGTGTGTCCAAACTGGCAGAGCTGTAGAGATGCTGCTCAAATGAGATTAGTTTACAGGTGACACTGTTCAATTAACACAGTGGAGTGTGTTGGTCTCAATAACAGCTGTCTGTTCTTTGAGCATAAAAGAGATTTTTTCTTTCAAACATACCTGGCCACCAAGTAGGAAGGAGAAGAAACAAAACCAGGTCTCATATTGTTTGATGTGCCACTGTAGCCACATAAAACAAAAGACTGAAATCGGGCCCTAATGTTTAGTAGCCCAGTTATTTGTCCTGCCCATATGTTCAAAACATGTTTATGTAATTTCACTTATGACAGCTTTGCGGTACTTGTGACACTGGAAGTTGAAACACATGAGCAGGAAATGTGATGCTCGGTGCTCATGTCAACACCGATGTCATGAGCTGGGAACTTCCTCTCAGCCGCAGTGGTCAATCAGAAATGCAGTCGCATCGTGACTTATGGTATTTTGAATTTCACTGCATGTTGAGGTCCACACTGAGGTTTCAGCCCTCATCAGCTGCTCTGGGTTCAAGTCTTAAAAGTAAACAACTAACCTATTAGTTCCCAAATTGTAAGGAAGTATTTTGCAAATACTTTTTTTTCTTTCTATATACATTTCATAACTATAAACAAAAGCATTAAAGAAACAGTATGTGAGTATGTTGGAAAAGCAGAGAACCGTCCGTCCGTCCACTAATCCTGCTGTAATTAGGGCGGCTGGAGCCGATCCAGGCTGACCCCGGGTGGAGGCGGTGTACACCCTGCACAGGTCACCACAGAACCAGACAAGTTCAGACCCTGACTTTTAAACATTTCTGATATACTGCATATTTTCAGTATATTGTGTTTATTTTGAATTCATGAATCTCTCCTGAACTAACGGTTTCTCTTTCGATTTAGCAGTGTGGCAGCTCATCTCATGACACCGATGATTCAGATAATATGATGGGTTTGTCTACGGGGAAGCACCGTGGCAACCAAAAACCAAACTGACTCATGTATCAACAAGCACTTGACATAATTAGAAAAAAAAATGCTGCGTTTAAAAATAGATAAGGAAAAAGTGCAGGCCAAGTACAAGAACAGCTTGATAAAAAATCACTAAGAAGTTATTGTGTAGTATCCATATATTGTGTGACATGCATTTTGAAGAAATAATTCAAACAATAAATATACATATCTTTTAATATACAAAATAAGTTTTAACAGAAATATAAGAATTGAAACACAATGTCCAGCAGTCTTAATTTGCATTTCCTGTGATGTACGTCAATATTGTAGCTTCCTTCTTGAATTTTTCAACAATTCAGAATATGTGAAGCAAACAGGAAAACGGGCCTATGGTCAGGCTGTGATGGGAGGGGTGTGGAGAAATACAGTGGTTGTTCCTTGTCTCCTTGTGACACACTGAGTGCCTCCCATAAAGAAGACACCACAATGACTGGTGAGTGTTTTCATCCTTTGTATAACAGCTTACTGATATTGACTTGTATGTATTCATAGCAAACAAGCAATTTGTAGCCCTTAATGACTCACTGAAATAAGTAATAGGCGAATGGGCAAAGGGCCATTTACAATTTAATATCCTGTTAGAAATGATGTAAAGACATGTAAGCTCCTTCACTGCTCCATTTAAAAGAGAACAAAATGAATGTTTTATTGTTGCATGCTATTTATCACAAGATATACAAACAGCATTAGTCTGTCCCTTGCCAGTGTACAATGGTTGTGTATGCTGCATGTAGCCAGTCTGGTCTGTTGAAAAGTACATTTAATATATTCATTAGTCTTATGTTGAAGGATAACTTGGATATTTTTCAACCTGGACCGTATTTTCCCGTTTTTGTGTCGGACTAAAAGGGAATAGAGTTTCTGAAACTGGACCAGTACTGAGGGAGAGCGTTCCAGACAGGCAGCGATGTAGTCCTAATGGGGCAAGCTGGCTTCTTTTCACCATGACGGGCTCTAATTGGTATTTTAAGTGTATTAAATTATGGAAAGAGGCTCGCTCTTATTCTGAAATCTGGCTAGGTGACGTTGCCAGAGGACAGCGGTGGAAGAGTAGAGTACATCCATGGTGGAAACGCGAGTGCCAGCCGGGCAGATACTGTTGTGTTGGTGTACAGGACATGTAGCTTAGTGTTATCTAAAAGATTTTCAATGTTATGGCTGAATATAAAAATGATTTCCACAATGTGGATGAAGTCTTTGAATTCAATGGCTGCCTGTATTTACAGATATCCAGACTCCTCACTGAGCGGGACATGGTCACAATGACAGACAGATGAGCTCAAGAAAAAGAAAATAAAAATGTTTTATTTAACTTTTCACATACCGCCGTTTGGTAAGTGAAGCCGAGTCACAGAGGCAGCCTTTAGCAACAGTAGCCTATGTGACGAACCAGGCTTTCAGCTAACTTCAGTGTAAACCCATCTGCACCATTACAAGTGACGTAGTATTAACAGTATTCAGGGCAGGTGGGTGGGTGGGTGGGTCAAACAAACAAGACTTTCAACCAGACCGGTGTTTGTGTCCCGCATGAACCTAAAAGTAGCGTTAACTTATTTTGTCATGTTATTCTTTAGTGACGTGGCTCGTTGGTGTTAGCATCCCGGGAGTCATTAGTATCGTCATCGTGTGTTATGTTAGGTCTGTCCAAAAGTAACGCAAAAGGCACCGACCGATTTGACAAGTTGGGAGTGATTCTGTGTTGAATGTTACGTTGACGCTGCTCACTTGCCCTCACGGCTCGGTTAATGGCTGCCGTCTACAGCGCTCTCCCTCAACACTGGACCAATTTAGCCACGTAGACACAAAAACATAGGACAAAAGGGTCCAGGTTGAAAAATACCAAAGTTACCCTTTAACAGGTTTATAATAATTACGTGTATTTTGTATGACTAATATCTTATTTTGGTTGCTATCCTCAGATCCAAACTCATCTTCTTTTATTTTAGACTTTGGAGAAATTTATGAGGAACTCAACTTCACTTATAATTACACGGAGTTCATCATAAACCCTGAGACGCAGCCCTGCAACCCCTTCTCCATCCCAGATGCAGTGATGGTTGTTGTCAGCATCTTTTATGTCCTCATCTTTCTCTTGGCTATTCCTGGAAATCTGGTGGTGGGGCTGGTGATTTCCATGAGCAAGCAGTCGCTGCCTCCCTCTGACCTCTACCTCCTCCACCTGGCAGTTGCCGACCTCCTCCTTGCCATTACGCTCCCGTTCTGGGCCACCTCCGTTACGCAGGGTTGGGTGTTCGGAGACGCCATGTGCAAAATCGTCACGGTTCTCCAAGAGTTAAGCTTCTACTCTAGCATTCTCTTCCTGACTTGCATCAGTATGGACCGTTACATGGTGATTGTGAGAGCGATGGAGGCCCGCAGGGCTAACAGACAGCTGATCAGCTGGGGAGTTTGTGCTGCCGTCTGGGCCGTCGGAGTGCTTCTGTCCCTGCCGGGGCTTTTGAATTCTTCCTTCCCGTCTCAAAACACCAGCCAAATAGTGTGTGCTGAACAGTACGATCCCAGCAGTGCTGACGTTTGGCGGCTGGCCACCAGGATTCTTCGCCACACTTTGGGCTTTTTTATCCCCTTGGCCATTATGCTGCCCTGTTATGGAGTAACCATCCGGCGCCTCCTTCACATCCGTGGGGGGTTTCAGCGGCAACGAGCCATGAGAGTGATTGTGTTTGTGGTCGTCGCCTTCCTGCTTTGCTGGACGCCGTACCACATCGCAGTGATGGCAGACACGTTCTTCAGGGCAAAGATAGTGCTGTACCAGTGCCCGGCGAGGATGGCGGTGGATCAGGCCATGTTTGCCACCCAGAGTCTGGGCCTGCTTCACAGCTGTGTCAACCCAGTGCTCTATGCTTTCGTTGGGGAGAAGTTCAGGAAGAGCCTGTTCCAGATAATGAGGAAGATGGGCGTCCTGGAGAGAGCATCTGTGTCAAGAACCAGCAGGTCTTCGCTGTCATCAGAGATCACATCCACCTTCATGTGAGAGCACAGAGGAGACACTGAACTATTCACATAATCATATCTGTGTATTTACTGCATGATCTCCTGTGCTGGACAACAAAGTGCTAGTTTTAATACTTATCTGCGTTTGTATCACACCTCATCTTTTGTGGACTTTCAAATTTCAAATGTTTTTTTACAAATTTTTATTTTTTTTATCTTTTTACAAAATTTGCTTATAGTTGATTTGGACATTTCACCAAATTTGTAAATATTTTTTCATGTTTTGCTCGATTTTTTTCATCATGTTAACTTGGTTAAATTCAACTCTTATATTTTAACTTGCAGTATTTCAACAATCCCTCAAAGATGGTAACAGTATAAATAGAAGAAGCTGAAAAATGTCCTCAAACTTCTACTTTAAACAAATCAGTTATCGTAATAATGCTACAATAAATTAAAAAAAAAAAAAAAACACTGATCTCCTATTTGTTCCCCTGCCATGTCCTAAAACAGATAGAATAAAGGGCCCTTAGCCTTTATGGCTCCCTCCAAGCTATAGACCAGACCAGTGTGGCTTTTGGGGCGGCATTAGCTCGGTCCGTAAGGACTTGGGTTAGAAAGCGGAGGTCGCCGGTTCAAGTCCCCCATGGACCGAGTCCAACTGGTTGTTGGAGAGGTGCCAGTTTACCTCTTGGGCACTGCCGAGGTGCCCCTGAGCAAGGCACCAAACCCCCAACTGCTCTGGGCGCTTGTCAGGAGCAGCCCCCTCACTCTGACATCTCTCCATTGACATGTATATGTACTGTGTGAACAACAGAGTGTAAAACTGAATTTCCCCACTGTGGGACTAATAAAGGAATATCTTCTTCTTTATGGCTCCAGGGTATAGACCAGAACAGCGGGGTTTTTTGGGTTCAGGGTTATAAACAAGAAGGGGTTTATGGCTATAGACCAGACCAGCGTGCTTCTTTATGGCTCCAAGCTACAAACCAGACCAGCGTGGTCTTTATGGCTCCAAGCTACAGACCAGACCAGCGTGGTCTTTATGGCTCCAGGCTATAGACCAGACCAGCGTGGTCTTTATGGCTCCAAGCTACAGACCAGACCAGCGTGGTCTTTATGGCTCTAGGCTATAGACCAGACCAGCGTGGCTTTATGGCTCCAGGCTATAGACCAGACCAGCGTGGCTTTATGGCTCCAGGCTATAGACCAGACCAGCGTGGTCTTTATGGCTCCAGGCTATAGACCAGACCAGCGTGGTCTTTATGGCTCCAAGCTATAGACGGTCTTTATGGCTCCAGGCTATAGACCAGACCAGCGTGGTCTTTATGGCTCCAGGCTATAGACCAGACCAGCGTGGTCTTTATGGCTCCAGGCTATAGACCAGACCAGCGTGGTCTTTATGGCTCCTGGCTATAGACCAGACCAGCGTGGTCTTTATGGCTCCAGGCTATAGACCAGACCAGCGTGGTCTTTATGGCTCCAGGCTATAGACCAGACCAGCATGGCTTTATGGCTCCAGGCTATAGACCAGACCAGCGTGGTGTCATCGCCGAGGGTGCGCTCCTGTTTGGTGGAAAGAAACTCACTGTCACAGGAGAGAAAATGATGAAAAGCTGCTGCGTGGTGGGATAACCGAGGCTTTCACACTGAGATTTGAGGCACATATGACACATGAATATTCATTGTCAGTGTGGAAAACGGCTAAATGATGCTGGTCATGGTGACTAACATGGCTAGCTAACGTCAGCTCGAGTAGTGTACTGTAGTAATACAGTCATATAACCTCTTTTGAAATTAGTGTTTGGTGGATCATTTCTGAGTTGTTACAGTGCTAACTGTCATTGTACTTTACACCGTTGGAAAGCCTGTTTATTAACCTTCACAATGATGTCCAACTTGTGAGGATCATGCATTTGTGGGATGAGCAGCACAGCTGATTATGTGGGTAGATGAAGTGAAATTTGTCAAATTTCTCTGCCAGTGCTGACCAGTGTATTATTCTGTTGGTATTGACCTGTTTTGAGCCCCAGTTGCTGCCAATCAGGCACCACAAGACCAGACCACAGGACCACAAAGTGATCCGGATCATTCTGAAAAGTCAGCTTTTTCAAACCAACATGGCTCAGTTCAACATTTAGTTTCAAAACAAAACTCCTCATCTCTTCTCTGACATCATTTCATTGATTGGTAGCAAATCATCTGATGTGAAAATCATGTCAGAGAAGAGATGACGTATAATTCAATGCCAACCAGCGCTGTAACAACAGAGAAATAATCCACCAAACACAAATTTCCTGACTTTTTTCAGTTTATTAATGTTATATCAGCATCAGATTGTGTTCTCCATCTAAATCTCAGCCTGTAGATCAAACAGCTGTCTTTTAACTTACAGACACCACTAACGTGATTCAAATATGTATATTAGTCTGAAGGAGGAGTATCCAGCCACTGCTGGATGGGAAAAGACTGAAGGGACATGGCGGCAATCAACCGTCGTTTATTAAGGTATAGAGAACGCTCTGGTTCAGGCAAGGTCCCAAAATAATTACATTGCATTGAAGTCTATGGTAGCCTTAAATTTTTGTGAAGTACCTGTATGCGCCGGTCTGATGTGTCTCAGACTCCCTTTTTTAATGGGCTTTTTCCTTTTTAAATTAGAGGGGCTGAGATCTAAGACTGTCAACTACTTCTCTGTAATTGCTGCATATGACAATAATGAACATGAAACTTGGTTTCGGACCTGTATACCAGGTCAGTGTTTAAAGTTAAACTGTGAACATTTCAATTTGCTGTGGTTACCCACTTAAACCCCCTCTTTCCTCAGTCGTGTCCAGCTCTGAGGAAACTGTGGGAAACACATTTGTCAAGTTTCACTTTCACGTTTGACTGTATTTCAATGCAACAGGTGACAACATTAAGGCAAAACACCTACTGATGAACACCTTGAGAAACAGCATTAGATGGTGAAATATCTGACCAAGTACACCATATGAATGTGATTTCTCAAAATTATTTTCTGATTCCAGTTTACCAAAAAAACCTAAAACAGCAGAAACCTAAAACTACCCTGTACAGTGTTGTAAAACCCCATATACATTTTGCATAGTAATGTACATTTTTGTACGTCTGTTTTAATTTTTATGTATATTTAGCTGAAGACAACAGGTTGTCAATCATATGCCACCAAATTTGCAATATATATATATATATATATATATATATATATATATATATAGTTGCAATCATCATTAAAGTCTTATAAGCATGTACAGTACTGCTCTCTGTTTCTGATTAATATAGCAGCATGTTACCTTGTGAATCACAAAATATTTTACATTTGATGTAAACTGTTGATGATAGAAGTTATAGTGTTTTTATGTTTACAGCCAGTTTGGGAAATAAAAGAAGTTGAGATGACTCCAGCAGCAACTCCTACAGCAGTGAGAGAGGCACGATTTTCTGCCTCTGTACAGAGAGAAAACCTCTAAAAAGCACTGTTTGGTTCCAACATGATCTCAGGGAAGAGCAGCTGACAGGACCCATTTTATTCAGATTAAATGCATCCCACAAAGCCAAACCAGAGCTAACATAGACAAAGAGATTCGACGTCAGTATTGTATGTTACGTTACAACATAGTGGACACGAGTAAAGATCACACCTTGGTGCTCTTCCAGCTTTTTATAAATATCATTCAATATGAACTAATATGAAACAAGTGTGACGTACCATCAGCAGTTTATCTATTTACCACAAACTACAAAAATGTGTTTCCATACAAGCATACCAGAAATTCATCAGTCTTTCCAGTTAAAAACATTTATTTTATAGGCTATTAGGCTATTCTACTATGACAAGTATTAGCTTAGTACTACTATTACTACTACTAAGCTGCTATTACTACTAGCCTACTGCTGACCCACATAAATGGAACAGGGCCATGATTAGTGTTATTATGGTTCCTCCAGATGTGGTGGCGTTTACCATGTTTACCGTGTTTACCATGTTTACCGTGTTTAGGCGTTGCGTCCATCTGAACGCCTCCCTCATGTCGTCTTCACGACCTCATCAGTAGAAAGTTCCTGAACGCTCCGAGTTCACGACTTGTGACTTGTTTGTTGACGTGAGATACGGCGGAGCCCATGGAAGTTCATTTATCGGAGTTAGTTAATATTGTACAGTATATTGTAATTTTAGCCATATATTGTTTTTCTTGGTAATTTTATGTCCGAGGAAAATGTTGATTTTCTCACTGACCTCATCTTCCTCCTCTGTCATTACGTCTTTTCATTTCCTGCATGATGTTCCCCACTAGCTAGCATGCTAAATTGTTAGCCTCTGTGGCCTCTAGACTCAGACAGTAACGTTAGCGCCGGTGCTTTGCAGTGGCGTTCCTCACGACTTAACCACTTGAACGCAGCGCATGTCGTGTTCACGATTTCCCATTTGAAGGCAGCGTACTACTACTACTACACTGCTGTTACTACGATCTGACGACTGACCCACATTAATGGAGCAGGGCCATAATTAATGTTATTGGTGCCTTCAAATGGAACTCGTGAACTCCTGTTCACGACATGGGAAGTCGTGAACGCTACATGCGTTGCGTTCAAGTGGTTAAGTCAACAAACACGTTGCAAGTCGCGAACTCGAGGCTTTCAGAAAGTTTCCACTTCAGAGGTCGTGAATACGACGTGAGGGGGACGTTCATATGGGCCCAACTCTCAAACATGAAAAACACGACCTGATTTGAAGGCAGCGTTTGTTACACCTGTGTTCACCCTGCATGGACATGTCAAAATGGCCTGCATGCTAGCTTATGGTGCCTGACTGGTTTCTGCTTGTCATATGCTCTTGGGTCTGCTCATGTCAGTATTTTGACAGACCGACTCCCTGCTTGTTTTTCAAGGTAAGTCTTATTTTACAACGTTAATGCATGATGGACTTGTTCCAAGCTACTTTAGCCATCTAACAGTAATAGTTAACAGCTAACGTTAGCATACAACATTAGTAACAACAGCAGTAAAATGTTATGTATAGCAATACTATACATTCATAGTAATATTTCATTTGAAATTGTATGTGAGTTATTACAAGTGTTTTGACTTTATTGATATTTAATTATTTTTACAGTTGCCTTTAACGGTGATCTTGCTTCATATTTCTCTTTGAACGGCTTGTGGCTTGCTTTGATAGCTAACATTAATTTAAATGTTGCTAACGATTAGCTAATGTTTCATGTGTGTCATTTTAAGTTCCCCGTTTATTCATTTGTGTTTTATTTTGCATAGACCAGCATTGTCCCTAACCCTAGTTGAGAATGCACACAAGCTAACCGTTACATACTTGTAATGCTAGCAATATGCTAGTTAGCAGTAATATGTGTTATAGTAATAAGCTATTTAGTTGTACTGTTTTAAGGTACTGTTGCATTTTAAATTATTAAAAATTTGTCTTCAGGTTGACTGAAATTTTTCCATTTATTAAGACAATCACAGTAGGCAGGCATAACTGACGCTATAATGTTTATTTTTCATTTGTTTCTTGTGTTTCAGGGACATCAGTTTTCAATGGATATAACTACACGGCAGTGTAGGATACAGCCTTAACGTTGTCGGTCATGTTTAATGTAGAATTATAGGGCCAGCTCACAGTGTTAATGCAATAATATTTTCATTTTCATGATATCTGACCACGTCAACACAATTGGGAAGCCATCGTTAGCCTCTTCATTTGACCTACAAATTAAATATCTGTCCCATACTGACCAGCCAAGTGTTGCACCATCTCATATGTTCTACTGACCTCAGGTTGGCTAAAAATGACAAGGGGGCGGGAGCCTTGCCGTGAGTGGGCAGACAGACCACCATGCAGCTGTCATTGTGAGGCTTTCTGGGCTCTGGCTGTCATTTCCCCCTCCGGACTGGCTGGCAGAGGCAGGGGGAGATCATGAGTGGGGTGGTTTAGCTCATGGGACACGGAGGGGAGGCGGCACCGTGCAACTTGCTGGACGTAACTTGTTGTGTGCATTCAAACAGAGGCCAAGCAAGAGTAGATCTCAAGGCCGCTGGGAATACAGAGGAAGCTCACTGAAGATCCACCTTGATCTGAAGGAAGAAGTTACACACTGGGAAATGGCTACGAAGGGCTGAAAAGTCAGAGAACGTCAGGAAAAGGAGGGCGACAACAGGGCCGTCACTTCCAAGAGGCAAGTCAAAGGAGCTGTTAATGCAACATGATCCAGTGGGTCTTGCCCTAAAAATACCTCTGGGCAGGAGAGAGGCGGCCATCTCTATCTGCTTAGTTACCTGGTAATCAACTGTTTCTTTTTCTTCTTCGGACAGTAACTGAGGTCAGAGCACAAATTCATCCATGGCAGATATGATTCTATATATTTTTATTTGGCTTTCCGAGTAAAAGAAGGTTACAGACTTTCTTCAATTAAAAAATGTGACAACCTTGTTAACTGTGATTTATATGTCCATCCTGCTCGTTAACTGTAATGCCCTCACTGGATTCTGGTTTAGAGTACTGAGAGGGTCCAGTCAGTGCTGTAGGCATCCAGTCCGTTAGAGAACCCATTGTAGGATCTCCCAAATCACTTCAACCATGAGAAAAGCTGAGGTGCAAATGACCCTGAAAAAAGGGGCAGATGAAGCAGCGGCACCCCCGAGCCCCATCATCCCCCCAAAGCGGTCCAAAGCGAGCCCAGAACAAGTTGTCCCGGAACCTCAAGGACCCGGTTTTCCCACCCCAACTCCACCTATTTTTACACGCAAAATGAGGAACGCCGCTGTGGGGACAGGCTGTGACATCCGCCTGAAGGTGACGGTGGCTGGAGACCCCCAGCCCTCCCTGTACTGGTACCACAATGAGGAACTCCTCAACATGGAGAACCAGGAGTACGGAGGGCTCTGGATTAGGGATTGCAAGCCCAGTGATGCTGGCCTCTACACCTGCATCGCCAACAATCACGTGGGAGAGGCACGGAGCAGCGCTGTACTGGCTGTCCTGGATCTGGGTGAAGGTAAGGTACTACTGAATACATGTTAAACCTCACACTCGTGTCTAGACCGGCACTCAACAGGTAGCCTTAAAGGACTTCAGTTATTTAAATATTTGAGAATATCAGTAACGCCATTGTCAAGCTGACAATGAGGTTTTAACTACAAAATAATTCACTGTAGTAACTTCCATGAAAATTACCCAGCATGCTACAGTCATCCAAAAGACCCAACCCCCTAGCTTCCACGTCCATTTGCTGGAACATTAAGTGATAATGCTGACTGATATCTCCATCAGGACACGAGCCACCATATTGTCATATTTCAGTATTCAGTTCGGTTTTTAAGGGGCTAAATGGTTTCTGACATTATCTAGTACTTTATTCAGCAGTTATTTGAAAATATAACTGCTCAATAAAGTAATAAATGAATAGATAAAGTAAGAAAAAAAAGTCATGCAATAAATAATTAAATAATCTCATTTTAATTGTTTGGTATTACTCCAAAAAGAAAAGAGAGGAAGAGCAATGTGCATTGTTTTTTAGATGTAATATCATTTTCTCAAAAATATTTTTTCTGTACAAATATATTTCATGCCATTCATTTATGTCTTTGCTATATATATATCAAAGCATACAATAAGAAAAAATTAAATTATTAGAAACTATTGCTTGCAATTGATTCATTTCCCAAGACAAGTCAAGATGCTGGGTTTAGTTTTCCCACAGCAGTTTCCCAAAAGCAACAAGCATAGGAATACACTGGTCATATAGTTGTGTCAAATACATCGTGATAGATGGATTGTCATATACTGAACAATTTGAATTAGTCCTGTAATTATTATATACGATGTGTTGTTGCAGGTGTTTATCCAGAATGAGTCATTATGTTGTGTTCCTAATGAGGACAGAAGACGGTAGTTTTAACTGCTGTAACACCACATTTCTGAGGATTTCTTTCTGAAATGTTTCTCTCTTATTGGTGACACAGAGGAGGGCAAAGATCCACTAAGTCATTTCTTATTTCAAGTTCTTGAAAAAGAAAAGATAGAAAAGTTTTATGTGAAAATGAAATTTGAAAACTATATATTTTATTATTTTAATAAGGAATTGTGGGTGTTGCTGTTTTGAAATTAGCATATGAAGAGAATAGTGATTTCATTTGCAGAAACACTGAAACTAAATCGTTCTAACAACCATGTTTTTGACAAATGCAGCCAAAGCAAGTTTCTGAGTGTGTTACGGTCACGTTCCTCACTTTCTAGCCAAGGATGCTCCAAAGGCCACTGCAGCTCGTCTCTCTTTAACCGCTTCCATTGCGCTCAACAAAACCTGTTTTTATGCGTCTTGTGATCTCCAGCTCTGATCTAAAATCAGCTCACCTGAGCGCTTTGAAAAACGACATTACCAGCTCCACAAATATGCCCTTCGTATATCAGCTCAAGTGCTTTGTCATTGTTCTGCAGCTGAGTATGCAGCTGAAACTCACTCCTCAGTTCAGAACTGCCTTGTTCTTGCTGAGAGAGTATATGTCGAGACTCATCACCGCTGTATACAGCTCAATCATGAGTAAAATGTACACAACTGTCCCTACTGACAAGATGCTTTGTGCAAGCTCAGTACAAATATTGGGTGCTAAAAGAGTGGTGATGTCTGCAGACTGGGTAACGTGATGACAAGGATTCTTTATAGTGTGGGCAGCGAGAAACCACAGTGTATTACATTTCCTTTACTGTATAAATACTGGATGCTTTGACATAGTCCACATAGAAGATACACCATGAAATGTGAGTGCTTGAAAATTAACAACAGGACCCCGCCTGCCTAGTTTACTTAAAACAAGACATCGTCATTCAGTGTGATATTAAGAATATACAAATACAGTAATTATACCAGTTTCTTCTGGTGAATAGTCATTAATTAGTCGGCATGGATCTTGGCCATGACAAGATTGGAGCAAATATGATTTTTTTAAAAATCGGTCACTATATCCTGACAGTAGTGGATGAGACAGGTAATCTGTGATTGGTGCTCCTAACGGCATCTGCAGGATTTCACAGACCAGAGGAAAACAACCAATCAGAGCAAAGCTGGAGCCATGCCGTCTCTGAGCAGCTGTCAATCACTCGCAAACTGCAAACTGATCAAATATGAATCAATATTCTGTTACTGTAATGACTTTTGTCGAATGAAATGTTTTCAGAAACATCTTGTAGTTACTGTTTAGCTGTAAAATGAGAAAGTTTTGACCCTGCAGCCATGTTGAGATCAGTTGAGGAAACACCAAGCACCGCCCACCAGCTGGAGCAAACTTTCTCATTTTACAGATAAACAGTAAAGTTACAAGATGCTTCTGAAAATATCTGAGGAGAGAAATAAACATTACAGTATCAGAATATTGATCCATGTTTGATCAGCACTGCCTAGTTTGGCTGTTTGGTCAGAGTTTGGGACTGATTGACAGCTGCCTCTGTTGAATGAACAGCCAATAGGAACTCTGTCTCTCTCTGATGTGACCTGTGATTGGTAAATGGACTTTTATAGCACTTTTCTAGTTGTGTGTTTAGGTCTGCATGTACCATGTATGAGTTTAACAGAGTGTAAAATTGAATTTCCCCATTGGGGGAATAATAAAGGTAGATCTTCTTCTTCTTCTTCTTTCTAGTTTTCTGACCACTCAGAGTGTGTCACACTACATGTACACTTACATGCCATGCATGGTGTCATCAGGATCTCATCTACATACTTATTCTCACGGCGATGGCTCAGCCTTCAGGAGCTTTTGGGTTATGTGACCAGACTGGGATCGAACCAGCGACCTTCCGACTGTTGGACGACCTGCTCTACATTCACAGTCACAGTCGCTTTGTGACTGGCCAAAGTCATTGCCCAATGATGCCAAATATATTCTGCTTACTGCTGCTTAATAATAACTTTTCAGTTTATACACTAGCACCGTGTCACCTCAGTGTATTTCATGCATCACATCGGGGAACCACTCATTTTGGAAAAACAGTAAAATAGAGAAGTGAGATGAAAGGGCTGTTTCACCACAGCCATGTGATAGTGTATGATAGCAGTAATCGCGCTAGCACAGACCACTGAGGACATTACAAAAAAGTGATTTCCTGTAAACAGGCAACACAGCAGTCACCTAGATTTGCATTGTTCCTCTTCAAGTAAGATCAGTTCATCAGTTTGGTGACTTTCAGCTGGACAAGAGCATTGTTAGCATTAACATACAGTGAGGATTGCACAAGCAGTGATCCGCATGCTCTCGCATCCTCTCGTTTTGTGCTGTGGTACACTCAAAATGATCTGAGACTAGATAGATAGTGTGGTGTTATGCAACACAGTGACGCAGACTCTGAATATCAGAAACAGTGGTTGCTCCACAGTATTCAGTAGTCACAGTCCTATCAGCTTTCTTCAAACCCTCACATGAGGTTTGAAAACAGGATCTTGGTCCAGAGGTTTTCTTTTGACTGTCCATTTTAACCTTCAGTTTGGTTCAGCGCTCTGCTGCTCTGCCATGTGCGTAGCCTACAGCTGTCCCATCACTCAGTGATACTGCCTGAAGCCCTTTCTCTCTCTCTCCCTCTTTGAAAATGTCTCTCCATACTGCCCCTCGCCCACCAACTCCCCCTAGTTATTTATACAGTGGAATGTGCCAGGCCTTAGATTTTTGTGATGTTAGCCAGCCAGCGTCTCTCCTATTACACGAGAAGACATCACTGCTAATTTTAGCCTGGTCCTGTGTGACTTTTTTCCCTCAACTGATCAGAGAAAGGGCCAATTTTGAATCCACAACATCTACTAAATACGCAGAAGCATAAAGATGTCTGCCACGTGTTGAGATGTCATGCATCTTTCATCATCCATACCGTTTTTACTGAATGATGTCTCAGTGCTCTATCGCTCTGCATTTGTTTGAGCAGTCAGATATGTTTTAATCAGGGCTGTCAGTCGATTAAGATAATTAATCATGATTAATCGCATGATTGTCCATAGTTAATCATGATCAGTCGCAAATTAATCACACACTTTTATCGATTCAAAATGGTTCTTCAACATAGGAGTGGGAAAATATGCTGCTTTATGCAAATGTATGTATGTATTTATTATTGTAAGTCAATTAACAACACTAATCAATACCAGATATTGTCCAGAAACCCTCCCAGGTTCTGACTTCAGCATCAATAATCTGCTCCAATCAGAACATGACAAACTGCAGCCCAACAGGCAACAGCAGCTGTCAGTGTGTCAGAGTGCTGACTTGACTATGACTTGATCCAGACTGACAGGGACTATCATAAAGTGGGCATGTCTGTAAAGGGGAGACTGGTGGGGACCCAGAGAACCCATTTACATCCACACATCTGGAGGTCAGAGGTCAAGGGACCCCTTGGAAAAGCCCAACCAAAAGTTAGCGTAAGTTTGGAGCGTTATTTAACCTCCTTCACAACAAGCTGGCATGACACGGTTGGTAAAATGGATTCCTTATGTTTTCTAGTTTCATATGATGCCTGGCTTAAAACTGAACCAACTACAACCTAAAATTCACAAGTTGTGTTAATGTGTTGAAGAAATTAATGGTGGTAAAATTAACATACGTTAACATGTTATTATTGTTTTAAATTTACTGCCCTAGTTTCATTAAATAGCATAAATGAGTAACTGAAAAGTAAAAATGCTTAAAGTAAAGCAAGAGAAAAATAAAGATGATAACATAACCAAAATCTTTAAATCATTTAATTTGATCACAGGGGTGCCACAAAACAAGTTGTAAACACAACATAGAAATATTAATATCATATGACGTTGTTATGGCAGATGCATTAGCAAATAGTTGCCAATTTACACGTCCAACAGACACAGTAAAAATTAGCATTCACCTGGAGATATGTTTCCTGGCCAACTCTCTTTTGGTCTCCACCAACTCCTGAGAAACATATCTGGCACTTTAGCAGGTAAATGCTAGGCCATGCTCGCCGGCTAGTTGCTAACTTTGTCCACCACTTGTCTGTAAGCTTTTTTACTGCTGCTGTTGAAAATGACTATGATGAGAGCAGACAGTGTGAACCGAAACCGTAACCTGAAAGACACTAAAAAGCTCCACAGAGCTGAGGGCAGCTGTTTGTCCCTCCAAGTGAGACCACTTCATGAACATATCGATCACTGCAGCATCAAACCTTCATGAAGTACTTGCTGGCCACTTGGGGGCCGTAGAAACAGGCTGTGCATACGTGGATATTAGCACCTTTGGAGTGGACATGGTGAACTTGTTAGCTAACAGTTGCCTATTTTCACATCCAGACGACACAGAGCAACATTAGCTGTTAGGGTTAGGGTTGGGGTTAGCTGTTGTTCTGGAGGTAGAGGGTTAGGGTTAGGGTTAGCTGTTGTTCTGGAGGTAGAGGGTTAGGGTTAGGGTTAGCTGTTGTTCTGGAGGCAGAGGTTTAGGGTTAGGGTTAGGGTTAGCTGTTGTTCTGGAGGCAGAGGGTTAGGGTTAGGGTTAGGGTTAGCTGTTGTTCTGGAGGTAGAGGGTTAGGGTTAGCTGTTGTTCTGGAGGTAGAGGGTTAGGGTTAGGGTTAGCTGTTGTTCTGGAGGTAGAGGGTTAGGGTTAGGGTTGGGGTAGGGTTAGGGTTAGCTGTTGTTCTGGAGGTAGAGGGTTAGGGTTAGGGTTAGGGTTAGCTGTTGTTCTGGAGGTAGAGGGTTAGGGTTAGGGTTAGCTGTTGTTCTGGAGGTAGAGGTTTAGGGTTAGCTGTTGTTCTGGAGGTAGAGGGTTAGGGTTAGGGTTAGCTGTTGTTCTGGAGGTAGAGGGTTAGGGTTAGCTGTTGTTCTGGAGGTAGAGGTTTAGGGTTAGCTGTTGTTCTGGAGGTAGAGGGTTAGGGTTAGGGTTAGCTGTTGTTCTGGAGGCAGAGGGTTAGGGTTAGGGTTAGCTGTTGTTCTGGAGGCAGAGGGTTAGGGTTAGGGTTAGGGTTAGCTGTTGTTCTGGAGGTAGAGGCTGGTGAGAGCGAACCAAATGGTAAACTGCAGGCAGTCAGACAAAAACACTGGGCTAAGCGATGCTAAAAGCTGCATAGAGCTGACAAGACCTAGCCGACACAGTTAGGTGATTATCTGGGTGATTAATAACAAGTTCGATAACTGAGGGGTTTCATTTAAAAAGCTCCGTATATTGCCTGTGTTAAGCTTTCAGAGTAAGACGGTTTGGAGAGACCTAATACTGGGAACTTTAGCTGTCACTGAGCGTGACCATGGCTCCTTTCCAGGGTGTTTGGATGGTTTCCCCACCGTGCTGTTTTCTTCCTGGACCACTAATGTGAGTGAACAGGTGGAGCTGAAGTTACACTGTGGAAATCCCCTACATCGCTATGGTGCTTTAATAAGTAGATATAATAGTACACCAACAAATGGATGTTGTTTAATGGACTAGGAATCCCGAAGGGTAATTGTTCAGTTTATTAGAGCTTTTAAAAGACTCACAGTAAATCTAACCTGGATTTTCGGGCGTATGAGTGATCTATATTTCCTGTGCTCACATTCAGTAGCATATAAAAGGAGTAACTGTTCAATGAGTAAACATGGCTGAAATACTGCCCCTGGTTTTAATCCTCTCTGAGATCAGCTGCCATTCGTGCACAGTGTGGATCCAAAAGTAGCTCATCCATACCACACCACATTAGGACCGATAGATATTTACATTTATTTTGTGGAGTTTGGTGTTAACTTTACAATCTTTTCATTACCTCACATTTAAACAACAATGTGAACAACAGTAAAACATCCTTGCAGCAAATTGCAGAGCATGCAGTTTGTCAGGTTAGCACTGAACCCCTTGACTGCTTTTTATTTAACTGATTTAAAGGTGGTATTTCATTTTCAGTAGAGTTTAAGGGGTAAATTTTACCTTTTGATGCTCATAATCCTCAGTTAAGCACCAATATCCCTATTCTGGATGTACAGTAAAAGCAAAACAATAGCAGTAATATACAGTAAAGTCAAGCAAAGAATATTCAAAATGAAGAAACCAGCTATGATTAGTGTTACAGGAGTCCATTGGCAGAAAATTATGATTCTTAAATTAGCTCTTTTAACTTGAAACTATCATAACTCACTTCAGAAAAATATCCCATTATGGAATTACTTCATATATTTTAGCTACTAGAATGTAAATGTTAATCAGCATTTCATTGTCGTAAACAAAGTAGGAATTTCAGCATTGTACTGAGTTTATTTCACTTGTGTTATAGGTTTAATTGTCTGGATTTTCGATTGGGAGCATTTCTGTTGCCTCCACACAGCTCTCAACATGGTGACAGCTGAGCCGTCGGCTTGCAGCTAACAGCGCTAACGATGCAAAATTTGGTGACAGTGTTAACCTGGGGGGAAACCGGAGGGTGGGTGTTACACGGATACCGTCATCAGTCTAGATGACGTTATGAGACCATATGAGCGCAGTGCAGAATGGTGGCCACGAGCTAGCCAGTCGGGCACGCTCACATGCACTAAAAGGCACAAACTGCCAGCCCGGCCATGTCAACAAAGCACAGAGAAGCTCAGATTACGACACACAGACGGAGACTTCATTTTCTGGTAGACATTACTCCACTATATCTTTACATAGTTTACTACTATATTAATACTCTGGATATAGTATAGAGCACCTTTAATTGAAACAAGACAAAAAGGAAAAGATCACATCTGACTATACATTAGAGAAAACTCCTGAAACAAGTTGATTTTGCATGAAATTGTTTATTGCCCACTGTTTAAAAAAAAATAAAAGAAACAAACATCTAAAGTTGCTATTTACGAACCAGTTTTCAGGGAAAGGAATTTTCAGGCCATAAAATCAAAATGAAACTAAAACCAAAGAGCTGAAAGAGGCTAAAAAAGCTTCAGGGACTGCAGAGTTGGGTAATAATTATCTGTGGTTTCATTACTCCTTTCACATTACAGGTAGTTATTCTATCTGTTGGTAATATAACTATTTCTCTGTGAAGCTTTAAGAAAAACAAATGCTAACACTGCGTTAAAGGGGCAGTATCTATTTGCATTTTAGCATCAGTAAGTCACTCTAACTCTGGATTTCTGATAATAAAAACAAAACTTTGAATAAGAGCTGGCTAGATTGGCAGCCTCTGCATTAACCATGTGACACCAGCAGTGAACATGTGAAAATATTATTGAAGATCACATGTGAAATA
Source organism: Pterois miles (assembly GCA_947000775.1). NCBI lineage: Eukaryota > Metazoa > Chordata > Actinopteri > Perciformes > Scorpaenidae > Pterois > Pterois miles. Next base: position 2,237,444 of record CAMQGK010000238.1, read on the forward strand.
TTACTTTAAGATAACATAGTATTCACACACATACACTATTCAGACAAGCTAGTTTGAGTACAGCTCCAGAGAAAACACAAAGATTGTCCTACAGGGTATTTTTCCAGCACATAGCCTGTGCCAAAGCACGCTGCAGCTAAAATCAAAACTGTGTTATTTTTGTCGCAAGACTGAGGATCATGTCAGATTTCCCCGTTGTTAAATCAATGTTGAATTCATAATAAAAACAGAAAAGGTGAGCTGCCACGGAAACAAAAAGGCACTCTCCATGGGCTGATAGTATATAATCAACAAACCATGTAATTAAACCTGTAGTGTCTTTGCTGTTATGAGAGCGATTTTGTGGCTGCAACCGTGAGATATTTAGTATGAATTACTGCAGATGCACCTTGAAGTATAATGTTGTAAAGCTAATGCTTTTTTTAGCCTAGGTTTATTTAAATATGTGAATTCACTTAGCAAACTCTCAGCATGCTCACTGCGTTATTTTGTCCTGAGCACAGCATGCTGCTATGTGAATTGAAATGTCATTTCTAAGCGGAGCTATTTCTGAGCACTGAGTTAGTGTCGGTGGTGAAATGAGATGTGTGTAATGCCTTTTCCTTTCCCTCGGGGAGTCATTCAAAATCTAGCATGTAATAATGTTACATAAAATTCACAAATTATTACACCAAATGTTTGAAACATTAGCAGCAGCTGAAATTGTCGTGTACAACAATACAATAGCTGTATCGTCTTTTGTGTAGCAGCGAGTACAGTAAATAGGATTGCTGTGTGTAGTGAGTGTAAGCAGCCAGGCAGTGATGCTAACAGTGATCCAGCTATGCAGAGGAGTGAGGAGGTCCCTGTAGCTGTTGCAGTGATTCTCCCCCTCTCTGCCGACAACACAGCATCGGCTCGTTACACCAGTTGAAGAATAAGACACAGACACATGGGGAGGAAGATAAAAATGAAAAATGTCAACCGATGCTGTAGAACACTGATCTCAAGAGGGCTGGATCACTCCCACTGGTTTTTCTGCCTATCGGTGTGCACTGCCTGTGGGGTGGACCACAGCGGGGGAAGATGCTTACACTGTCGCTGGCTATTGTGTGGACAGGGGGGCTCCCTCAGAGTGGATGATATGCATTCAACAGACATTTCCACCTGCGGATGGAGGTCTATGCTCTATGCTTTTCAGAAACGGATCCTCTCAGACGAAGTGCTGGCACTCTGAGGTTGCAACCTGTTATATAATGGACCAAAGTGCCTTCTTTCCATTTTTCTTTGCATTTGATTGAGCAGCTTTTTCCTGCATGTTAGGAGACTTACGGTATATAACAAGTTGAATCTTTTAATTAATAGCTGATGTCTTCGTAGAAAATGTCCTGATTTAGGCGTGTAGTAATGGCTCGGAACCCCCAGTGTATCTCGGGGAATACCCTGCTGCCGAATGTAAGCCAAGACAAAAAATACCTGTGGAGGACACACCAACAGTGGCCATGAAAAAAATCCAGACCAAAGAAAAAATCAGGCAAGTGCTATTTTATGGTATCTTTGTCAATCATACCTCTATTTATTACACACTGATTTAACCATTTTCTGTACGTAGGACATAGAAGATTATAGAATAGTATTATAGTATATTCAATGTCAGATGTTGACAGAAATGTTTTATTAACATTGCTGCTCAACAGCTGGCCGCACAATGTTTTTTCAATATGCAATGGCAATGATCAACAGAGATGAAACTACTCTGTTCATCCTTAACCGAAAGGGAAGGGAAAGACCAGTGTTGTTGTGGAGGATAATCACCTCAGCCAACAGAAACTAGCGTTAGAAATCACCGAGCTCGCGGCACCACCGTAGCATACAACTAACTTCAAAGAGCTGCAAGTTTTGCTAAAATTGTTATATACTGTGTTGTCTCTCAGAGTACTGATGCTCACACTGAGGGGGACATTTATCACCAGTATGGGCTTCTTCATTGTTAGATATACGTGCTGTGAAACTATTAACAATATCCTAAACTGGAAACATTTTCTAACCCTAATGTAACGATGTGAGACTTACATAAGTGTAACTGAAAAAAAGAAACAAGAAGACGATTGGATTGAAAGACAAACTGTCACAACAACAAAGATGGCAAAGCTAAGACACTGAGGTGGTACTCAGCTCTGTATAATCTCATTTTGGAGGCTGTAACTTGAGCTACATGGTTTTCTGCAGGGTTGCAGTGAGTTTTATGAAACAACCTTTCACTGGGATTATTGTGGGATATATACAGCAGTACTGCATGCAGTCACTTTCTGGCATCATACGCCTGCCAAGCCACTAACTAATTAAGCTGTGTGACATCTGATCGCCTCCTCTTCAAGAACTTGCTTATTGATGTGCTTTAAGGTAGAGTTGAAAAATCCAAACCTTTCTTTTTAAGAAATTTAAAGTTGTTTTCTCTACCATTTAGTGAAACCTCTGTGATTATAAATGCAATGACATCCACCTTTTTTCAACTAAAATTCATCAAAAGATCAAATGAAATGAAAAATGCTCAGTCAACCTAATTTCTGCAGCCTTTAAAGGTGCCCTATGCATAATATTTAATGTCTCACAAAAACAAATTGTACGTATCCTAGAAGCCTACTACGCTGAATCAAGCCTCCAGGTTTTGTTATGGCCGAATGGTGGCATTACAACTTACAGGTCCGTCACCTGATGCCATTGGACCCAAAAAGACTTTTCCCAGAGACTTAAATTGGGAAAGACACGTCAGTAAATCAGGAGATTTTTTTTTGTGTTTAAGGTGAATAAATTTCCCAGTACGCACGCTTGAATAGCCCTTATTTAAAGGTGCTAAATTCAATAGTGAGAGCATTAAAACAGCAACAAACAACTGTTGTCTATGTAAAGATATAGAGGCGTAATGTCTACCTGAGTAGAGAATGAAGTCACTCTGAACTCACCTCTGTGTGTGTTGTAATCCCAACTTCTCTGTGTTTGGTAACATAGCAGTGCCGGTCACGCTTGCCTTTTAGTGCATGTTAGCGCACGTGAGCATGCTCCACTGGTTAGCTCAAGGTCACTGCTCTCGTAAGGCGGTTACAACTGATGCTGCCATCGCGGCAGCATAGCGCCGCCCTCCAGTTCCCCCTCAGGCTGACACTGTCAGCGCTGTTAGCATTGTTAGCTGCTAGCCGCCGGCTCAGCTGTCGCCATGTTGAGAGTCCTGGGGAGGAAATATGCTTTGAACGTATAATGACTTAAATCACTATGTCCTAAAATTTGTGAAATTTACTAATAGCCAAAGCCTGAGTTATTTCCCTTGGCATAATGAACTGCCGTTGGGAGGTGGAGTTAAAGGAAACCCTAGTGTAATTATTCCATGGGCCAAAATGGATGTGGAAATCTGGCTAATTTTATACCTGGCAGTCAAATATTTTGGGTTTCATGTGCCACCTTTCAAAGGAATGACCCCTCCTCCAGCGCTGTATTCTGTTCTCCTTATATATCCATATGTTTTATGCATTCTCCTCCTTAATCATTTGCAAAGCCACATTTTTCAGATTTTGAAACCACCATTATTTAATCTCTGTTTGCTAGCTTGGATTCTTCTTCTTCTTCACCATTCCTGGCATTTTGCTGTTTTTATTTGCGTTGTGCGTTGTACAATGCTTGCTTCTCTGTGTTTCGTTTACATTTTGCATTTTAGTGCATGAGTTTCTCTGTTACTGGCGACCTGTCCAGGGTGAACCCCGCCTTCACCCAATGCCAGCTGGAATCGGCTCCAGCTCCCCGCGACCCCTAACGGGATAAGCGGTTGGAGATGGATAGATGGATGGAGTTTCTTTGTTGTACCCCTCTGGCTAGCTAATGGCCACCACTCATACTCTGGGGAACATGAATGTCTGTACAACAGACAGTATAAAATACAGACGTAGTCTCTGTAACGTCACCCACAGGTTTCTGAAGAGCCGTTGTGATACTCCAAGTGGGTAGCTTCGTCCATCGCCATCTTGACAGTGACGACGCAGCCTAACTCCCGTCTAATCCTAAAATGGGCAAAGAGGCGGATATATGCAGCAGAGTTGACAGCTAGCAGCTAGCGACCTGGTACATCACCCACCTGTCACTCAAAGTGGTCACATCCTGAAGAAGGCATACAGTTAAACCTTAGAACTGAAGCAGGTGCGATGTATAAAAAGTCATCCCCCATACAGCTGTCATGAACGAGGAAATTAGCTACAGAGACCAAAACCATTTATAGCACCTGGCTGTAAACATGTATTTCTGCTATAAAGTCGGTCATTTTAACGTGACGGTTCACAGTGATTGACTCTCTTTTGGAGCCAGCCAAGTGGCCATTTGAGGAGCTGCAGTTTTTGGTACTTCCTCGTTGGCTTCATTTTTCACCAGCAGTGGTTGCCGCTTGGTCTGTGGCTATCTGTAAGAGCAGCAGTTTAATCAATAGACATTTTATTACTTTTCTGAATATGATAGACATAGTTGTGTCTGTTTTTGGTTTGCCAACACTGCTTCAACATGTGAGACTGGGACAAAATCTATGATGCTTATGAATGCTTTGAGGAAACATGTTGTCAAGATGATGTAAAAATCACATATAGTATGTATGAAATAGACTCTGGTGGCATTCAGGACACGCTCATATCAAATATCTACATTTGTTAGTGCTTTATTAGAACATTAGGTGCTATCCTGGTAAAAGGACTGAAAATGTTCAAGTGAGATTTATTTTAAATCTGCAATGTAGTCATCTGACTTAAAATATTACTTGAATGTGCAAATTATGTATGTCGATCTAATACTGAACATGTAAAACCCTGAACTCATACAGACATTCCCAGTATTTCAACACGACCAACATGATGCTGTTGTGATCTCTTACTGTAAGTGAACAACAGATAGCCTCTGATTTTTTATAATTCCTCCTACTGTGAAGCAAACACCTCATGAGAGCTGCTGGGATGCCAGTGACTCAGTAGTACTTTCTATTTTCAGTTCACCGATGACTGAATTCTCACTCAGTCTGAGGAAAATAGTCAAATCTTTCAGATGGTACAGCTGGAACGCATTTTTAGCTTTAAAAGGGATAAAGTGGAAAGAATGATTTTCTCCTGAAAATACTGAAACACCTCTACTTATTTTGTGATATTAACTTACAGATGCTGATGAGAAAATTATGAATGATAAAGACTATTCAGCAACTATTAGGCTGCAGCAGATATATTACATTTAGCTGAGCTGTGCTAATGAGAGCCCAAGGGCGACAACGTTTCAGGTCAAATAACAGTCGTAATGAAATAAAGATTCGGTCCAATGCACCAGAAAACTAAACATGTAGTTGAGGGTTCATTAAATCTTGGATATGCTCTTTTTGAAATACATATTATGATATATTTTAGACTAGTGTACCTGTTCATCCTCCACAGCTGTGAAATGTCACCGTCAACATGAATTTACAGATATTTTTAATTGCTTGTCACCAAACAACATTAACGAGTGAAGTGAATAGGAAGCTGTAGTCTGGTGGTTCCTACAGTAACAGTGTGCTCTCGCTTCTTCCTCTATGGAAACATGGTTTTCCACTCATGCCGAAAGATCACAATTTGATAATATTTCATTTTGTAAATAGTTTTCCATTATGAGTGTTTCTCTTTGCATTGTTATTCCGAGTCCAAATTTAACTTGTACTATTTTTCTCAACCAGTAGCGCTCAGTAACTAAACTTTGTTCCAGTTCAAATCCAATTAAGGGAGAAATGATTCCCCATTGTTTTTTTATTGTCATTATTTATTGTTGTTATTGTTATTTTATTTTTTTCAGATTCCGAAACAACAGAGGATGAAGGTGACCAATTTGAGACCAAAGAAGATAGTGGGGATGTTGAGGACCAGGCTGTGTATAAAGGTATCCACCATGTTTCCAGTTTGCAATTATTCCTTTTGACAATTATGGGATGGATTTATTTCTGTTTTACTGATTTCCATCAATGCTACAATATTACCATATTTATAGGTATTAATGAGGATTCTTAAGTGATTCAAAGGAAGCTGGCCACTTACTGTCAGTTAGATGAGCTGCAAACACAAAACATGTTGTCACTTCATAAAGTTATTGTGCCGAAGGTATTAGCAGCAACATTCACATTTATTTGGAGCTGTATTTTGTCTTCTTGATGAATGTAAGTCCAACATTTAGTCCCTTTGGCCCTGTTTTAGAAATACTGGCTCTTTAGCTGCTAATTGCTCCACTGTGTTCACCATCTAAGTTTGTCTGTCGCCGTTTGGTGCTGGGTAGGTAATGTACATTCGGTAAAACTGAATTTCCCCACTGTGGGACTAATAAAGGAATATCTTTCTTTCTTTCTTTCTTAAATCATCTCTTTCTGTGAAAACAGCAGCCTGCTTTAGCGGAAAAACAAAATCAATATCCAGCTTTACATTTGCCTTGTTTGATAATCAATGCAAGAACCTGATGTTTTACCTGTACAATATATCATATCTCTTCTTTACATGACATGCAGTGATGGACAAATGTGCAGAAGATGACAGTAGAACGCATGGCTATGAGGATCACTCTAACACAACCAGGCAAGAAAGAAACATGCAAATATCTTCAGCAGTTAAAAAACAAACTCAGTGTGCTGATTGTATTTTCAGACTCTATTTCCGTTTTAAAATTCAATACTCAGCAGATTGTGAATTAGTAACAACCTACTGATTCCTACAGATTTTGCTTCAAATCCTCTATTTCAGGAGCCAGTCAGAGAATTATTCAAGAGAATCTCCCCCACAAGCCCTCCCACCCCCATCCCCAAGACTCGTCAAACGTCCCTCCACCTCTCCAATGCCAAGTCGCTCTGGTTCAACGACACCTCTCAGTTTGCGGAAGAAAATTGTTGTGCCAACTGATTACCAAGACACAGTGCCAGGGGAGTTTGAAGAAAAGGTTAAGCAGCCAAAAGCCGTGTCCCAAAGCAACGCCCAGGACTCGCGACCTCAGACTCCACTGAGCGAGTACTCCCGGAAAGAATTCACTCTCAGGCCATCCCCAAGGCTTACCAGGGCAAGCTCCAAGGTTTTTGAGAAGGTCCGTGGCTTAGAGGAGCGGCGACGAAGCCTTGATATTCCAGAAGGTTCCATCACGGGAGGATCCTGGGCAGGGTTCAATCGTGCTGGATCTGTAGATTCAGATGATGGAGGAAGCCGGTTGGGCATCTCTAGAGAGAGTTCGAGGGAAGATCTAAGGGAGGCTTTGACAGAGGATGCTGCTGAGCGAAGATCTATGTTTAGACAGAGAGCCGCTTCGCTGGAGGAAAAACCTCGCTACTCCCAAAAAGTTCAAGACATCGAGAACAAGTTCACGGAGGAGCTCCAGCGCATCAAGAAGCTTGTTGGTAAACCTCATCTGAAGAAGTCATTTTCAACAGAACAGCTCACTCTAAAGGGCAAGCAGCGTCAGCCTTTCAGGAAAATTGAACCTATCCCGCCACAAGTCCTTCAGAAGCTCCAAGAAAGGGAACGTGCCCAGTGGGCAAAGGAACAGAGGGAAAAGGAACACAGTCAGCAGCCAATGCAGCAAGAACAGCAAACACAGCAAGAGCAGCATAAGTCCCTGCCCCAAAGAACAGCAAGCACCGCTTCAACAACTGTAACGGTCAGTAGATTTGGAGAAGTCGCAGGCACCCCAGAATCCATGCAGTTATCTGATTTACCGGGACAGCGATCAGTGAGAGAATTAAGTAGAGTCAGTCCGGTAACGGAAATCATTCAGAGGTCGTCGTCACCAGCATTGTATAATCAACAAAGGGAAGACTCGCCAAGTAGAAATGTCGCTGAGATGACATTCCGCAAGGTTGAACGCAGGCCACCAAGTCCGCTCGTACAAAGGGTATCTCGAATGCAGGAATCCCCGCATAACCACGAATCTCTTGTGCAAACATCACAAAAGGATGAGACTTCGGGGAGAAAGACGCCAATAGAGGTAGCATTAAGAAAGATTGAAAACAGACCTGAAAGTCCACTGATACAAAAAAGGGCTGTCATTATGATAGATCTTCCTCCTCAAGCTCCTTCAAAACCCCCAAGGATGTCACCCGTCACTCCAACGGAGGAGAGAATGGAGGTGGATCCGCCCAAACCAGCCTTAAAGATAAGAATCCCCGCAATTGTTGTTGAGGATGAAAAGATGGAAGAGGATGTTCATGTGAAGACAACTGAGCCTCAGCAGGTTGCTGCTAGTGCCAAAGAGGGACGACAGCTGAAGACCAAAGGAAAGAACCGCCGCCCTCGACCCATGTCTCCAGATTTAGGTGAGATTTGTTGTGCTTCTTTTATTTAGCTTCCTGTAGTAGTGTGACATTCCAGTTCGCTTGCTTTTCACGTTAAATTAGCCATTTCCTTACAAGAAGGGATTTCCTCTGATTTGATAACAGGGATAAAATGTCTTCAGGCTTGTCTTTTGTTAAACTGTGCAGATTCATCAGATGATTCTTATGTTTCTGCTGGAGAAGACCCAATGGAGGCCCCTGTATTTGAGTTTCCCCTGCAGGACACTGTAGCATCTGCTGGTGCAGATGTGCTACTGAAATGCATCATCGCCGGCACTCCCATTCCTGAAGGTAACACGTTGTACTTTGTGTTTTAACAACAAAAACCTCACAGGTCATTTTGAATTTTGTATTTAAGCGACCAATAGACAAATAGCTTTATTTGTCTTCTCTGTCGAAGTTACCTGGACGAAAGAAAATACGGAAATCACCGGCATTGCAAACTACGCAGTCAAAGTGGAGGGTGAACGACACACACTGCTCATCAAATCAGCTAGAATAAGTGATGGTGGGAAATACTGTGTAACTGCTGTGAATCAGGTGGGCAGCGCGTCCAGCAGCGCCACGCTCACAGTCAAAGCAGGTACGTTGAGTCAGCGTACAGTAGGCTACTGTCATGTGCTGCTTTACTTTCAGTTTTGACTCTTCACAACTTGAAACCTAATCAGAAATTATTTGGTTAGCGTTGTTATGCAAAGGAGGACTTGAAGCAGTTCAAAACCAGATAGAAGCTTATGGACATTAATGTGAAAAGTTAATGTAAAATAATAATAAAAACATGACATGATGTTAATTGTTTTATTGTTATCAACACTAAAATCTACAGCATCTTAACTGGATGTTGGTTATTATATTTGTATATTTTTTAATATGATGGACAAAGGCAGTAAAACATATTTTTATTCTCATAGATTCATTTAAAAAAATACTCTACGTATTAAAAAATAGGAATCGGAGTTTGACAGTCTCTTATTCTCCATCTTTTTTAGAAAAGCGGCTTGATAATCTCTTCCCAACAGGGCATTGTGTTTCAGCTGATTTCTCTCCTGCTTCCTTTTCATTATCTCACTGAGTAAAATGTCTGTGCCATATATTCCAGCTGAACAACCTCACTTATAGTTACCATAGCAACTCAGAGGCGAAACTGAACCTATAAATTGCCCACTGAGGCTCACTGGCTCCACCCACTGTGAATCCACTATTGTTTGGATATCACATTTGACATCTCAGACTCTGATTATATTTTAACTCCTTGAACTCCCGTGTTCTCATTGAGCTGTGTTCTCAGTAACAAAAAATACAGTTTACAGAGGCAAAGTGAAGGAAGTGTTTGTCAGTAGGACTGTCTGAAACATAAACTACCCAACATCATGTTGCTCTTACAGAGTCTGTTCAGGAGCCAAAGGGAAACCTGGGCGTGCCTCGGGATATCAGCAGCCCTATCACATCTGACGAGGAGTATCTTAGTCCCCTGGAGGAAAGCATGGATTTTGGAGGGCCAGAGCTCAAACAACCTATTGACATACGATTCAGGAAACCCCCAGTATTCCTGGTGAGACTGCACAGTCTTTTATATGTTTCGCACTGACACTTACTCAACTGCATTGTTGACGGGTTGGTTGTAAAATATTGCATGAAAATGTTTAATGTACAGGATGTCCTGTATCAGTATTAATGTTTCCTGTATGAACGTGTTCTCCACTGTGTGGTCATCCATTAACACATCCGTCAAATGTACCATACAGGTAAAATGCATCTCTCAGCGTCTAACTTACATTACATTTCAAACAGGTAACAGTGAGTGATCAAGCTGTCATTGAAGGACAGGAAGTCACCATGTCTGTCCGAATAAGTGGACAACCCAAACCCATGCTCTACTGGTAGGTCCCTAGGCACTTCATTTAACTACTGATGCTCATTGCTTGCATGGGAAATGGAAAAGACTTTCTCTCTGTCAAAAACCACGAGCAAGCTTGCTTGACTGCATACTTTGTTCCACATCACGCTGCTTTATTGCTGCTGTTAAAGGAAGTGGAAGATTCCTGGTTACTGTCGAAAAATCTCCAGGCTGACAGAAAGAGTCTTAGTAGGGAAAAGGGAAGAATGAAGCTAAATTTACACTACACCCCTTTAATAAAGCTTAATAAAGGTTCATCTTATCTCTTATCTCTCTTTAAAAGTCATCAGATCACAGTACCGTTCACACTACACAACTTGCTGTCTTGTAATCGGGAGTCTTTATGGTTTTTATGGTGATGGTTTTCACATTACATCACTGACCTGGGGTCACAAACGACAAGATCTTTCACCGGGAGGAATCCCAGATGAGTCTCCAATCTACATTTTGTCATAAGAACGTGAGAAATACACGGTAAACGAGGTGCTACCATACGCAAGACACGTTGCTGATGTTATTGTTGACATGTGTTTGCCAAAATAGCCTGTTTCCACCAGTTTCCACACTTCTTTTTACTATTTATTCCTCTTGGTGCAACAACAGCCTTACTTGCAAATGCATCACATACTGTAAGTTCCTATTGTTACAGGCGCCTCCTCCTCCTCCTCCTCCTCCTCCTCTTCCTCCTCCTCCTCTTCCTCCTCCTCCTCCTCCTCCTCCTCCTCCTCCTCCTCTTCCTCCTCCTCCTCCTCCTCTTCCTCCTCCTCCTCCTCCTCCTCCTCCTCCTCCTCCAGGTTTCCCCTCTACCCGTCTCTTGTGCTCTCATTGGCTGTAGCTCGTTACCAGAGTCCCCGACAGGTCTCAGATATTTTGCATGCTAGATATCTGGTATGTGTCATTGGCGAGCCTCTCACATGTGGCTCGAGCCCAGATGTGTGAGCGGTGAGCCAATGCCGATGTGCCTCTGATCTGGGGCTTTTGTCATGGAGCTGAAAATCAGGGCTAAAATCGTGTAGTGCCAACGAGGCATTACATGCTTCTCTCATTTACCAAGGAGCTGCTCAGTGGCCAGAAACACAAACGTCTGGCTGAACTAATGAGGTCTTAGACAGCAATCTGGAACTCACATGCAATGCTGAGGCAATCCTAAAGAGAGCCAGATCTGGTTACATTTCCTTACAAGGGTCAGGTCCTGTTTGTAAAACACTTCCTTAAATGTTCTATGAGCCAATGGTTCTTTACTGCTGTTGTCAGGTAGGACAGCAGCTTCACAATATAAAGCTGGTAGTAATCAATATTTTGTTAATGTCAACAAGTCCCATGAAAAGACCAAAGCCTGATTCCTCTGTGCCATGAAGGCGTTGCCTTCCACGGCAGCTGGATTCTCACGATATCTTGAGATCAGGCGAGAATCAGCAGGATCACAAAATCACAAGAATACACAAATGGCTAAATCTAGAAGTTTTCGCAATTTGCGGGTTACCATCTAGACACAATCATAATCCATCTGCTGAGTTTGCGTCCGAATCACCGGTGGTTCAGACCAATCAGCGTCCTGTGAGGAGCTACGAGCGTAGATAAGGCGTGTGAGGCAACAGCTGTTTGTTCTAATCAATGAAAACAGGTTAGCATAGATGCTACAACAGCATCAGTTATATCAGAACTTGAGAGTATTTCTTCATTGAAAGAAGAGTAAAGAGCAGCACTGAAGGCTTTTCTTGATGGAAAAGATGTTTTCGCTCTTCTCCCGACTGGTTTTGGCAAGAGTTTGATTGACAGATGGTTCATCCAATCACCTGTGTTTTTTTTGGAAGTGCCTGCCCATTTCTAAACAGTTTCCACTGACAGCTTCGCAGTTGGTTGGTTCTGTGAAACAAACCATCTGGCGGGTCAGGGTAAAAAACGACTCAAAACACATAAATGAGCCACACTGTTAACTGGGTGCCATGTTCCTCCATTACCACGAGCATGGCCACCGAAGTTGATTTTACACCATCCTGCTGCGGTAAATACTCACTAGTGCACCATCTTTTGGTCCTTTGGTCTGGTGTCATGATTATCCATGTGGCACAGCTCGGTAGTTTTCTTCATTTTGCAGAGAAGATCGAGAACAACACTGTTGTATTTTAAGGCAACAGTGCATGAACTGGGTCAGACGAACAGTTCATCCCACACTGAGAATATTACCGATCGAATGTTCAGCATTTTTTTTTTTTTACCACTTTTTAACAGTAATTTGAATTTCATATAAAAACTAACAACCTCAGTAGGGAAGACGGACTAACACATTGTAGGTTTTGGTCCGTTCATGGGATTCGTTGACAATAAAAGCAATGTAAAATAATGCCAGCGTTATCCTTTAATATAGGACGAGAACAGGCTGAATCAGACAGGAAGGTTCTGTCACTGGAGTTAGTCATGACTCTCCAGAGACAATAGCAGAAAAGAGTGCGCTAAAATAAAATGTATCCCACCCTCCACCCCCTTTATACCAGCCAGAAGAGAGCTTGTGTTTGGAAGAAGTGTGCGCCTGGTCATCCTGGCATTGCATAAATTAAGTTAAAAAAAAAGCAGCTCTGAGTGGTTTATGCATGATTCATTTGTTGTTCTACTCTTTTGTAGGCTGAGGGACAGAGTCACGGTAAAAACAGGACCACGCCACACTGTGCGTGAGACAGACGATGGCACGTTTGAAATGACCATCAAGTCGGCAGCGAGGTCGGACTCTGGGATTTACACCTGTAAGATCATTAATGAGTATGGGACGAAGCAGTGTGAAGGAAGGCTGGAGGTAAAAGGTACGCTTCTTTTCAAAGGCACTGGGGTTTGTTGTTGTTTGTACAAATTCACATTTCACTCTTTCTGTGTTTGATTATGGAGCTGTTTTCCATTGTCTTGCCAAGTTAACTGCATTGTGACTAAATTGCTGTCAATAGTTTACTTGTTAATCAGCATATACATTACCATAACCCAAGTGAGTAAAACCATTTTTAACCAGTAACTACTTCACAACACCAACGTTCAGGTATCATTTTACAGTACTCTTTATTTACACCCAGTGCCTCCAGTCGAGCCAGGCCTGGCCATCATCCGCCCGGTCAGGGACATCACAGCCAAGGCTGGAGAGACAGTTCTGTTTGAGTGCCATGTCATCGGACCGAAGGACATCGATGTGGACTGGCTCGCAGATGGGAAGCTGATCCAGCCGGCGTTGCTCAACTGCAAGATGCACTTTGACGGACGAAAGTGCCGGCTGCTGCTCAACTCTGTACACGAGGACGACAGTGGGACATACACGTGCAAGCTCAGCACAGCTAAAGGTATGTCTGACGAGTAAATATCACCGTATGTGTGATGTAACGTTAAAAGTTTGTCTCTTTTACCCTTCAGAGGAAGTGACTTCATGCGGCAAACTCAAAGTCATCCCTTCATTTGAACCTCTCTTCACTCGCAAGCTGGACGTTCTAGAGGTGATTGAGGGGCGCAACGCTCGGTTTGACTGCAAAGTCAGCGGGACGCCATCTCCCAAGGTCATCTGGAGCCACTTTGGTAGGACTGTACTTACTGTTCTGCACCCAGGTGTATCACAGAGTTTTGGTTTTGATTTTGTTATATATAACACACTTTATAACTAATGTCATGTATAAATACAGACTCTTTTTGTTCACTTTAGATCATCCGCTCACAGAAAGCGAGGACATTCGTATTCTTCGGGAGGGCGGCCGCCACTCTCTCTTTATTTCTCATGTGACCAATGAGGATGAGGGTTTTTACACTGTCACAGCCTGTAACAGTCACGGCGAGGCAGAGAGCTCCGCCGAACTTTACATCCAAGAACCTCGGCCAGCCATCTCCTCACAGATGTAAGAGCATGTTGTTCTTTAACGCTCAGGTGTTTCATGGGCTTTCTAGATTATGGAGTATTAAAGGTTTTTTTTATGTTGTAACAGACATCAGGGAATACTCTGCATATCCTCCTATATGACACTTTCTCCATCCTTCTCTTCCCTTCAGGGCTAAACTGGAGAAGATGCCATCGATCCCAGAGGAGCCAGAGGTCCCAGAGAATGAGGTGGAGCGTTTCACTATGCCTGATTTCATCAAACCCCTTTATGACCTGGATGTGATTGAGGGAAAGGAGGCTGTGCTCAAATGTAAAGTGGCTGGTTTGCCATACCCCACCATCGTCTGGTTTCATAACGGCAAAAGGATTGAGAGCACCGAGGACAGAAAGATGACGCAGTGTAAGTGTTTCAGAGTGGATCCACATTCAGCCAGTGCTGAGGCCTGTCAGTGTCCTCAAGCTCTTACAGAGCAGTTACACTCTGGCCAGTTTATTTCAGACTCCTACAGTTTAGCATTTTTATTGAAAGTCAAAATGAAAGACATATTTTAATCAAAGTGAAAATAAACAAAGAACTTTAGCAATTACATGGAGAAAAAAACTTTTTAAAATCAATAAAGTATGTGTTTGCGTTAAAAACCCCATTTTGTAATCACTATGTAATGTATAATGTATAATGTATAATGTAAACACTAACCTGCAGCTGTTCTGAGCAAATAGTCCCAGAAACAATAAACACTCACCGAGTTTCATTTACCATCACTTTTGCAATGCAAAGAAAATGATCATTAGAAAAAACATAGTTTATTAAATTTAAAATGAAATATACTGTATACCTAGACCAGGGCTTTCATGCCAACAAGACCCATTGACAATACTCGGGCAAATACTAAAAAAAATACATAAATGAAATTAAACTTGGCATGGCAAGTAAGATTCCAATATGGTATATATTATTATTTTAATATGTCCTGTATAATCATAATTCTTCTTATTATTTTTTAATATAAGGGCACCCATTTTCTGTCATTGAATAAACTGACAACTCATTACTAAGTGACTTTATTTTATAATTTTTTAATAATATGTTATTATTATTATTATTATTATCATTATTATTTTAAGTTGTTTTACGACCCTTAAGATCATGAAGGCCTCGTGACCCCCTGTGAACCTTTGGCAGCCTCTTGTGGGTTCGGGACCTTCCAGGTTGGGAACCACTAACCTTGTCAGTGCCCTCCAAGATGAACCACATGACAGTTTTATAATTCATATGAGTGTTTTTCAATGTGCCAGCTGTGTGGTTAAGGCCTGGTTAGGTTTAGGCAAATACAAGTAGTTGGTTATGATTTGGGGAAGACCATAGTGTTGGTAGAAGTGTTGTCGACTGTCGGTCGGGGATCAGGGGACAGGATTCAGACATGTTGTACACCTGACCATCCACCCCACTCTCCTTCATAAGAGGATCTGCAGCACTGTGACAGTATCACGCTACTCCACTTTGCTTCTGAGAGTGGACCATCTCAGGGTGCTTTCACCCCTGTAGCTCAGTTCATTTGGTCCAGTCCACAGGAAAAAGTGACTCATGGCAGCATTTTAGTTCTGGTCTGGTTCCGGTTCTGGTTCACACTGACTTTTTACAAACAAAACACTTGTTTATGCAGCATTTTAATGCTTCTGATGTGTTGATTTATGTTCTTTGTTGTCACAAAGAGCTCACCAAGAAATAAGTGATCAGAAGCATCGTTAGCATTATTAGACTGCAAATCGAATGCATGTAATGAATAGTGACAGGTAGAGGCAGTAATGAGTCTGGGATTATTTCTGTGGGACGCTGTCACACTCTATTTAATGGACTTAATTAACTGGCAAAGTACACAGAGTCAGATACAAGCACAGCAGTTTTAACAGCTTTTGACCTACTAATCGGGAAAATACCCACACTGACGTGCATACGTACATACAGCCAACCAGGCAAACAGATCTGAGTTCATTTTAAGCGAACCAAGCGAGTTTGGTATGAACACGCCCTCAATATTTACGCATTTTAAGTCGTTTTTCAGGTCAACGCGGTCTCAGATTGTAGGCAGGGATTGCGTTTAGTTTGACATTGGTACAGTAAGCTGAATTGCATAAAGATGCTGAACAGACCTCATATCCTTTCATCTCTGCTTTCTCCTGTAGTTCGTGACGTCCACAGCCTGGTCATCCGCTCCGTGTGCCACGCCCACGGTGGCGTCTACAAGAGCGTCATCTCCAACAAAGTTGGCAAGGCCACCTGCTATGCTCATCTCTATGTCACTGGTGATTTTCACTCCCTCACTGGCATGCACCTCCAGAAAAAAAAAACCCCACAAACAAGAACCAGTCGTATGAGCAGATTTATTCAGACAAAGGCAGTTCAGAAACAGTGACGGACCTCTAATTCCACTATGATCATTTTCAGATATCCTCCCCGACCCTCCTGATGGGACGCCAGTGATAGAATCCATCACCGGTAAAACCATCACATTAAGCTGGAAGAAACCAAGGAGGCTTGACCCCTCCATCGGTACGCAACAGTTACAATTGTTTTGTTCACCAGATCAAATGTGTAAATTAGATTTAAAAAATAAATTTAACTAGGAGCATAGTTAACCAAATTGTTGTATTTTTGTGGATGAAAAAAATCTAGTTTCAAGATTGTGGTGTAGCATTTTGCATGAAAGCCGTTTTCTTTTCAGATCCCAGCTCCCTGATGTATGCCATCCAACAACAAGCCCTGGGCTCCATCCAGTGGACCATCATAGCTTCTGGGCTGAAGGAGACCACCTACACCATCACCACCCTCTCAAAAGGCGTGCGCTATGCGTTCAGGGTCCTGACCATCACCTCCAAAGCTTTCAGCAAGCCCTCACCCACCACTGAGACAGTGCAGCTCCTGGACCGAGGTACATTCAGGTTTTTAGAGCATCCATCCACCATCCATCCCTCCATCCATCCATCCCTCCATCCATCCATCCCTCCATCCCTCCATCCATCCATCATCCATCCATTATTGTGCACTGACAGTTTTTCTTGCCTCTTTTTTTGGTCTTTCTTCTAGGTCCCTATCTTCAGGAGGCTCCTGTGATAATTGATAAGCCAGAAATTGTACATGTGATGGAAAACCAGTCAGTCACCATCACTGTCACCCTCAATCATGTCAACGCTGCTGTAATCTGGAAGAGGTATTAGTGCTTCTGGTGTCACGTTTCTATTAATATCTCCTTCTTCTTTATGTTATTTTTACATGACTGCACTTCACTTTTCCTGTGGTATTTTATTCCACCATATACAGTGTATTTATATACAGTTATTGTTTTAATTTTTTATTTTGTTTTAATCTCGCTGAGCAAAGATATAAAAGGCCAACTCCAACTAATATACCCATAACTGTATAACAACATTGCAGTTGTATTTTTAGTTTTCAGTGTAACATCCATGCTGTTATCACATTAGTTCGTTGGTCCAAGTTAAGTGGTAGCTGGTGGAAAGGTTGCCACCCTGGGGAGCCAGTGTATTACAGGTATTACAGGATACTCAGGGTGTATGACTGACAAACATAAATACAACGTGACGGTGCATACAGGCACAGCTGGTTAACTCCAAAGGATTATCACAGATTCCAGAGCAGTGAATACAATCTTTTAATTGTGTCCTGACTGACACTCAAACAAGAGCCAAACTGGGGCTGTCCTCGACCAAAGACATTCAGCTAACACTCGTTCTGTCAGCTGCCTGATTGGGTGATTTAATCGACAGATCTGTGAAACTGAGCTTCTCCACAACGAATCACTCAAAAGCATCACTTTAAATCTTGTTTTTTACCAGAGATGTGGTCATAAGTTAATTAAATAAGTCATTCAGCATGAAAAAGCATAAAAAAATGACTAATGGACCAAAGAAATGTTATTCAACTAAGACCAAAACGACCGATTAGTCGTCTAATCGACAGAGAGGAGGCAGCCCGAAGCCAAACATCCACCAAACCCGCCCAGTAACTGCTCTCCTACTCCTACGTATTAACCCTGGGTTACAATACAAACACTTCTCCACAGGAGGGGAGTGGTCCTGGCCAACAAACTAGGTCTGTATGAGATGACTATGCCAGATGATGACCAACAAACGCTGAAGCTGCTTAAAGTGAAGAGTGCTGACATTGGAGAGATGACCTTTGTGGCCTCTAACAAGTATGGCAGCGACAGCTGCAACTTCAACGTGGAGATGGCAGGTAGGCTTAGTTTAGTGAGCAGGGACAGTGACAATTAAATACATACGGTATAAAAAATGCCTGAATTAGCTAAAAATCTAGTTTTCAACTGTAGTCCCTGGCCTAGGTGTTACAAAAGGCTTCCTAAAATACAGGCAGTAGTTTGATCAATCTGTCCATTTATCCATCTAAATCTAATGTAACTTGGTATTGCACTATTGCAACTCTGTCCACAGCTCCCCCAACATTTGAAACTATCATGGAGGATTTGGACGTTTGTGCTGGGGAGACCCCTCGCTTTGCAGTGGTTGTGGAGGGCAAACCCATTCCTGACATCCTCTGGTTCAAGGTTTTTATCAATTTTAGCGGACAAAAGTAATTCAAATGAGTGGTTACCTTTATAAACTGAACTATACAGTAGGGTGCATTTTTAAAAATGGAAATTTACCAAAACTGCTAATCTGAACTGAACCATTGCTGAAACTTACAGTCCAGTATTTGCTTTCAGAATGACATCCTGTTGTCGGAGAGCAGTCATTACACATTTGTGTACGATGATAATGAATGTTCCCTGGTGGTGCTAAACGCTCGTCCAGAAGACTCCGGCGTTTACACCTGCACTGCCAGGAACTTGGCAGGATCTGTGTCCTGTAAAGCTGAACTCACCATTCATGAAGGTAAGAGGTCAATCGTTGCACCTCGTTGCACCAAACACCGACCGAGCTAAGTGAACGAACTAACATGAACTTTGTGTCTTGTAATAATGTTGAGTTCCCCTTGTCTACGTAAAACTTGCTCATTGCTGCAGCTAAACGTACAGAGGATCCAATGGACGATGAGGAGACTCTTCTGAGGAAAATGCGCAGACTAACTGACAACTATGACATTCACAAGGAAATTGGAAGGTAAGGGGATTTTTAAGCCCACATTTGGCATCCCATCCGTTGATGCACCATAATGCAAGAGAACCACTGTCTGCACTGGGACCAGTTTTTATTGAATGTCCAAAATAAGGCTGTCTATCTTCATGTGTTAATGCCTTAATCTTGTAATTATTCTGGACTTAAAGGTATTGGTGTCTAATGCTGAGAAACTAGCTAGATTTCACTACATTTTAAAAATGATCCAACCTAAAAATCCAGCTCGGTGTTGCCAACTCTTTTCCAGTGAAAGTAGCTAGCAGCTCCAAAAAGCCCTAAATCTAGAGAGAAAGTCTCCGAGGTGACAGCATGATGCCCGGGCCTGTCTGGAAACCTTAGCAACGTATGGAAGCTGCCTCGCCGAACTGTCACTCGTATGGTGTCCACACCACACGTGTTTCTGTCTTTCTGCCTTTCATAATGGCCGTTTCATTATATATGTCATTAATATTTATTTTAGTCAGGAAACGGTTAAGAAACGCATTCCCATTTGTAAATAATAGCAATTACCCACAATTAAAAGCAGGTATTTTATTCATTCATGGAGCCGTGCAAGTCACTGCATTTTCTACAACACTGTCCTGCAAAATATTTCAGAATAAAAGCCTTGTGTCAACAAATTAAGGATTTCTGTCCACAGAAAAACATGCTAGAGGGTTTTTATTTTGGAACTGTAGCAGGAAGTGGTGAGTTAAAAATAAATATTAACTTTTTTCATATCTGTGATATATTCTACAGACAGACATTGAAACTGTAGTCATGTAGTCATTTTCATTTTCATTGTCTATTTTTGTCGTGAACCACATGCCGCACATGGAAAAAATAGGCGAGACCTTGAATCTGGAGAGGAGATGCAGCTGACACATCGGCTGTGTGGCTGCTCTGATCTGTCAGCAAGCTGGAATATAAAACAAGACGTTCAGCTGTGCACAAGCGCATGCTCGCATTCCCAGTGTGTCCCGGCCATGACAGTCCATCCAGGCCTCCCTCCGAAGCCACGCTCCCATTATTATTATTATGAATAGAAATATATCATAATGAACAAAAACAGCCAGCATGGCTGTTGTTAGCGCTCACAGCTGTCTAGCTAGCAACTTGTGGAGGACTACTACATTCGGGCTGAATGCTATGATTGGAAGGGTTTTTACAGTCCTGTGACAGCCACCGATGGGATGTAATGAGAATTTCAACAAATATAAGAAAAATGTATCTGAACAGCACCCTCACCCCCACCTTTAAGTGGTGATGAACTCAGTTTTCCTCCTGATTTTTCCCTCCAGAGGTGCATTTTCCTATGTGAAACGTGTGACCCAGAAGGTTAGCAAGATGGAGTATGCTGCAAAGTTTATCTCCACACGAGCCAAGAAGAAGGCATCTGCTCGGAGAGAGATGAACCTGCTTTCCAAGCTGGACCACGAGAGAGTCCTTTACTTTCAGGATGCCTTCGAGAAGAAGAACGCAGTTATCATCATCACTGAAATGTATCCTTATTACGCAGTTAAGACACAGAGTACTCTGATGCAGACGTTTAGCCTTGGAAAGTGAGTTGATATATACATTTTTCACTTTTCTGTACATAGCTGTACACATTGTGTTGTTCTGAAAACAACTGAAAACTGTCTTGTTGAAAGTGAAATAAACACATTTATATATCCATACATACTGTAAGCATATAACAAACGACTAGTGCTTACTGTATTGTATAATGCACCTAAAGTCCCAGAGAGAATACCCTTAACTCATCTTTAAAGATGCCATGAGGAGCTGCTGGACAGATTTACAAGGAAGTCTACAGTAATGGAGTCTGATGTAAGTGCTGTGTTTTATGACTACACAGCAAATCTTACACTAAACATGTCAATATCAGTTTCAATGTAATGATCAAATGTATGTAATTTAATTACTGGTATCTTATAAACAACAGCTGCACTGTTATGATTGTGTCTTTGAACCACCAGGTACGTTCATGTATAAGACAGCTGCTTGAGGGCGTGGACTACCTTCATCATCTAAACATCATACACCTGGACATTAAGGTAGATACTCATAGACGCCCATTACACCTGGCATTAAAATGGGCTTTGCATGATCAGATTTGTAAATGCACCCAAAATACACTGAGGGTGGATTGTGATCCGATCGACCAGACCACAGGACGCACTGTGACCACATTTGAACACAAGTGTAAATGTAACTGCGTTTTCAATCCACATACAACTATGTGGGCAGAGAGAAGTAACGCTAGGACTCTCCCAACTACTACTTCAGAGCTTCGGTAGTAATCAAGCTTCGGACGGGTGTCGCACTCCCTCTGCCCCTAAATGGCGGCGTTTTGCCGTTTGTAGCGTAGCTTCTGGCGGCTTTCTCAGCCCTTTCAGACAGACAATAGGATCTCAATGGACAGGAGAGACACCTAAATATCAGGTGTCAGTGTAATCAGGTTTAATCACATCTTTGGTATTTAAAAAAAAAAATACATCTGAGAATCACGATCTTGTGTTTTGTGATACTGTATCGCTTCTCAAAAACACTATATATTTTTAATTAATAGTTTATATGCAAAGATTCTCCTCCGCTGCAACGCAACAACGCAAACTGAGACAGGAAGTAGCCCAACTAATGTTTTTATGTTTAGGTGGTTCTTTATACTATGACAGTTTTCCTATAATAAGATTTTTAAAAAATTGTAATATATATCACCTTGCTTACAGTATTGCAATATACTGAATCATTACCCCTGTATCACGATACATATTGTATCGCCAGATACTTACCAATACACAGCCCTGTCATATCCAGATACAATCTGGATAGGAGACGCATTTTAATGCAAGGTGTGAAGAGGGTCATGGATCCTCACTCTCCCACTCTTTCATTGTCTTCCTTTGGATGGGAAAACTTTGTGTTTGAAATTATTTTTAAAAAGTGCACTGTAACAGTTTTTTACATTAAGCAAATCGTCATGCAAAATGTGAAGGCAGAACGGGGTAAAATATCTGTTTTTTTTTTTTTTTTTTTCCTCAGCCTGATAACATCCTCATGGCAGGCCCACACGGTGATCAGATCCGAATCTGTGACTTCGGCAACGCAGTGCAGATCACACCCGATGAGGCTCAGTACTGCAAATATGGCACACCAGAATTTGTTGCACCAGAAATTGTCAATCAGACCCCTGTGTCGAAAGCCACAGACATCTGGTAGGGTATCTCTCGAATTTGTAGGTTGGTTTGTATTAACACAACACCTTTTTTCTAATAAGCTTCTGTATTTTCCTATAGGTCAGTTGGAGTTATTGCATACCTGTGGTGAGTAAGTTTGTTATTTTACTTTATTTTCTTCATTATTAAATGTATTCCAGTATGGCTGAATATCAGTGTCAGTTTTTGACATGTTTGCCTGTTCAGGACTACTCGTAGGCTCGTCACTAGATGTAAGCGTTTGTTTCCCTCATCAGTCTGACAGGAGTGTCTCCGTTTGCTGGAGAGAACGACCGCAGCTCTGTGCTGAACATCAGGAACTATAATGTGGCCTTTGAGGAGAGCATGTTCGCTGACCTTTGTCGAGAGGCTAAAGGGTTCATCATAAAGCTGCTGGTAGCAGACAGGCTGTGAGTAACACTACTGGATCTCTTTATCAAGATCTGCTTAATGTAAAACTATTGTAAAACAATACTGGAATCTACACGTATATGATTTATAATGGTAACAAGCCATTCAGGAAATCAATAATACTGAATAATACATGAAATGATGTTGATGTCTGACACCATCTGGTTTGCAATCTTAGCCTATATAGTACATGTCTCAAAGGAAAACACGGTGTATAAGAATGAGTGAACTAGTGTGAAATCAGGATTGGTTGGATGGATTAGAGTGTGTAATGCGTGAGGTATTTTCTGAATTTTATTTGACATTTACTTCCTTTGTGGCTTGTTACAGATATTTTAATAAGTGTTTTTATGTAATCTGTACATTTTTCAAAGTTGTTTAAACAACTCAGGAAGCCATTTTGAAACTGCAGAGACAAATGGTTCCCTAATAAGTGAATAAAAAGACAAAGTCGCTCATGTTTCAATATTAGATGCTTCAGATCGGTTGAATATTTGGTTTTTATATTCCACTGTTCTCCTAGTTCCTGTCTGCAACTCCCCACTGGTGCTTTTCATTTACGATAGCTAAGACATTATTAAGCTCGATTAGGAAGCAGTTGTGCATAAACTTGGAAGACTGAAATATGCCTTATTTTTTCTCTAGGAGACCTGATACTCAAGGATGTCTCCGACACCCCTGGTTCAAGGTAAGACAAGACTAGCGGTACTTCACACTACAGTTTTAAGCATTCACAGCCTCTTTCTGAAGTAATTTCTAGAGCAAGGTGCCATCCCTTATTTCTTTTTATTACATTTAATGTATATTTATTGTACAGACACTTGGCAAAGGGAAGGCCATAAGTACAGAGTCCCTGAGGAAGTTTGTATCTCGCAGAAAATGGCAGGTGAGGGATGTTTCTGTTCTGCTTCTATATTGCATTACACCCAGAATGCCATGGTCACATCTTTTTTAATTTTGCAACTGGATCATACTTTTTTTTTTTTTTTTTTTTTTTTTAACAGCGTTCACTAATCAGCTATAAATCGAAAATGGTCATGAGGTCCATACCTGAGTTGCTGAATGACTCCTCCAGCCATATTTCCATTGCAGTTCCCAGGCACCTTAAAGAAGGTTCCCCTTTGCCATCATCATCTTCAGATTCTGATGAAGACATTGATGAACTGCCATTTATTCCAATGCCACTTAACATGGAATTTTCTGGATCAAGGATGTCACTGAATGACATCCAGACCAATGAGCAGGAAACAGGAAAGCAGGATGGAACAAGTAAACGGTCTGGGTCTCCAGTTCAAGCCGAGGAGGCAATGGAGTGTGACCCTCAAGAAATGGATAAAGAAGGGGTCGAAGTAACAGCTAAAGGCCGTCTGCGGAAAAGGTCATCACAAGACAATGACAGGGGTTCGTCGGATGAAGAATCACCCGCTGAATTGCCGCAAAAGTCACAGCTGGCTAGAAAACCCTTGCGAAGGGGTTCAAGCATGGACTCAGACAAACCAGAGGGTGGACGACGTAGAGGAGAGCTAAGACGTGGAGGCTCTGCCGACAGTGCATTGCTGCTCCGGATTACACCTGAGGAAGGAGCAGGAGAAGGAAACCAAGAGGATGGCAGGAGAGTACTCAAGAAAGCTGTCTCTATGGAACTACCAAGGAGGAGCGCCAGCCCAGGAACTGCCAAGATGAGCCAAGAAGACTACGCTCTTAAACTGGAGCTGATGAGACAGCGGCTGCTTCGTGGTGGCAATGTAGACAACAAGATGAGTGGACTGAGAGGACCTCTGCTGGAAACATTAGGAATGGGAGATGAAAAACGTGCAATAACCTCAGATCGCTACTCTCGTACTGCTCGTTTGGGCCCACCCCCACTAATTAGAGCTGCATCCAGCGATTCTGCAGTGGAGGAAGATCCCAAACCCAAAGTTTTGCGCAAAACTGCTTCTTTCAGTCAAGGTGATTCAGAACCCATAGCTTTACACCGCCGGTCAGGAGCTCCCTTGGAGATCCCTTTGGCACAGGTAGAAGAGAGAAGGCTCAAGGAGGCCATATCTATGTCAGCTCTCACTGAGCAAATCAAGCTAGACTCGCGTCCAGTGACACCCAGGGACCCTTCGCCAAAACCGCCGACCCCAGAGTCTCTTGTGCAGGAAAGTCCAACCAAAACAGAAAGCGAGGAATCATTAATGGAGAAAGAGATAAAGCCTGATGAGACTATGAACGAAAAGATGGAAGGGCTGACTACAGATAGTAATTTTGATGAGAGATCGAGTACTAGTGGTTTCTCAGAGAAGGACATGAGCATATCAGAGGAACCAATGATTGAATCAGAGTATATGGGCCAGAGAATTCCTACACCTCCTCTTGTGGTCCAAAGCTCTAGACTCGAAGAGAAAATGGAAGAAGGAGAAGAAGAAAATAAGAAAGAAGAAAAAGAAGAGATTTTGAAAGAGGAAGAGGAAAGAACTGTCAGAGTTGCTGAATCAAATGCTAATGGAAATGTAGAAGTTTCTGAAGAAAATACAGAAGAAGAAGAAGTGATCATGCCTGCTAAATCCTCTGATATGATCATAACCACAAGCTCAGTTATGGTGAGACCAACACAAGAATTATCCCATCCATCAGCAAATGTTGTGTCAACTTATGTAACACCCTCGCTTCCTGCTCGAGTTGTTCTTCCAGATGGAAGGACTTCAGCATATGCAAGCATTATGCAGACTATCATGGTCCCTGCAGTCCAGCCTCTCAATGACCAACTTGTAGGCCCCTCTACATCCGATCCAGCCATCTCGTCATCCTCGGTGTCAACTGACACATCTGTACCCACATCTTCACCTGCCAGCACGTCCTCTGCTTTAGCTGGTCCACCAAAGCCAGCCATCTCATCAACCACTGAGCACCCTGCTGTATACTCCAGGGTAGCATCACCAGAAATGATGACAAAAGAACCCAGTCCACCAAAGACTACCCAACATTCCTCATCCCAACAAGAGCGCTCAGCGGAAGTTGACTTTGAGGACATTACCTCTGAAGAGGTATTCGAGGCCCGCTTCAAAAAACGTGAGTCTTCCCTCTCAAGAAGTCTGAAATTTCTGTCACGGTCAAAGAATGAGGACAAATCACAAGCAACTTCATCAGACTCCACAGAGTCTGGTGAAGAGATATACAGACCTGGGCCAATTGGTGCACCATTGGAACTGGCACCACGGAGACTTGAGGAGAAGTCAAAGTCAGTCCAGGACCTTCGTGAAGCTCAAAAGGACCAAGGCTTTATGAGAAGGCTCTCTATGCGCCTGAAGAGAGCTCCGTCAACTGAACGCAAGGACGAAATGACCAAAGAAGAAGATTCCCTTGCTTCAAGACGCAGGCTTTCCTGGACTCTCGGCCGAAGAGGATCACCGGAGAAGAAGGAAGTGGAGATGACACACATGGATGGTGGAGGTAATGCACTGGTGGAACAAGATGAAAAGGAGCTTAAGAAACCTAATGAGTCACCGGTCTTGGCAATGCGCAGAAAGATTGAATCAACAGTGGCTGGAATCTCCACAAGGATTCGTAGCTACTCAGAAGAAAGGAAAGCATCAGAGGACAAGGAAACCAAGAGGACGCCCATTCTTTCCATGCTTCGTCGTGCAACATCGGAGAGCCGTGCTATGAAGGTTCCCGGTGTTCCTCAGAACCAGCTGGCATCTCAGGCCACTAATGGTGCCTCATCAGAGTCTCTAGACTCCATGTCCAGCCTAAAGTCAGAAACATCAAAGGGTATGTATGGTATATGCTATATTTCTATTCATGTTTGTAGAGTACTATAAATTGTTTTTAAATGCGTGATGGTTGATTTATGGAGTTTTTTTCTTGTAAAGCTGTGGAGGGTGAGCGCAGATCCCGCTGGGATCGATGGGGCTTAACCAGAGGGAGGCGAGACAAGACAGTATCACAGCCTGACATACCAACAGCAATCTCCAGAGAAAATAGCTCTCTACGTTCACGCCAGTACTCCAGACTGGCCTCTGGTAAGTTACACAAAAGGAAAGACTTTGTCATTGCACTGTGTAAAGGGTAAGGTAATGAGAGTTTAAAGTAATAGACATTCAGGGAGATACTCTTTGTCACTTTCTTTCTGAGAGTTAGATAAGACTCTGTATCTGTCCATTAAATACAGTGTAAGACTAGAGCCAGCAGCCCGTTAGCTTAGCTTAGCAGAAGAGTGGGCACTCTGTTGCTCTTGTCATCACCAACCAGAGGATAGTTCAGGAAGTGATTTCTCCAGGCCAAGAAATAGTTTTTACCCATTTTCTTTTTTGCAGATGAAACAAATGAGGTGTAACCTGTTAATTAGTGAGGCTAATGCCTGGTTCACACGACATGACTTTAGCCCTCATGCAAATATGTGTTGGATCTGTGCTCGCACATTGGCTCTTGAGCGATATGTGTGCTGTGTTCAAAGACGAGAGCCGAGAGGCTCGACATCCAGCAGGCTAAATATCTGGACCTGTCAGGGAGCTACAGCCAATGAGAGAGCAAGACATGAGGGGAAACATGGGGAAGGGGCCATCTGTCACTATAGGAACTTTATTATATCATAAATTATAGACCAATGTTGTTGTTGCACCTAGACTGAACTGGATATAAATTGTAAAGATGTGTGCAACAGGCTATTTTGTGAATCCATATGCCAACGACATGACTGCAAGGAAAGTTTTGCAGATTGCTTGAACAAAAAATCCTGACTCTGCATGATTTTACATATTTCCTGTGTGACTCCTTGTGTCCTTTGTTGACAAAATGTAGTTTGGAGACCAGACAGTCATTGGGATTCCTCCCGGTGAAAGATCTTGACATGTGTCCTCCCCTGCTGCTGGTCAGTCGTGTGAAAACCACGACATAAAAATTCACGATTAGATGACAGCAAGTTGTGTAGTGTGAACAGTACAGCTCTTAGCTTGTTACCTTCAAACAGAATCAGGCTAGCTGTTTCCATGTCTTTATGCTAAGCTAAGCTAACTGTCTGCTGGATGTAGTGTCATGTTTTACATATAGATATGAGAGAAGTTTATCAAAACATCAAAGTGTTGCTTTCAGTTACCTTTTTTAAATATTGCATGCTACATGGTCTGCTAAACCGTAACAGAGATTGTATGTCAACATCAGTGAACATATAGCATCTGAGGTCCAGCTGATCTCTGACCAGAAGCTGTAGAGCGGCTCCAGTGATGGTGGTCCTAACCATCACTGTATTGTACTTATGCATTTACATAGGAAGGATATTATTGAAGTGGTCTCATGTCTTTTGCTCCCAGATTTCCCTCCAGTGTTCCACATCAAGCTGAGAGATCATGTCCTGCTGGAGGGAGATCCAGTCACACTCAGCTGTCTGCCAGCAGGCAGCCCCCACCCACACATCACCTGGATGAAAGGTAAGGATCTCTGATGTAAATCAGGCCCTAAGCCTAAGCTACCTTACCTAAGGCCCTGTGCAGACCAGCATAGCATGCTTCTTCAGTGATTGGATCATGAGGTGGTCTGGGCCACATATGACCAGTAATGGTCTCACAGAGGGATGGTTAGAATCACTTCATCATATGGTACCATGACAACAGAAGTTGCCTACATACAGTGTAAATAAATAGTACAGGAGATAAGATAAACAAGTGAAATTACTTATTACTGCAGAGTCCAATTAAACCAACAGTTACATGCGTGAGTACCTTCTGTTAAGTGCTTGATAAGTCCTTACACAATATTTTTTAATCATAACACAACTCTCTTTGAAGCATTGATATTCTTTGTCATTTTTATTTACGATAAGTAACATAAACTTGAATCTAAATCATTGTATCTCATCACGAAAGACCATTTTTCTGCCTGTTTCCTCAGAT
This sequence comes from Pterois miles, assembly GCA_947000775.1. Lineage (NCBI taxonomy): Eukaryota > Metazoa > Chordata > Actinopteri > Perciformes > Scorpaenidae > Pterois > Pterois miles. The sequence goes on from CAMQGK010000238.1 coordinate 2,266,143, forward strand.
AAGAAGCCCCTGGAGATCGATGCCAGGATGAACATGATCGCCTGCCCCGATGGCCGGCAGCTACTGATGATCATGCAAACCACCAAAAAGGATGCAGGGGTCTACGAATGTGTTGCTACAAGCCCCCTGGCTGCAGTGTCCAGCTCTTGCACAATATCTCTGGCTCGTAAGATCTGAGACATACTGTACATCACTTCTATGTCTGTCTGTGAGGAGCAGTAAACTGTGGTAGTCCTATACACGATATACAGTACACATTATAGTACTATACAGTATATGTAAAAGATACAGTAATAAGTGCAGTTATACAGTAGTCTAGTGGATTAACTACAGAGAGCCTGGGAAAAAACAGGAGGGCAAGTGATATATAGATATAGATATAGATATATGTATATATATCATGAGAATATCTTTGTTTTTACAGGTCTGCCTAATCGTCCCGGGACCCCTGAAATACCTCAGAAGTACAACAACACAGCCCTGGTGCTGTGGAGGCCTTCGGACACTATGGCCCCCTGCACATACTCTCTGGAGAGGAGAGCAGAGGGTCGGTGTTCACTAACAATGATGAGGCGTTATTCCCTTTTTGTGAGATGTCCTTTAACTGAACCACATGGATGATTGATATTTTTTACCGTGGGTCTTGAAAGGGTTACATAGATCCAGTAATAACGGGCTCTCAGACCATATACTGTGGGTTGCCCAGATCATTTGGGTTTTGCTTAAATCTATGGGAAGAGTCACTTTTTTTTCCAAATCACCTTTGAACACACAACACACCGACTCTCATCGAACAATTACACATTAGGGCTGTCCGTCGATTAAAATATTTGATTAACTGCAAATTAATCGCACATTTTTTATCTTTTCAAAATGAACCTTAAAAGGAGATTAGTCAAGTATTTATTATTCCAATCAACATGGGAGTGGAAAAATATGCTTCTTTTTGCAGAAGTATGTATATATTTATTATTGGAAATCAGTTGACACTACTAATCAATGACAGATATTGTCCAGAAACCCTCCCAGGTTCTGACTTTAGCATCAACAATCTGCTCCAGTCAGAACATGGCAAACTGCAGCCCAACAGGCAACAACAGCTGTCAGTGTGTCAGAGTGCTGACTTGACTAGGACTTGATCCAGACTGACTGGGACTATCAGAAAGTGGGCATGTCTGTAAAGGGGAGACTGGTGGGGACCCAGAGAACCCATTTACATTCACACATCTGGAGGTCAGAGGTCAAGGGACCCCTTTGAACATGCCAGTTTTTCCTCACCAAAATTAAGGGTAAGTTTGGGGCATTATTTAGTCTCCGTCAGTAGTCTAACCTGGTTGGTACTGATGGATTCTTTATGTTTTCTAGTTTCATATGATACCAATATCTTCACTCTAGCTTTAAAACTGAGATGCTACAACCTAAAAAATTGCAAGTAGCGTTTAATGTGTTAAAGAAATTTGTGGCGTTAAAACTAATTTACATTAACGTGTTATTATCGCGCTAATTATGATGACCTGAAAGTTAAATAAAACATTATCATTCTAATGGAAATCCACATCAAGACTACATCAGTAATATAAACGATCTTCAGGTCGCTGTGGCAACATATTGGCTATGGCATGCACTATAGGTTTATGAGTTTTACCAACCTGAACTATAACTACAGCATAGCATAAACTACATCACATAAGAACCACTTTTTGTCAGAAAGTTGTCTGCACTCTGATGTACTATATATATTATCAATACATCAACACGAGAAATGAGATGGGCTTATAAATAGCATAATGACAGGTGTGATCTAATACTGCTATAAAGTGTCTCCTGATATAATGTGGGCACACTGATCTTATTTTGCCTCCCCAGGTGAGACCAACTGGTTGATCATGGCTACAGGCGTGGCAGACTGTTATTACAACGTGGTTGACCTGCCAGCAGGGGGCTCCTTCAGGTTCAGGGTGGCATGTGTTAACAAAGCTGGCCAGGGCCCCTACAGCAACCTGTCAGAGGTAGTCAGCCTGGACGCTTCAGGTATGCATCGCCTCAAAGAAACTCTTTGAGACCTTTGTGTTTATTTCAGATAAGGCCTTCAGATATACATTAAGTTGCTTTCAATTTATTACGTTCTTAAAGCAGCAGAAGGCGGGATTGGAGCAAATATGATTTAAAAAAGTTATTTTTTTAAAAAAGGTCGCTATATCCTGACTGTAGTGCATGAGGCAGGTAATCTGCAAGATTTCACAGACTGGAGGAAAACAACCAATCAGAGCCTGGAGCCTCGCCGTCTCTGAGCAGCTGTCAATCACTCCAGACTCAATCAAACGGTCAAACTAGGCAGCGCTGATCAAATATGAATCAATATTATGTTACTGTGATGACTTTTTCTCTCCTCAACTGTTTTCAGAAACATCTTGTAGCATCTACTGTTGAGATCAGTTTAGGAAATACCAAGCACCGCCCACCAGCTGGAGTAAATGTTCTTATTTTACAGCTAAACAGTAACTACAAGATGTTTCTGAAAACATTTTATTCTACAAACAGCCATCACAGTAACTATATATTACGAATATCAATTAATATTTGATCAATGCTGCCTAGTTTGACCATTTGATCAGAGATTGCGAGTGACTGACAGCTGCCTCTGTTGAATGAACATCCAATAGGAACACTGTCTCTCTGAAATGACTTGTGATTGGCCAAAGTCTCCGATCACAGTCTGAATGTTTTAAAGTCTGAAAACAGCCGTGAGGAGGTGCAGACGTCTAGTTTTCTCTCACAACACTTGAATTACAACATGCTGGAAGGTTATTATGGGATTTTTGTCCAATGATGCCAAACACATTCTGCCACTTTAAACAGACTCTGAAAGGATTACAGTTGTGTTTGTAAGTGTAGTTTTTGTTTTGCTCAGCTCGTTATAGGTTTTTACGTATATGCTGATTATGTCCTCTTCCTCCTTGTCTTTCTTTAGAAACAGATAAATCCAGTGCTACAGTGGTGGTCAAGACAGTCCCTGCAACTAGTCCTCCTCCCCCTGTGGTGATGATGTCATCCATGAAAGTGCCTCCCATTAAACCAGCTCCTAGTAAATCCAGTACAGTAACACCCGCCCCTCCCTCAGCTTCAGCTCCTGCTCCAGCTGAAGCTAAATCTGCTTCTCCAGTAACCACCACACCCGCTGTGCAGGTTGATGCTGGCCGTCCTGCTGCTACTCCACCCGTTAGTGTAGAACAGGCTCCTGCTCAGACCACCACAGCTGTCCAAGCCACGGCAGCCAAGGCCAAGACCACCCTTAGCATCAGTGTCGGCAAACCACAAACCAAATTGGCGCCTCCCCCTGTTGTCCCACCCAAACCCAAAAGTCCTGTAAATACAGTTCCCCCCATAACCACCAAACCCCCTTCTCCTGTACCAGCACCTGCACCTGCCATCGGGAAACCTATTTCATCTATTCCGATGTATGTGCCAGCTGCGACCGCACGTGTTACTCCACCTTCTCAACCTCCTTCCACCCCGACAACCACCAGCCTTTCAGTCACTTCTGTGACTGTCTCACCACCCGTGACTGTCTCACCACCTGTGGTGGTGGTGCAGAGCTTGACACCACTGCTGCAAGGAGGGGACAGCTGGACTACCCCATCCGGACGGGTCACTCCGTCAGGACGGGCCACACCGTCAGGACGGGCCACACCTTCGGGACGCAGGACGCCGTTGGGAAAGCCTGGAGAGGGATCTCTGCGCCAGGGAGTTCCACAGAAGCCTTACACCTTCATGGATGAGAAAGCAAGGTAACGAGAGGGGAAATTCTCCTACATCTGAAGCTGAATCAAGGATCTTGGATCAGCTGGAAAATGCATCGTCACAAAGCTGAAAACGGCATAAAAACTTCTTAGAGATACATCTTATAGGACAGCAGCGCTACAAACATATACTGAACAAAAAATTCCCATTTTTTATGTGCTGAAGTCAAAGATCTCAGACTTTTTCTGTCCACTAAAGGCCTATTTCTCTCAAATATTGTTCACAACTTTGTCTTAATCTGTGTTAGTGAGCACTTCTCCTTTTCTCCTTTTTAAATTTTCTCCTTTGTAAATTTCCCCACTGTGGGACTAATAAAGGAATATCTTATCTTATCTTATCTTTGCTGAAATAATCCATCCACCTCTCAGGTGGCAGATCAAGATGCTGATTAGACAGCAGGATTGTTGCACAGATGTGCCTTAGACTGTCACAATAAAAGCCCACTCTAAAATGTGCAGTTTTATCATACAGCATGATGCCACAGATGTCACTAGTTTTGAGGGAGCTTGCAGTTGGCATGCTGAAATAGAAATAGGCCTTTTGTGTACATAGAAAAAGTCCTTTTCGTTCAGAGTATGATGATCTTATAGACTATGATGATGATTAACCTACCAAACAGTATATACAGCTGTTAAAACATCTATAGCAGTAAAACACATATACATTAATGCAGCAGTTTTAGTAATCCACAAACATCATACAATATATAATAGTTAAACCATGGATGTAACTGGATACAGCTCCCATTCATTCCTATGAGTTGCTCAGTGGCATGAAGCCAAAATGACTCAACTGTTGAGTGATAAAGTACCTGGATCATCCCATGATCAGGCGTTCACGAGCGAGCAGGCGTTCACATGAACGGAGGAAGGGAAATAACTCTGGATTTGACTATTAGAGCATTTTACAACTTTTAGGACCTAATGATTTAAATTAGGGCTATTCAAGTGCAGGCAGAAATGGAATATAATATTAATTATTATTATATTATTAATATAATATTAATAAATGTGTTTTCTTTAGTGTATAATCACCTCAAAATAAGAATCATCATGTTTTCATCAGCTTAGAATGAGCGATTTATACATACTACATATGGAGCGGGTCTACTTCACAGACAACGTGGCCATGTTTCTACAGTAGCCCAGAAGGGACTAACCAAACACTGGCTCTAGAGGGGGCTAGTCACGGTTACGCATTGGCCACCGTTGCTCTCCCACACCCTTGGCACATGGGAGAAGCTTCAGTTGGTTGCACTCTGCAACCTCACCACCAGATGGAGCCAAATCTGGACCTTTAAACTGCACCTTTAAGGATTTGAGGTGTCTATGAGCAGAGAATCATTGTGTTTTTGTTAGCCGTCATATCTACACAGGGAGCCGGTCCTCTCCACCATGTTGCTCCTCCATGTTTCTACAGTAGCCCAGAACTTACAAACCAAACACCGTTAACTTTTCCTGCTTGGACCGGACTCGACGAGTCAATGGGGAGCGGAGGAGTATTAGAGTTAAAAGTTTTCAATGCAGGACTTTTACTTGTACTGGAGTACTTTCACAATATGTTATTAGTATTTGAACTTAAGTAAAGGATCTGAATATATCTTCCACTATTGTCAGGGAGTAAAGAAAACTAAGCTAGGCTTTATAAACACAGAAGTGTATAATCTTTCAGAGCAGTGACCTGATAGTATGTTCTGCTGAGTTCTCCAGTGAAAGTTAACACTGGTTCATTTAAAGGTCCAGCGTGTAGGATCTGGTAGGATCTATCAGCGAGGTGAAGCGAATGCAGCCGACAGAAGCCTCTGCTGTGTGCCAGGCGTGTTGGAGAGCTACGGTGGCCGATGTGAACAGCCCCTTCTGGAGCCAGTAGTCGTAGGATTAGCATCATTTGCAGCAGAGCCAGTGTAGAGTATGTATACGTGGGTGGTGGTGGCGATGGGTGCGAGTAACGTTATCGACTCTGGTCCAAGCAGGGAAAATGAACAGAGTTTGGTTTGTCCATTCTGAGCTACTGTAGAGACATGGTGCTGCGACATGGCGGACTCTGTGAAGAGGACCCACTCCCCATGGAGGCACAAATGGCTGATTCTGAGCCAATGAAAACACAATTATTCTTATTATCAGGTGATTATACACTAAAGAAAACGTAATATTACTTTCCATTTCTGCCAGTAGATCCCCTACATGTTACACACTGGTCCTTTAAGAGGACAAAGGGTTAAATGCTGTATGTTTTGACAAGAAACCAAAAATGCCATCAGTGTCAGATTTTGTGGTTAACAGCTGCACATTAAACTCTCTGCTCAGTTTACCTGATGGACGTGAACTTGACTGATTCTTTGTCATGCAGGGGTCGGTTTGGTGTGATCCGTGAGTGCCGGGAAAATGCCACAGGCAACCTCTTCATGGCTAAGATTGTTCCATACGAGGCAGACAGCAAGCAGGGCGTGCTGCAGGAATACGACATCCTCAAGTCACTTCATCACGAGAGGATCATGGCGCTGCACGAAGCTTACGTCACGCCGCGCTACCTGGTGCTCATCTCTGAGTACTGCAGTGGGAAGGAGCTGCTCTTCAGCCTCATAGACAGGTGAAGCCAAACAACTTTTACTTGTTAAATCGGTTGATTGTCGGATGTTAAATCACTACTGCCAATTTATACTCAATGAGTAGTATTAGTTTGGAGTTGAGCAGCTGCCTTGAAGTCGTCTCCCTGGAGCCCTCTAAGCAGCTGTTTATGGTGCGTTTCAGGTTCCGTTACTCAGAGGATGACGTGGTCACCTATATCATGCAGATCCTCCAGGGTCTGGACTACCTCCATACCCGACGCATCCTCCACCTGGACATCAAGCCAGAGAACATCATCATCACCTACATGAACGTCATCAAGATCATTGACTTTGGCAGCGCTCAGACTTACAACCCTCTCTTCCTCAAGCAGTTCAGCCCTCCTATCGGAACGCTGGAGTATATGTGTAAGAGCCCCGTTAGACACAGACCACTGGGAAAATACAATGAAAGCTTCCCTAGGAAATATTTTCATGTTAACAGATCAAATGACACCCAGATTCCCTCAACTTTATGAAGCTTATTAGCATCTTTCAGCTCATGTTTTGGTTTTATGGCCTGCAAATGTACTGTTTGTATTCAGGCTGTCAGCAGCAGCTTTTCTAGACACAGCAGACAGCTGTTTCCACAGACTGTTCACGACCTGCTCAGCACCAAATGGCAGACAGACACCGAGCTAGTAGAACCAGTAGAGCATTTAGCAGCTCCAGAACCAGATATTTGCTTTAGGAGTTTAAAGAGATCAGATGTGTAGAAGTGGGGTTGTATGAGGTACTACATGTAGTAGGTGTATTATTTACAGTAGGTGACAGTCGGCATGCCCCCAACTCAGAAAACCAGGCAGGAGCAGCGGAGCAAAGCAATACAAAACATATTTTAGCCATCTGAGTTTAAATGTTTGCTATATTTATAATATTTTCTGATAGCGAACTGACCTGAAACATATCTACACTCTGTCATCTGAACCTGCTGGCTTTGGAGAGATCATAGATGAGTTCCTCTCTCAGTTAGGGTGACCCGGTGTCCCACTTTACGTGGGACTGCACAGCATGTTTATGTCTTGTCCCACAGCCCACATATTGAGACGATGGCCCACATTTTCATCGGCTCTGGTTTTCAAAAGTCAAACCGCTGCAGGACAGATGCTTTTTTTTCAATCAGGCTTTTATCCAATGGCTGTGAAGACAGCAGGGAAGGCTGTGTTTGTTGTCAAACTGTACAAACCTGGGTCAGGTGCATGTTGACATTTCACCGTTTTTGTAACGCGGCGGAGAAAACTGCAAGTCACAAGTCAGAAGCTATGCAGATTTAGCTGGAATGTGATAAAAACTCTCACAAAGAAAAAGAAAAGCAGCTGCAACAGACTGTGAAACTACTTATAAGTATTTATAAGCCGGAAGCTGGGTTTTTTGTGAAAATTTTTTTCAGTTTCACACAGTTCACGTGAGAGATCAAAAAGAGATGTGTCGATCTATGGATGCATTCAGGCAAAGCACAGAGATGTAACAAGATAAGGGCAGAAGAGAAATCTTTATTTTTTAAGTTAGACATTATATTCATGTCCCACACAGACACACATGTGGTTTGTTGGGATGTGGTCAGCCTACTCTCAGTTCAGTCCCTCATCAGAAAGCAAAAGGAAAAGGCTGCCTGACAGCAAGATAAAGTGGTGAAAATATTCTGATTATTTTTCGGTGAGTCTTTCATTAGGTGGCTAAAAAAGGGTTTTTCTGCAGGCCCCATCCACAGCACTGTATTACTTTGCTCAGTACTCAGTACTCCTGTCCATCAAATGTAAGTAATACACCTACTGTGGATAAGTACCTCATACAGTCCTACTTCAAATCACCTGAACTATCCTTTAACAGGACAGTGAATACTGGACGTTGCATCTGCTGGATATGTAGATAAGCAACCGTTTGCTAAAACATTATCTGTATGGACCTCATAAGGTGATATGTGTTGATCAGCTTGATCAGTGATCACATGATCACATTACTTAAACTTGATTTCCTTACAGTACAGACCAAAAGTTTGGACACACCTTCTCATTCAAAGAGATTTCGTTATTTTCATGACTATGAAAATTGTAGCTTCACACTGAAGGCATCAAAACTATGAATTAACACGTGGAATTATATACTTAACAAAAAAAGTGTAAAACAACTGAAAATATGTCTGATATTGTAGTTTCTTCAAAGTACCTCCTTTTGCTCTGATTACTGCTCCACACACTCTGCATCCTCTTGATGAGCTTCAAGAGGTCGTCACCTGAAATGGTCTCCAACAGTCTTGAAGGAGTTCCCAGAGATGCTGAGCACTTGTTGGCCCTTTTGCCTTCACTCTGCGGTCCAGCTCACCCCAAACCATCTGGATCGGGTTCAGGTCCGGTGACTGTGGAGGCCAGGCCACCTTCTTGGTCAAATAGCCCTCACACAGCCTGGAGGTGTGTTTGGGGTCATTGTCCTGTTGAAAAATAAATGATGGTCCAACTAAACGTAAACCGGATGGAATAGCATGCTGCTGCTAGATGCTGTGGTAGCCATGCTGGTTCAGTCTGCCTTCAATTTTGAATAAATCCCCAACAGTGTCACCAGCAAAGCCCCCCCACACCATCACACCTCCTCCTCCAGGCTTCACGGTGGGAACCAGGCATGTAGAGTCCATCCGTTCACCTTTTCTGGTTCCACAAAGACACGGTGGTTGGAACCAAAGATCTCAGATCTGGACTCATCAGACCAAAGCCCAGATTTCCACTGGTCTAATGTCCATTCCTGGTGGTCTTTAGCCCAAACAAGTCTCTTGTGCTTGTTGCCTGTCCTTAGCAGTGGTTTCCTAGCAGCTATTCTACCATGAAGGCCTGATTCACACAGTCTCCTCTTAACAGTTGTTCTAGAGATGTGTCTGCTGCTAGAACTCTGTGTGGCATTGACCTGGTCTCTAGTCTGAGCTGCTGTTAACCTGCCATTTCTGAGGCCGGTGACTCGGATGAACTGATCCTCCTCAGCAGAGGTGACTCCTGGTCTTCCTTTCCTGGGGCGGTCCTCATGTGAGCCACTTTCTTTGTAGAGCTTGATGGTTTTTGCGACTGCACTTGGGGACACTTTCAAAGTTTTCCCAATTTTTGGGACTGACTGACCTTCATTTCTTAAAGTAATGATGGCCACTTGTTTTTCTTTACTTAGCTGCTTTTTTTTTCTGCCATAATCCAAATTCTACCAGTCTATTCAGTAGGACTATCAGCTGTGTCTCCACCTGACTTCTGCACAACACAACTGATGGTCAAAACCCCATTTATAAGGCCAGAAATCCCCCTGATTAAACCCGACAGGGCTCACCTGTGAAGTGGAGACCATTTCAGGTGACGACCTCTTGAAGCTCATCAAGAGGATGCAGAGTGTGTGGAGCAGTAATCAGAGCAAAAGGAGGCTACTTTGAAGAAACTAGAAGACATATTTTCAGTTGTTTCACACTTTTTTGTTAAGTACATATTTCCACATGAGAAGATGTGTCCAAACTTTTGGTCTGTACTGTATTTAGATCATTATCTGTTTTGATAGAGAGGGACATGAGGACCAAGGACATAAACACAAGATTATGACTAAATCTACACAAAGCAGCTGGCACACACAAACGCTAACAATCTCAAATAGTCCCTCAGAGAAATGAATGGCCATGTGCCTATTCAGAGAAATGGTCTATGGATGGACTAAGCAGCGGATGATGTTAACGTGAGGCTCTGGAAGGACGAAGAATTCACTTCTGACATTTTCCTCTTAAAGCCGTTTTCATTGTGTTGGGGGAAGTAGAAAATACAACTTTTTGCACCTTTAAAGCTGCAGAGGGTAAAAATGGAGTAAATATCTTTTTAAAGAAAGTTATTTTTATAAAATGGTCACTATGTCCTGACAGTAGAGCATGAGACAGGTAATGTGTCTGTGTCCTCCAGTGCTCCTAATGGCATCTACAAGATTTCATAGACCGGAAGAAAACATCCAGTCAGAGCTCGCAAACTCCGATCAAATGGTCAAACTAGGCAGCGCTGATCAATTATGAATCAATATTCTGTTACTGTGATGACTATTTCTCTGATAAAATGCTCTCAGAAACATCTTGTAGTTACTGTTTAGCTGTAAACTGAGAAAGTTTTTGACCCGGTAGTCATGTTGAGATCAGCTGAGGAAATACTAAGCACCACCCAGCAGCCAGAGCACAGCCAATAGGAACACTCTCTCTCTCTCTGACCTGACCTGTGATTGGCAAAGGTCTCCTGTCTCGGACTAGATTTTCTAAACCCTGAAAACAGCCATGAGGAGGTGCAGAAGTAGTTTTCTCCCAGAACACTTGAATTACAACAAGCTGAAAGGTGATTAGGGGATTTTTGCCCAATGACACCAAAAACATTGTGACTAGGTTTTAAATGATGAAAAAAGTAGAAGTCACTTCAGAAATATTCCTCTTACAACCATTTTGAGCATTGGGGAGGTAAACATATAACATTTTGCACCTTTAAGTGTGCATTATGTAATCTTCCTGTGCTAATTTATTAGGATGAAGATTATACAAAACACTCCCTGAATGTCAAAAAGAGTACGATTTTTATAAATCACTGAGTTCTATTGATACAGATCAATTGCAGTAATTACTGTTGATGCATGTAACTGTGGGAGCAGGGTTATAAACTACGACTCAGCATTCACACATTTAAAAAGACTGCGCACACACTGAAGTAATTCCATATCGTTTGTGTTGCACAGAGACAATTTGCAGATGTGATTAAAGTTGTGTGTAAAATAATGAAGGCTTTTCGTTTCTTGTCTTTGCAGCTCCAGAGATGTTGAAGGGGGATGTAGTGGGTCCTCCAGCTGACATCTGGAGCGTGGGCGTACTGACTTTCATCATGTGAGTACAGCTTTCACAGCTTCCACCCAGCAGGGCCTCCTTAAATGGGAACAGAATAGTGCTCTTTATGTGAGGCTCATGGTTGTATATATTGTAATTCTACACAGTGTGGACATCTAGTTGCTCTTGTGATGTTTATTTAATGCACCACTAACCTAATGAAGCGTCTTCGGTTTTATTGTGTACTGTGGACATGTTTGGAGGGATCTCTTTTGTGCGTACCTGATTTTCCAGGTTGAGCGGCAAGTCGCCTTTCATTGAAAATGATCCTCAGGAGACTGAAGCCAGGATCCAGGCGGCGAAGTTTGACCTCTCTAAACTCTACCAGAATGTGTCCCAAAGTGCCTCTCTGTTTCTTAAAAAGATCCTCTGTAGCTACCCTTGGTAAGATGAGTCCTTTTTCTAGTTCCCATGTTATACAGAATGTCCATCATTGCCGACAGAGACCTAATTTTACTGCAAAATAAGTTGCTGATCAATATATCCTCACACGGCGGTGCGTATGGTAGCTTAGGAAAAGTTATTCCTCATTTTTAGTGTGTTCTCTTAAGAATAGACGTGTCAATGTACGCTCATTACTCGCATATAGGCTTTTCAAAATATGTTTCCATCCTCACAGGAAACAAAACTACTTTGTTAGGTTTAGGAAAAGATTGTGGTTTGGGTTAAAATATCTACAGCAGTGGCGTAACCTAAGTATGGAAGCTACCTGAGAAATAAATCAACCTTGATTACTGGTTTCACACAGGGTACGAACACTCCTCTCCTGTGTGAAAGTCTGGTGTTTTTTGACCCAGCTCTGCATCCACTACGTCCCTGCGCTGTTTGTCATTCTTTATGCTCCCTTTATGCTTTATGGGATATACACGAATTACACTGCATTATTTTTCCCAGTGTAGCGCACGGTGCATGAGAACAGCCTGAACAGATAGAAACCGATGAGTTACTCAGTTTAATGGCATCAACTTTTTCACTAAATACTGCATGCGACCCACTCAAAAACCTTGGCTTTTTTGGATCCTCACTGTCTGGTCTTCAACAGGGCCCGCCCCTCCATTAAGGACTGCTTCAATAACTCCTGGCTTCAAGATGCCTACCTGATGCGCCTCCGCAGGCAGACTCTCACCTTCACAACCACCCGTCTCAAGGAATTCTTGGCCGACCAGCAGCGCAGGCGAGAGCAGGTGGCCACCAAGCACAAAGTCCTCCTGCGGTCCTACCAGAGCTCACCACAGACCCCCGCCAGCCCCGCCACGCCAAATGTGCCAACTTCTCCCGCCACACCTGTCACCCAGTGAAAACAGGCTTCCAAACACCAGTTGTGGTGATTTTACGGGGGTTGGGGGTTGGGAGGGGGACATCCTCGGAGCGAGACAAGACTTTGGGCCGTGAGTCGGGACGGCTCCTTCGGGTTTGAGTTGTTGAACTTGGTCGGAGGATGAAGAAAAACCTCAAGAAACCAGCAGTGGCTGTGATCTACAGAGACGTCACTTCTTTCTCTTATGAGGGAATCTAAAGGCGCTTTCACACTTAAGGGAACTCTTCCAAAGTTACAAGAGCCTGACTGTATTTTTATATGGTGGACCTTGTTCATACAAGGCAGGATGGTGTCCTCAAGTTAGTACCTCAAGGTTTGTAACTTTGCATACATTTTGGATAAATGACTTCCTTTCTTACTGTCAACTCTACAATGATTAGAGGGAATGCGTTATTAATACATAGTAGTAACCCACCATGGAAGGCCTAAAATCGCTGTAATAGAGTTTTGATGTACAAAAAAAAAGTTATTCACGAAATTCAAAAATGATGAATTCTTAGCACAATTTCAAAACAAGGAGCGCTAAAACAATTGATGCCTTTTCCACAGCAACACCTCCATTCATCTGTCTATAGTCTCACATTCAGTGTTTCCTGAGCAGATGTTCAGTCTATGATGTCTAACTGTGTCCATGATGACGGACAGCCAGGACTGCTCTCCATAAACTGAATACATATACTTTATTCGTGCTACAGTACCTGAGGTTTTATACTGCTGTAGCATCTCCATGATTGTCAGGATTGTAGCAGTACCTTTTTTGTTCTGAGTTTTGGAGCTCAGAGGACACGTCGGAGGAATCTCTACAAGGGCTATTAGAAAAGGACTCTTGAAATCAGCACAAATTTCTTCCCTAATGTTACTAAATATAGTAATGATATCGCTCATTCTCAAAATCTGAATTTTGTTTAGTTGTTAGATATCATTTTTCCCTCCAAGTGATGATACACACAACACAAGTGGCTCCACTGTGTTTCTTCACCACATGTAAGCTAACAACCAGCACACTGGCAATCCGCCCAGCGTAAAGCATCCGGTGGGATGAGCCACGCAGAGACGCGAGTTTACGAGTTTGCTGAATCAGTCAGTCAGTCAGTCAGTGTGTTCTTACAGCGTGCATACAGCACTTTGCTTGACATACAAGTTCGTTATTAAATATGATTATTCAGGGGTTAACTGGTGATACTGGGGTGCCTCCAAGTGCCCTTAATCAGTTAGCATTAGTCAGCATAAAAATAGCCTCTCCAGTTCATTGAGAAAGGATGTTTATTAAGAAATTGTTGAGTGTATTAATTTCTATTTTAATAGCTACTGCCTTGAGAAAAAAATTTGGTTTGTATAAATCACAGTTTTTAGGTGACAAAGATTTTTTTATAAATCAAGTTAAATGAGATTTAAGATGCTTATAATTAAATTATAAATTAGTATTTATTTATTCCCTTAATTGAGCCTCATATACCTTTTCAGTTTCCAGCCCATACAAGCTTATAAATGATCTAAACATCAGCTCAATACATGAGCAGTATTACAACCCCTAGTTTAACTCTGAGACAGTCCACACAGCGGCGGGAATATTTAATATATTTGTAATAATATATTATTCCATATTCAGGATATGTTGAGGTATAAATACATAAAAACAAGTCTTACAAGTCTGTTCATCATCAGAGGAAACATGTGGAAATCATACATTTTATCTGATTTTTTCACCCTGATTTTAGTCCCTTCAAGCACATAACGACAATATTGACGACTGCAACTGGACACAGTGACAACGGTCCTTTGGTTGGATTGAAAGTAGAATATGATTCATGCTAGATGTTTGTTTGGAAGTCTGTCTTTGGGCGTCACTACCAGCACATTTGCTTTAACATGACATTGATCATGAATCAGCGATGCGTTGATCATTTGGATCTATCCTCAGTATAAATCAATGGCTAACTTGTATTGTTTCTTTCTTATTGCTTTGCCTTGTGAGGACAACATTCAGTTTTCAGACCAGCATGTGAAACATTTGCACAAATGTCAGATTTTTGATCACTTTGCTGTCACGGCTGTGGACAGATTTACACACTGAACACACAAAGTGTAATTTCTGTGACAGATTGGATTAATTTTAAAGACTCAATCAGGCACTGCTGAGTCTTTTACCATGACATTGCAGAAAGCTGCCTCATACATTCAACAAATTCAAGAGTTGTTTTAATCAGTGTATTGCCTGACAGAGACTGTTGGTAACTCAATGAAGTTATTTTACTACTTCTATACAGTATATCCTAATGCTATTGCCCTTTTCTGCAGCTCTTTGTCTTTTTGGCTCAGTCATTTTCCTATGCAGCTGTTTTAAACGTGAATGAAAACATGCAAGATCAGCATGAGAATGCAATTTCCCATTCGATTCTGAACGTCTGTGCAATATATGATGTCCTTTAATCACACAACAAGTGTTTGTAAGCAGACAACAGGGTTTTGAGAAAAAGATGTTGAACGCTCCTCATTTTGTATTAAAATCCTTTGGCCTGTTTTGTGGAATGTGTTGCAGTGCCTCGTGATGGATATTAGACCCACAGAGAAAATAGTTTGATAAATGAATGACTTTTTTTTGATCATATGAATGTGACTGCTTCGTGTGTGTTTCGCAATCTGTTTATTTATTGAGTGACTGTATTTGTTATAGCTGCTGCTTTTTATTTTGTGACCTTTCTGAATCCGGCATGGAAAAGGCATGACAGCTGTTACGGCTATGAACAATAAAGGAAATATGAGAAATATGTGAAAAGAACGTAGCAATGTGTTCGTACCATAGACTGTATCAGCAGGTTCTTATCCCAACCAATCGCATGCTGCTGCTTTGTCACGCTCCTTGGCGCCACTTTAGGTTTAGGGAGTAAAACCACTTAGTTAGGTTTTGGAAAAAACAACAACACAGTTGGGCTTAAAACTACTAGTGAAAATGAAACTGGACATTTTGAACACAAACCATCAGCTGATTGTAATGTGAAAGTGAAACTTTCACACGGGACACGAACAGCGCTCTCCTGGATGTGAGCCTTGTGTTTGACCCATCCACCTCTTTTCCCACCCGCCTGGTGTCTCTTTCGCTACGTCACCACACTCGTGGCGTGATTTCTCTCTGTGTTAAATGCTGCCGTGGATGGGGTTACCTTGTAGTTAAGGGAACGGCCAGTACGTCTTTGATACTTTCATACGAACAGCCACGATAAAGCCTCAGTATTCCTAGTGAAAACAGACTGACTGCCATCTTGACATCACTTTGAACCAGAGTCTTTGCAGCAGAGATCAGGGGGCCGGAGCCGCGGTATCGAGGTCCCGCCCACACATAAGCCTGAGTCAATCACAGACCGAACATGGCCACAGCTTATTAGCGTGAGCCACCTAGCTGGTACGTTAGCACCGTGGTAGCTCTTTGGCTACAAAGACACCACAACTAAGCATAATCAATAATACTATAAATACATTTATGATCATATTGATGCATGTTCTATTCCACACACTGTAACGACGGTAATGGGAAGTTAAAGTTACATCACCTCTCTCGTACAATTACCGAACCTCTGGCTGCGACTACTTCACTCAGCTGTCAATCACAGCAGGCAATCATGACGTATCACCACCTTTTTATAGCATCACATAACTAACTAAAACCAAACTTGGCAGAAAAATTGAACACTTGAACATACAGTACATTGCTGTGATAAGAGCTACGTAAAATGACTTTTTAGTGTGGCCCATGTCCCGTCCGCTAACCTGGAGGAGGCAGGCTGTATGAGCTATACTGCAGCCAGCCACCAGGCGGCGATCAAGATGTTTTGGCTTCACTTTTGGACAGCTGTAACGTCATCCATACAGTCTGTGGTGTGTGCAGTAGATGAAAACCAGGTGTGTGTGAAAAGTGGTAGCAGAGTTATGAATTTACTGTGAACATTTCTTGAATTTGCAGTATTTAAAAATGACTCATTTTACTCTTTGGTCCCAGTAGCTCACTAACACAAAAGAGATGACATGAAAAGTGTTTCCACTCTAATAACAGATCACAGTCGAGTGGGGTCATGATTTTACGATACTGTTAAACGATGTTTTCAGTTCAGGCTGCTGCTCCCTCCACACGACCCTGACAACCAACAGTTATGTGTGTGTTCTCACCAGGGACGACTCACATTTCAACCACAAATAAAACTATTAACTGCTCCAAATTCTCAGGAGTATTTATATGAAAGCTTTATATGGACGGGAAAATGTCTCTGAAACATTTGTTGCGCATCCTCAATCAGCCTCGTCATGCTGAGTGTTTCCTAAGATCCAAAGAAGGAAAAGGAACGTCTGGGTGATGAGTGGATCTCCTTGGCCCTTGAGGTCCTCTTGATATAAAGCATGAAGTATTTGGGATTGCTGACTCTGGAGCGGACCTGAAGTAGAGTCCAGCTTTGAGAGGTTCTCCGAGGCAAGAAATGGTTGGCACGGTAATGCATATTAATGAATTAACTCTTCTTTTCCATTGGTCAGGGTATGTAAGTCCTTATCACTGAAGACATAAATGACGGATGAACTGAGTTGCTTCAGTTTCAGGATCCTAGTATTGTGCATTATGCAGAGCCATTATTGTTATCAGGAACACCGGTGCTTTTCCTGCTATGACAAGTCAAAATATTTGCCATGAAAAAGGCCTATTGGATATCAAATATGTTTTGAACTAATGTCCAGGTTCCTTTTAGTGCTAACCTGTTCTGACAACTGAACATGTCCAAAGCGAAGCCTGCACCCCCTCCTGGGTGCACTCTGAACATCAACGATCCTCAGGTCCAGGAGGCTGCCATCCGGATCCAAGCCTCGTATCGCGGCCACAGGTAC
Source organism: Pterois miles (assembly GCA_947000775.1). Taxonomy (NCBI): domain Eukaryota; kingdom Metazoa; phylum Chordata; class Actinopteri; order Perciformes; family Scorpaenidae; genus Pterois; species Pterois miles. The sequence goes on from CAMQGK010000238.1 coordinate 2,283,597, forward strand.
TGAAATGTCCAATGTCTGTTGGCATCATTGACATTCAAGTCTTCTGAGCAGAGTTCAAGTTCCCCCCACCTGTCTGCTCTTGTTCATAGTTCATAGATACTTTGTTTGAAGCATACTGACCCCATTTTGGTATAATATTATTCCTGTGTTTCTCATATAGGTCGCGTAAAGAGCTACGGGAGAAAGGCCCTCCCAAGATCCTGCAGGAGCTCAAAGATGTGGTTCTTGTCGAGGGCAGCGCCGCAAAGCTGGAGTGCAGAGTTAGTGCTTTCCCAGATCCTTTCATCGTCTGGTGCAAGGATGGCAAAGAGCTGAAGGATGGCCCCAAGTACCGCTATGTTTTCGAGGACCCGGATTTTGTGGCGCTCGTGGTTCGAGATGGGGTCCTGGCTGATCTGGGAAAATACACGGTTTCCATTAAAAATCCATTTGGACAGACATATGGATCTGCTTGTATTCTCGTGGAAGGTGAGTGCAGATTGTTAGCATTAGCATTGGTTGTTTCTATACTTCACAGTGGGGCATGAATCTAAGTTTTGTTAAAGGGGTAGTTTGGGTGTTTTGAAGTGGACTTGTATGAGGTACTTATCCATAGTCTGTGTATTAACTACAGTAGACGGCGGTCGGTACACCCCTAGTTTGGAGAAGTACAAGGAGTTTCCTTACAGAACCACAGAAATGTACTGCTATGGACGGGGCCGACAGTAAAACATATTTTAGCCACCTAAAAGAAAGGCCCACCTAAAAAAATCCATATCAGTTTAAGTGCATGGTGTATTTTGAATATTTCTGACGGGGAACTGAAGCCGCTGTACCCACCTATGCTCTTGCTAAAGCCACCAGATTCCATTGAAAAACACATTAATTTAACTCACCTAATCCCAGAGTTGTTGGTCGACTGCTGCCTCCGTCGGTTGGTTCATTTGTGCTATTGGATGACACCGGTGACTCTGAACTAACCAAATTCTCACAATAAGAAACTAACTGACCAGCATTCTCCCTGTTCTGTGAGGCATAATTACTGTTTTTTTTCAGTCTGGTTGCTTTGGCACAGAGAGCATAGATAACGGCTTCAGTTCCCGATCGGAAACATTGACTGTATAGCTGTCTGACGGCAACGTAAGGCGGTGAATATATTCACAGTATAGCACACACTTAAATTGATATTGATATTTTTTGGTGACTAAAATGCATTTTGCTGCTGCCCCCATCCACAGCAGTACATTGCTTTGGTCCGGTGCAGTAACTCCTGTCTGCATCTCTAAACTGGGGGCACGCCGACCGTCATCTACTGTAGATAATACACCGACTATGGATAACTATCTCATACAACCCACTTCAAAACATCCAGACTATCGCTTTAATTTGGCATGGTGTAGACATAAGACTATTTCCCAGAGTGTCTTCTTTATATGACATAAAACAGCTAATTTTCCTGACCAATGGAGTGAAAGCTTCCTAAAACAATAACAGCCTGCTAGATGAAGTGTAAAACACTAACTGACGGCAGAGTTGTCACTGTGGACAGAAATCACCCTGACACTATCGGTTGCTCTTGTTTGCTCTGACCTCGTCAGACATGTCTGAAGCCAATGCTTCATTCTGCTCTTTATTCGAATACTAGCACTTGTGATCTTCAACAAATCATGTGGCTGACGGAGTATTTGCATCGTGCTTTCCCAGTCCCTGCTAAGGTTTCTAAAGGCCCAGACAACATGAAGGCCAAGAGAGGGACAACAGTGGTGCTCAAGGCTGAAATACATGGGGAGCCTCCTCCAGATGTTGCCTGGCTCAAAGATGGAGATGACATTGAAGAAGACGACAGGTAGGCTCTCTATGAGATTCAGTTAGGAGGAATGTAGTATTCATTTCTATCTATGTTTACAACACTTGGCATTGTGTGTGAACCAATGCCACCAGGATTGTGATCTTACTATAATTCTAGGGAAAACAAATAGTGATAATAAAGGTGCTGCGATTGTATTTCAGGGTATTCTTTGACGTCGGAGACACCAACACAATCTTGACCATCAAAAATGCAAAGCTGTCTGATGCTGGCAGGTATGAGGTGTTTGTGGAGAACAGTCTGGGCACAGACCAGTCCTTCGCTCGGGTCGACATCCTCTGATGCATCTCCACCACGACACCAATGCTAAAGCATCTCTTCTAGTGCAATCCAGTGGACGATACTGTACTGATGCTGTGCTCCAAGCTCTACATTCAATCATGCCCATGATAAAATAAATGATTTTTTGCTAACAGCTTTTCTGAGTGTATTTTTAATGATCCACTATTAATGACAGGATATTTGTATTGTGAGAGTACTTCAAAATGCAATATTTGTTTCTGATATTCATATTGAAAATTGAAAAAAAATACATACATAAATCCTATTAACTATCTTGACATTTTTTGGCATTACAGTAAACTAATATTGATTCATATTTGATCAGAGCTGCCTAGTTTGACCGTTTGATCAGAGTTTGAGAGTGATTGACAGCTGCTACTGCTGCTTGAATCGTGTCAGAGATTTTTAGCGGCCAGCAGCATCTAGCTGTGATCAGAAGATTTACAGCTGTCAGGTAATACACCGGCTTTCCCACTCAGCTGTGCGGTGATTGGTACGTCATTTTAACAAGAGAAAATAAAATTGTGTAGCAGAATTTTTTTTTTTTCCCATCTTTTTCCTAATTTTATGATCCCTCTGAATCTAATTCCTTATTATATATATATATATATATATATATATATATATATATATATATATATATATATATATATATATATATATATATATATATATATATATATATATATATACATATATATATAGTGAGAAAATAGTTTTTTCATAATTAATAATTAATTAATTAATAAATTAATGTGATCCCTCGGATCTTTTTTTTCTTAATTTTTTTTCTAACCCATTTCGCCCCGTTCCCTATCAAAAGGCTTTGTGTTAATGGGACGTACCTTGTTTTTCTGGTTAAATAAAGGTCAGATGACTACCAGTGTGAACGTCTCCCTCAGTGCCAACTAGACAACAGCAGCTTTGAGGGCTGACATTAAAACACGGAGGAGGAGTCTCCGTGGAGGTTTTCAGAGGGCCGAGTTTCGCTGATCTGAGGTGTGGGCACTTTGACGACTGTCCCTCACTTCCTCTCTGCCGGTCGGTTTCAAGGCTTCCCCCCGTCACACGTCAAACGTGTTTGAACACAGTTTAAAAACACGCCACGCGCAGCGAAACGTCTCCGTTTAACGTCTGAAAAGTGACGTTTTCACTGTAAGAAATGTGTGAAGAATAGCGGCTTTCTGCGCGCTGTAGCGCCAGTATTCAGCGGCTTTATGCGCACTGTAGCGCCAGTATTCAGCGGCTTTCTGCGCGCTGTAGCGCCAGTATTCAGCGGCTTTACAGCCCAAATGAAGGTGACGAGTGAGGCGTCAGAGACGCGCTGAGGTGTCCGCGCAGCGCGCACCGACCGGCGGCCAGCCCGCTCACCGATCACCGGTGTCCACGGGAAGCTTCACATCCTGCATTGTGGCTTTAAGAATGGGGCTTCCTTGAAACCGTCCAGCTCCATGTTAGCCTGCTCAAATTGATGAACTTCTTCAACCTATCAACTAATAACTGATTTAGACACCTTTAAACTTTTCTATTTCAGCGCAGTTTGGTCCGACATGCGTTGCTTTGTACGCTTTTCAGCTTTTCTTCACCATTCCGCTCAGTATGCGCGTTTCCAGACAGGGAGTGGCAAAATATAAATATATATATATACATGTATTTTGTGCCAAAACTCCTCGAAGTACTTGTATAGCTACAGCAGCGGGCTTGTCTTTGAGTGACGGATCTAATGGACCACTCGCCGTCGATAATCACGCAAGTAACCAGAGACGAGGAGGAAAATGCGCCTTGTCGTGAGGACGGTGAGTTTGGGAAAAAAGTTTGCTGAACTTTTCAGCTGCGCATGACAAAGTCAGCGAGGCACGAGACAGCGGGGACCGTAGGGCGCCACGGCGTCCCCGGTGCTAACCGGAGACCCGCCACCGAGCCCCGGGAGCGGCTCCGGGGTCGCAGCGGTGCCCTCGGCTGACATTGTTGGGACATTTTCACCAGCTTTCAGTAAGTTTCAGACCGCGGGGCAGGCCACAGCCTCCGGCGGCTGCGGAGCCGCTGGCTGCGCACAAACAGCGCAGGAATGTCGGTTTAAAACCGGGGTGTGAAGTGAAACCGTGACGGAGTTGTCAGAGTTTAATGTGCGTTTATGCGCAGACAGTAAAACCTGAGAAATCCCGGTGAGTCGGGAGGGGGCGGGGCCGCTCCGGCACCCCACTGCTGCTGTTTCGGACTGGATGCGGAGCTGCTCTAAATATAATTATTTAGATTAATTTAGAAAAAATATGGGAAAAACATTATAACACCCCGATCCCCAGTTATTTAAAATAAATATTTAAAACCCAATAAATATCCAAAATCCAGACTGACCCACTGTCCTGAGTTTCAAAATCATATTTCCTAAAGTGGGACAATGGTAGATTGGATTGAAATAACACATACAGACTATATGTGGTATAAAAACATCATAAACATATGCTGATAAAAACTAGCAGGATTGTTGTATTTCAAAAGTTCAAACCTTCAACATGAAGTTTGTCTAAACAGTCTCACTGACCTTTAGGTGAAGCTGAGCTGCTAAAGCTGAGCTCTTTATAATTATTTAGATTTATTGAGATAAAATTAGGGAAAGTAATTTTAATAGAGATGCAACCATCACAAATTATTAAATATAATTGGCCCTGAACCTTAAATATCTAAAACAATATAAATATCCATTGTAAGTGCAAAATCAGTGCTGTCCCACATTAAGAAAGTCATCCTGTTCCAGTATTCGAACCATGTTTCCTAAAGTGGGACAACGGTAGATTTGATTGAAATAACACATTCAGAATATATTTACACACTTTTATTAAAGACAGTGATGTCTTTGACACGAAGCTCGATGTCTCCGACCTTTGGGTGACTTGATGGGTTCACCATGTCTGTTATCACTGTGAACACTGTAAAGTAGTATAATTCACTTATTTTTTGAAGTATACTTCAGTAAAGTTCAAGTAAATTTTCCCCAAGTATAATTTCTGTCGTAAGTGTACTACAGTTTTTCTCAATCACTTTGACTCATTTTTTGAAACCGTCTTCTCTAAACTTAAAGTGCAATTATTAAGATACTTACCGTACAATACAAGAGTGTCAGTTAATGTAGCTGATTGTGTATCAGGTCAAAGTGGGAAACATCAATACTGTACAACACAATACACAGAAACAGTAAATATACAGTAAATATACTGTGTGTAGCAGTGTGTTATATGTCTGAGAACCTTTGAGACTTCATGTACAGTGAACAGAAGATTTGCCTTAAACTGTCATCCATCCAATAAAAAGCCGTTTCTAGACCCTGTAACAGTGACCGGATGTTTAGACGTGACGATCACGACCGTTTCACTGAGAATCATCTCGTCAGTTTTGATCAGTAAGACGTATAAAGTGGTCAGTGTGCAAATTGTAGACAACTGAACGTACTTTGACCACACGTGTTAAAACGTGCAAGTTGCGTAAATCAATGAGAAATTGGAATCGGTCGCGAGCAGCAAACTAATTGTTCGGAGATTTGAGCTCACGGCCAGAGCGAATGAGAAAACCTGTAATATCAATGTACTAGTATTACGATTATAAGTGTACTACTTCAACACACAACTACAAGCCAAGTATACCTTTCTGTAGGCCTATAAGGCAAGAATACTTCATTATAGTTTTCTTAAATACATCTAAATCAAAAGGTTAAGTACAAGTATAAGCCAAGTATATTTAGACTTTTCTGCATACTTGTTAGTATAACCCAAGTATATGTAAGTAGTAGTCAAAAATGTATGCTCTTATTTTGAATTGAATAGAAGTATGCTAATAGCACACTTGAATAACCTTCATTTTGGTAAGGGTAGTCGTGCTTATGGATCATGACATATAATTTAAGAGCTCACGTTTAGGGTGAATTAGCCTAATGCAGCCTAATGCAGGATATCTGTCAGACTTCTGGCAGATATTGCTGTATGAAACATTAAACCCTCACCCAGCACCACTCCACAACCCTCAGGATGTGTCCTGATCAAACCAGTAAAAGGAAATGCAGATATCACTAAGAAATGGTAGACGTATTAGTACTCTTAGTGCCACGTTGTCTCAGAGCAAAGCTTCACTTCCTAATGTGGGACAGTCATGTCGGAAACATGGCAGTCTGTTAGGAGGCGTAAATCACCTTAGTTAATGTAGGAAACGCTCCGGGCTCAACGTGCACTCCCATGTTCAGTAATATTAACACTTACAAAACCTCAGTTTATAGGTGTGGATGTTACATGGAGAGTCCAACATCAAACCAACGATAGACCAACGATATTACCTTTGAAGCCTTTAGGCGTATTAGAAAGACATTAAATAGACTGTATTATCATGTCTGTTATGTGAAGAAATAGGGATGCATTCATTTGACTTTGTCAGTCACATTACCAGTGTTTAATCAATTAACTAATTAATTAATTGTTCTTTATTATTTAAATAATAAATCATATGCCAGCAATTTGGCAAAACATTAACAAAATTATCAGAAATTACTGTTCAGGTGTAAACCTTTTAATACAGCAACAAACTGCATAACAGGAATTCAAATTCCGCTATATATATATATTAAATACACATAAAATTGATTTATACTTGATGATACATTTGAGTCAGTAATGACCCGATATCAGATCCAGTGTCGGTATTGATGCTCAGCTAAAAAACTTTGAATCTATTGTAAACTGCAGAATTAAAATGTTGAATCATATGTATTTTTTAATTTAACTTCACAAGGAGCACATACATCTGTAACAGGCACAGGGCCTGTTTGAAGCCAATACATCCACCTCGAGGTTTAAATTAAATCTGACACATTGCATTATGGATATTAATTGAATAACATGTAATGCATGAAAACAAAAACCTGAAGAAAACAGAAAAAAATCAGAGATGTAGCTGCCCCCAGTTATTGAATATAATTTCCGTTACACCTTATATATCTAACTAATGCATTAGAAGACTAAAACCTATTGCAAAATCAATACTGTCCCACAGTAAGCAAATCATCTTGTCCCACTTTTCAAAACCATGTTTCCTGAAGTGGGACAAAGGAAGATTTGACTAAAATAACAGATATAGAGAATATTTACACCATATTATAATATGATTCGATTAAAACACTTTCTAAACATAACTTGATTTAAAACACCAGCAGGTTTGTTTTATTTATACGAAATTTAAGCAGATATCCAGGAAAATGAGCATACAGTGAAGTGAAGAGTAAGGCACTAGATATATATATATATATATATATATATATATATATATATATATATATATATATATATATAGATAAGAGATAAAGAGATGATTTTTTTAAATTAAAAGGTTGAAAAACATTGCATAGCAAAGTATAGGTGTATATTTCAGCCACCAAAAAACGGCCCCAGGTTCAATTCCAGTGAATCTTCTGTTCAGATACCGAGAATTTGCTTAAATAGACAATAACACAGTGAATGACTAACAACACTGAACATATTCAAACTAGGGCAGTCAGTTGATCGTGATTAATTACAAATTAATCATTCATTTTCTATCTGTTCACAATGTACCTTAAAGGGAGATTTCTCAAGTTTCTTATCAACATGGGAGTGGGCAAATATGCTGTTTTATGCTAATGTATGTCTATATGTATTATTAGAAATCAATAACAACACTAATCAATGCCAGATATTGTCAGGTTCTGCATTTAGCATAAAAATCTGCTCCAATCAGAACATGACAAACTGCAGCCCAACAGGCAACAACAGCTGTCAGTGTGTCAGAGTGCTGACTTGACTATGACTTGATCCAGACTGACTGGGACTATCATAAAGTGGGCATGTCTGTAAAGGGGAGACTGGTGGGGACCCAGAGAACCCATTTACATTTGTTCGTTCAGTCATTCGTTCATAAAATAACGTTTGTCTTTGTGGTCAGATAGTCTTGTCCTCCAGAGTTCTCGGTGTTGCCTGAATCAGTAAACAGATACTGCTAGTGTCCATTTTACTAAACTGTGGTTGGATGTCAAACCATCTCTGTGACCCCAATCATGCACTTTGATCAGTTTGCTTGTCCTCGCTGTGGGTTAGGGTTAGGGGTTAGGGGTTAGGGTTATGGGTTATGGTTAGGGGTTAGGGTTATGGGTTAGGGTTATGGGTTAGGGGTTAGGGTTAGGGGTTAGGGGTTATGGGTTAGGGGGTTAGGGTTAGGGTTATGGGTTATGGGTTATGGGTTAGGGGTTAGGGTTAGGGGTTATGGGTTATGGGTTAGGGTTAGGGGTTAGGGGGGGTTAGGGTTATGGGTTAGGGGTTAGGGTTATGGGTTAGGGGTTAGGGTTAGGGGTTATGGGTTATGGGTTAGGGGTTAGGGTTAGGGGTTAGGGGTTAGGGTTATGGGTTAGGGTTATGGGTTATGGGTTAGGGGTTAGGGGTTAGGGTTAGGGGTTAGGGGTTAGGGGTTAGGGTTATGGGTTAGGGGTTAGGGGTTAGGGTTATGGGTTAGGGTTAGGGGTTATGGGTTAGGGTTAGGGGTTAGGGTTAGGGGTTAGGGTTATGGGTTAGGGGTTAGGGTTAGGGGTTAGGGTTATGGGTTAGGGTTAGGGTTAGGGGTTAGGGGTTAGGGTTAGGGGTTAGGGGTTAGTGTTAGGGTCAGCAGTTGCTGAATGAGCCAATCAGTTGTCCCTCTTGGGTTTAGAACAGTTTATTGATTAAATGAAAGAGGACCATGTAAGATGAGGCTGATTGTTGGGGCGCTGAAGTTGTAATTGAATGTTTCATCACACGCTCTAGTGATAGGATTTGGTATTCTCCTTATCAACAGAATCTAAATGAACTGATATAATCATAATTCATTAATGAGTTTCATGACCTAATCCACTACCACACAGTGTTATATGGGCTACAGCCTGCGGGGGAACAGCCAGTGCATCACTGCAGTGTTTCTGCTGGTACCTTTTATTCCCGTCACACGGTGGCAGCACTGTCCAGCTTTCTGGTTCAGGGCAGCTCCAGCCTGCTCTCAGGTTACTTCCTGCTGGCCAAGAGGTCATGAGCCCAAAACATGGCTGCTATCCACAGGTGAGGCGCCAGAGAAGTAGGAAAGGAGGAGCTGCTTTCAGCCCTTCTGTAGTTTCACTAGTTGCTGCAGCCAGATAGGCTGTTAAGACCATTCACTTTCAAATGTCCTCACAAAGTTTAATTCTGTGGTGGTATTTATCTCACGTCACTTCTGCCACACTATTATACAGTTTTATGGCCATGATAACACTGCTATCAATGTATATTTATAGTTTAGATTATATTAGCACAGTAACTACAGTAGCTGTAGTTTTTTGTTAATGGACATGAGGCGGACCATCAGCACAGATGCAGTTTGGGTTCGTTGATGGGGATCAGTGTTTATATTTTCTCTAATAATGTAAAACTAATAATTTATTGTAATGATGAATAATATGGACCTGGTGTCTTAATATTGACAGAATAAGAAGCCAACGAGATAAGGAGATAGATTTGTGGTATTTTATTTACTCATAGCCTAATAACATCGGACACACATCAGTACATATACACTTCTACTGTGTCATGAAGATAAACCACGCAGGCTACCTATCAGCTGTGCACTCCAGATCAGACTAGAGACTAGAGCTGTGCACTCCACATCAGACTAGAGACTAGAGCTGTGCACTCCAGATCAGACTAGAGACTAGAGCTGTGCACTCCACATCAGACTAGAGACTAGAGCTGTGCACTCCGGATCAGACTAGAGACTAGAGCTGTGCACTCCAGATCAGACTAGAGACTAGAGCTGTGCACTCCAGATCAGACTAGAGACTAGAGCTGTGCACTCCACATCAGACTAGAGACTAGAGCTGTGCACTCCAGACTAGATCAGACTAGAGACTAGAGCTGTGCACTCCACGTCAGACTAGAGACTAGAACTGTGCACTCAGACTAGAGACTAGAGCTGTGCACTCCATACTAGATCAGACTAGAGACTAGAGCTGTGCACTCCAGACTAGATCAGACTAGAGACTAGAGCTGTGCACTCCACATCAGACTAGAGACTAGAGCTGTGCACTCCACATCAGACTAGAGACTAGAGCTGTGCACTCCAGACTAGATCAGACTAGAGACTAGAGCTGTGCACTCCACATCAGACTGGAGACTAGAGCTGTGCACTCCACATCAGACTAGAGACTAGAGCTGTGCACTCCAGATCAGACTAGAGACTAGAGCTGTGCACTCCAGATCAGACTAGGGACTAGAACTGTGCACTCCAGATCAGACTAGAGACTAGAGCTGTGCACTCCACATCAGACTAGAGACTAGAGCTGTGCACTCCAGATCAGACTAGAGACTAGAGCTGTGCACTCCACATCAGACTAGAGACTAGAGCTGTGCACTCCAGACTAGATCAGACTAGAGACTAGAGTTGTGCACTCCACATCAGACTAGAGACTAGAGCTGTGCACTCCAGATCAGACAAGAGACTAGAGCTGTGCACTCCAGATCAGACTAGAGACTAGAACTGTGCACTCCAGATCAGACTAGAGACTAGAGCTGTGCACTCCACATCAGACTAGAGACTAGAGCTGTGCACTCCAGATCAGACTAGAGACTAGAGCTGTGCACTCCAGATCAGACTAGAGACTAGAGCTGTGCACTCCACATCAGACTAGAGACTAGAGCTGTGCACTCCAGATCAAACTAGAGAATAGAACTGTGCACTCAGACTAGAGACTAGAGCTGTGCATTCCAGACTAGATCAGACTAGAGACTAGAGCTGTGCACTCCAGACTAGATCAGACTAGAGACTAGAGCTGTGCACTCCAGACTAGATCAGACTAGAGACTAGATCTGTGCACTCCAGATCAGACTAGAGACTAGAGCTGTGCACTCCAGATCAGACTAGAGACTAGAGCTGTGCACTCCACATCAGACTAGAGACTAGAGCTGTGCACTCCAGATCAGACTAGAGACTAGAACTGTGCACTCAGACTAGAGACTAGAGCTGTGCACTCCAGACTAGATCAGACTAGAGACTAGAGCTGTGCACTCCAGACTAGATCAGACTAGAGACTAGAGCTGTGCACTCCAGACTAGATCAGACTAGAGACTAGATCTGTGCACTCCAGACTAGATCAGACTAGAGACTAGAGCTGTGCAATCCAGATCAGACTAGAGACTAGAACTGTGCACTCCAGACTAGATCAGACTAGAGACTAGAGCTGTGCACTCCAGACTAGATCAGATGTGTATGTGTTTTTTATACTGTGAAATTGGCTGAAATTATTTCTTACACGTCACTTACCAGGCTGGTCCTCTGAACCAGAACCAGGACTACTAACTAACGTTACTGAGTCTGTCCTCTGAACCAGAACCAGGACTACTAACAACTGTTACTGAGTCTGTCCTCTGAACCAGAACTAGGACTACTAACAACTGTTACTGAGTCTGTCCTCTGAACCAGAACTAGGACTACTAACTAACGTGACTGAGTCTGTCCTCTGAACCAGAACCAGGACTACTAACTAATGTTACTGAGTCTGTCCTCTGAACCAGAACCAGGACTACTAACTGACGTTACTGAGTCTGTCCTCTGAACCAGAACCAGGATTACTAACTGACATTCTGGTCTGCCTAGCCTGAACCAGGCTCTACGCGTTCTGGTCGCTCTGAACCAGAACCAGGACTACTAACAACTGTTACTGAGTCTGTCCTCTGAACCAGAACCAGGACTACTAACTAACGTTACTGAGTCTGTCCTCTGAACCAGAACCAGGACTACTAACTGACTGTTACTGAGTCTGTCCTCTGAACCAGAACCAGGATTACTAACTGACGTTACTGAGTCTGTCCTCTGAGCCTGAACCAGGACTACTAACTAACTGTTACTGAGTCTGTCCTCTGAACCAGAACCAGGACTATTAACTGACGTTACTGAGTCTGTCCTCTGAACCAGAACCAGGACTACTAACAACTGTTACTGAGTCTGTCCTCTGAACCAGAACCAGGATAATATGTTCTGGTGCTTGACAGAAGGCTCTACAGTTCTGGCTGTTTGACGCAGGCTCTAACTGTTTGGTTGTGACAGAACAGGATTCTAACTGAGTTTGAGTCTGTCCTTGACAGACAGGATTCTAACTGAATTCTGAGTCTGTCTTGACAGAACAGGTTCTACTGAGTTACTGAGTCTGTCCCTGAACAGAACAGGATTACTAACTGACATTACTGAGTCTGTCCTCTCAGCCTGAACCAGGACTACTAACTGACGTTACTGAGTCTGTCCTCTGAACCAGAACCAGGACTACTAACAACTGTTACTGAGTCTGTCCTCTGAACCAGAACCAGGACTATTAACTGACGTTACTGAGTCTGTCCTCTGAACCAGAACCAGGACTACTAACAACTGTTACTGAGTCTGTCCTCTGAACCAGAACCAGGATTACTAACTAATGTTACTGAGTCTGTCCTCTGAACCAGAAACAGGACTACTAACTAACTGTTACTGAGTCTGTCCTCTGAACCAGAACCAGGACTACTAACTAACTGTTACTGAGTCTGTCCTCTGAACCAGAACCAGGATTACTAACTAACTGTTACTGAGTCTGTCCTCTGAGCCAGAACCAGGACTAACTAATGTTACTGAGTCTGTCCTCTGAACCAGAAACAGGACTACTAACAAATGTTACTAAGTCTGTCCTCTGAACCAGAACCAGGACTACTAACAACTGTTACTGAGTCTGTCCTCTGAACCAGAACCAGGATTACTAACTGACGTTACTGAGTCTGTCCTCTCAGCCTGAACCAGGACTACTAACTAATGTTACTGAGTCTGTCTTCTGAACCAGAACCAGGACTAACTAATGTTACTGAGTCTGTCCTCTGAACCTGAACCAGGACTACCAACAACTGTTACTGAGTCTGTCCTCTGAACCAGAACCAAGATTACTAACTGACGTTACTGAGTCTGTCCTCTGAACCAGAACCAGGATTACTAACTGACATTACTGAGTCTGTCCTCTCAGCCTGAACCAGGACTACTAACAACTGTTACTGAGTCTGTCCTCTGAACCAGAACCAGGACTACTAACTGACATTACTGAGTCTGTTCTCTCAGCCTGAACCAGGACTACTAACTGACGTTACTGAGTCTGTCCTCTGAACCAGAACCAGGACTACTAACAACTGTTACTGAGTCTGTCCTCTGAACCAGAACCAGGACTATTAACTGATGTTACTGAGTCTGTCCTCTCAGCCTGAACCAGGACTACTAACAACTGTTAAGATAGATAAGATGCTTTTTATGGAGGGAAATTGGGTGTTTGAGATAACAGTAAGATAAATAAGTAAGTAAAAAGTAAAAAGTAAAAGAGAGGTGAGGAATGAAATAAGGTGAATGAAGAAAATGCAGTAAAATAAATAAAGTAAGTAATAAGTAAAGTGAGGGTGGTGAGTTTGTTTGAAGATATGTTATGTAATGATATATATATGTAATTATATAATTTGGTCAGGAATAAATAAGATGATAGAGTACATGGGGGTCAGACCTTGGTTATGGAGCCTGATGGCAAAAAGAAAGGACTGACCAGACGGTTTGTAGTGTGCCGAGGGGGATCAGTCTCTGGCTGAATGTCTTCATCTGGACAGTTGGTATAGAGGGGGTGGGAGGGGTTCTTAGAATAGACTCCAGCTTCCTCCTGGTCCTCCCCTCTGCCACCACCTCCAGACTGTCCAGCTCACATCCAACCACAGACCCAGCCCTCCTCACCAGTTTGTTAGTTTGGTGGCATCTCTGGTGCTGATGCCACCCCCAACATACCACGGCGAAGAACAGAAAGCTGGCTCTACAGACTGGTAGAACATCTGAAGTAGCCTGTTGACAGTTGAAGGTCCTCAGCCTTAGGAAGAAAGTTTGCTCTGTCCCTTCCTGTGAGGGCTGGAGTTGTTGGACCAGTCCAGTTTATTGTTTAAGTGAACTCCCAGGAACTTGTAGTTGTCCACTACCTCCACCTCCTCCCCACGGATGGTGATGGGAGTAGGGGGCTCTTCCTCCTCTTCCGGAAGTCCACCACCAGCTCTTTGGTTTACAATATTGAGTGTAGGTGGTTGATGTCGCACCACCTTACAAAGTTCTCCACAAGTGTCCTGTCTCCTCCTGTTGTATTGTGATGAGCCGACGATGGAGGAGTCATGGAGAATTTGAGGTGGATGTTCGGAGTTGGAGAGAAGTCGGAGGTGTAGATGGTGAACAGGAACGGTGACAGCACAGTTCCCTGGGGAGCACCGGTGTTGCTCACCAGCACGTAGACAGGTGCTGCAGTCTGAATCTGTGGTCTGCTGGTGAGGTAGTCGTATCCAGTCCAAGGTGTGGTCATGATAGTGAGGTTAGTGCGGGTGGTTGGATGATTGAATGCACTGGAGAAGTCGAAGAACATGATTCTCACTGTGCTCTGCGGCTTAGGTGCGTGTAGGCTTGTGGAGATGTAGATGATGGCGTCGTCCACGATGTTTGCTGGTATGAAATGAAGGGGTAGGGAGTCACTCACCAGGGGCCTGAGGTGCTGCAGGACCAGTCGCTCAGGATCTTATGACGTGTGACGTAGAGCGACTGGCCTGTAGTCCTTGAGGGTGCTAGGGAGTCCTCTTGGGATGGGACGATGAGGAGGTTTCAGAGCTGTGGTACTTTTCAGCCTGGAGAGAGGTTGAAGAGGTGCTGGAACGCTCGCCAGCTGCCCGGACACGCTGAGCACCTAGGGTTGATGTTATCAGGCCCCCTGGCCTGTTAGTGTTATGGAGGGTTATACTGGTAGAGGTGATGACAGGGATGGTGCTGGTGTTGTTGTGTGAGAGGGAAGGGGAGGGGGATGAGGGGTGGGAGAGGTGAGGGAGGAGGGTGGGGGAAGTGGGGAGTTGAGGATGGGAGGGGGAAGGGGTGTGGGGTTGAAGGGAGGGGAGGGGGAGGGAGGGTGTTGTGGGGGGAGGGGATGGTGAGGTTAGGATAGGAGAGAGAGGAAGAAGAGGGGGAGAGGGGAGGGGGGAGGGGGGCTAGAGTTGGTGGGTGGAGGCTCAGGATGTCCTGCTGGGCTGTTGGGGGCTGGATGGTAAACCTGTTGAAGAACAGGTTTGCTGGTTTGCCTGTTCCAGCGTCCCCTCCACTGCAGGGCCCGGCTGTTTGTGCCCGTTATCCTCCTGAAGCCTCCCCACACCTCCCTGGAGCTGCTGGCTTGTAATGTCCCCTCCAGCTTGTCTTTGTAGGCGTCCTTAGCCAGCTGAGCTCCTTCTTCAGCTCCTTCTGGACAGCCTTGGTCCCCTCTCTGTCCCTGGCATGAAAGCCCTCTTCTTCCTGTTCAACAGGCTTTTGATGTGCCCTGTGATAGGGTTGTTGTTGGGAAAGAAGTACCTTTTTGGTGGGTACAATGCTCTCCTCACAGAACGGATGTAGTTGTTATGGTGTGAGAGAGTCCCTCGATGTCCTCACCGTGGACCCTCAAACATCCCCCAGTCTGTAGACCTGTAACACTCCCTCAGCTCCTCCCGAGTCTGCAGACCACTGTTGTACAGTCCTGATGGTGGCGGGCTGTCTCCTGACAAAGGTTGTATTTAGGTACCAGCCTGATGAGGTTGTGGTGATCTCCGAGGGGGTAGGGAGTAGAGCTGTATGCCTCCTTAGTGTTGGATACAGCAGGTCCAGGGTCCTGTTTTCTCTGGTTACTAAGTCTGTCCTCTGAACCAGAACCAGGACTACTAACAACTGTTACTGAGTCTTTCTTCTGAACCAGAACCAGGACTAAGTAATGTTACTGGGTCTGTCCTCTGAACCAGAACCAGGACTACTAACTAATGTTACTGAGTCTGTCCTCTGAACCAGAACCAGGACTACTAACTGACGTTACTGAGTCTGTCCTCTGAACCAGAACCAGGACTACTAACAAATGTTACTGAGTCTGTCTTCTGGACCAGAACCAGGACTACTAACTAATGTTACTAGGTCTGTCCTCTGAACCAGAACCAGGACTACTAACTAATGTCACTGAGTCTGTCTTCTGGACCAGAACCAGGACTACTAACAACTGTTCTGAGTCTGTCTTCTGGACCAGAACCAGGACTAACTAATGTTACTAGGTCTCTCCTCTGAACCAGAACCAGGACTACTAACTAATGTTACTGAGTCTGTCTTCTGGACCAGAACCAGGACTACTGGTGTACTGCTGCACGCGAGGCACAAATCTTTTGGTTAAGGGTTAAAAATGGGTGAACTAAGGTCAGTTATCGGTTAAAAAGAAAAATAGCATCCCTATGTTGAGTAGATAACTCCTTGTTTCAGCTTCAGCAGTCAGCCATTCCTTGTGCGTTGGAATCAGGAATAAATAGAAACAGGGTGTTGGACAGCCGTTCAGCTCAAAGCGCTGAGCTGTGCAGCGCTTCGTTGCACGAGGCCAGTTAGTTCATTCCAACAGAAAACTATGCGATCAAACTGACGCTCGCTAACGTTGTGATCTGTTTGGAGGGCGACACACACATTACATTCCCTCTAGATTTTTCTTGAACCCCCAGCCTCAAAGTTCAAACTGCACCTATGACTGTCAGGTGAGTATTTTCAGACGCTGAAATGTTTAAACCTCGATCTGACCTGATCAGCTTGGCCACCGTGACCCTGCCGTACCATTGGCTCTGGAGCGGTGTGAAGCGAGTTGTCAGATTGTAACAGAAGATCAGGTGTCAAAGTGGCGGAAAGTCGGTCGCGGGGGGCCTCCATTCCTTCTGTGTCTGGATAGGAATAGAAGCAGCCATGTTACAAGACATGCCTAGCCTGAAAGGGTCTCGGATAAGCCCGCTTTCAACTAAGTAGGTTAAAACATGCTGATGTGGCGCGAGGTCGTTGCTGCACCTCGGATATGCTGTAACCTCATTATCAGTGTCAGAGCCTCTTGGGCAGGCAGCTGGGAGAAATGCTGCAGTACAGTTTGCTTCGTCTTACCCATTTTGGCAGTGGGCCTGATTAAACAGAGGTGAAGTGCAAATAAGGTGCAACTAATGAATCTAACTGTAATCAGTGTGATCAATCACAAATGGAAGAAGCCGGCTTAACGTCTGCTGTGGTGTGAATGAGCTTGCTCATAGATCCATGGTTGCTTCTTCAAATTGGCTAAACTAGATTTGTGCTCTTTGAAATTTTGCTGCAGACAACTTTGACCAGCGTGCAGCTCTGAAATAGCAGATGTCAGTGTTTGAAGGTTGTCCCTGGTCCGGCATGCCTTGGTGAAGATCCAACCCGGATCCAACCTGCACATGTAACATGGGGCTGCTTCACAGGTGATTTCGGAGAGAGAGTGTTCCTATTGGCTCTTCATTCAACGGAAGCAGCTGTCAATCACTCGCAAACTCCGCTCAGTCAAAATAACTGATCTAACATGGCGGCCGGGTCACAAATTGCATTAATTAAGTAAAATAAATTGTGATAGTTTAGAAGAAATGTATTGATACCATTTGTTGCACAGATTTGGATCTAATTTAACCATTTTTACCACTCCAGAGCTGATAAAAATGATCAGTAATTCTCCAAAATACCACATTAAAACACCAAGACCTTCCACAGAAAAATGCTGTGATTTGGTGTAAAAATCTTTTGACATTTTGAGATTTCTGCCAGAATTGCATTTTTTGGTGATTAAATGGCGATTTCTCTTCTGGAAACTGCTTAAAAATCCCTTATTTTCAGTGTAGCTAGGAAAACCATCCATCCTCTGAATACTCTAGGTCTCTAGTTACCAGGATGTAGTACTAGTAGTAGTAGTAGTAGTAGTCAGTGTAGCTAGGAAACCCCCCCCCCCCCAAATCTAGGTCTCTAGTTACCAGGATGTAGTACTAGTAGTAGTAGTAGTAGTAGTCAGTGTAGCTAGGAAAACCATCCATCCTCTGAATACTCTAGGTCTCTAGTTACCAGGATGTAGTAGTAGTAGTAGTAGTAGTAGTAGTAGTAGTAGTCAGTGTAGCTAGGAAAACCATCCATCCTCTGAATACTCTAGGTCTCTAGTTACCAGGATGTAGTAGTAGTAGTAGTAGTAGTAGTAGTAGTAGTAGTAGTAGTAGGTCACCACAGGTCATTTTATACAGTGAGGTCAAGTTTTAAAAAATGGTCTCACTACAATGAAACTGCTCCTATGGGGACTAACATCATCGCACATGAATCCAGTTGGACTCATTGGATCCACCAGAGTCTCAGCTTTACACTGAGACCCAGTTTATGTAATTCAAGACAGTTGAGGGACCCAGTATGCAGAAACAAAAAAAACTGCATGTTTGCAGTGTTTTCAGAAACATCTTGTTGTTACTGTTTAGCTGTAAAATGAGAAAGTTTGTGACCCGGCAGACTTGTTGAGATCAGTTGAGGAACCTCCCTCCCTCCCTCCACCTCCCACCAACCAGGGCACAGCCAATAGGAACGCTCTCTCTATTTGAAATGACCTGTGATTGGCCAAAGTCTCCCATCATGGGATAGATCTTTTTAAAGCCTGAAAGCAGAGCTGTGAGGAGGTGCAGAGGTCTGGTTTTCTCTCAGGGCTCTTTACAATATGCTAAAATTGCATATTGCTATTGTCGAATTTATGCCCAGTTATGCCAAAAAGTCTACTGCCTACTGCCACTTTAATTACATGCTAGAAGTGAAAATGAAACCAGTTCAGATGACTTGTGGTTGGTATGTTTGTGTGACCTCTCTTATTTTGGGCCTTAACTCATTCTATCAGGAGCCAGTGGCGTCTGTGCAGCCCGGGCTTCAGTTTCAGTCCACATCTACGACGCAGACTTGATCACTAAGAAGTTTGGGGAATCAGTAGTGGTATACAGAGCCGAAAGTTTCATTTAGTGTATATTTCGGTGCAGTGTAAACACACAGCTTAGCCATTTCCTGCTGTGGATTGTCGGTGACACCACATGGTTTGTGACTGTTTATGGCCTGGTGTGAGGATGTGGCACTATACTGTATTTACACACACAATATCATGGTTAACCTCTGTCAGCAGCTGCTCCGCCAGGCTATTTTAGGCACTCTGATGTGTAATATCAGAAGAGGTAATGCACCGAGCAGCGTGATGTTTTTTTCACCTGCCCTGTCCCTTCACACGTGTTTGCACACAGACCTTTCATCTCGGGACCAGAGAGGTATGTCCTGACAAGCATGCCCAGCCGTAATGACAGCTCTCTGGTGGCGTCGTCCACTTTCAGTCCAGGTTGAATGAAGTAGTCAACAGGCCAGTCATCGGGAATAACACTTGGAAGTAGGTCAGACTTGTTAGGGATGAAGCTGGGCCGAATAGAAAGCTTAACAATAAGTTTTTCTCTCTGTATTTATCTGTACCATTTGTGTAATAGTGTATGTATTTTATGCTTTTTTTACACTATGTTTTTTTTCCATTACCTTAATCATTATGGGGTCATAATGAATATAATATATGTAGTGATGAAAATAGCTGGCATTGTTATGAAAAATGGTACTGAGCAGTACAAAATAAGTTTCATTTGTTAGTCACGAGCAAGTTGAAAACAATTTCAAAGCTTCTTTTTAATTAATTTTAATAAAGTGTATTGGTTCTACCAGAAGTCAGTATAACAACACGTCTTTTTGCCGTTTACAGACTCCATTTGTTGTCTGCTCAACAAGCTAACCATTGCCCATCTGTGTTACTAGTAGTACTACTACTACAATCATGACACATTTACACCCAAAGCGAGCTGACAGGTCCGTGATATATACCCTATAGTGAGGCAGCAGATTTAGCAGCGTGCTAATGCCTCGAGCTGACAGCTCTGACTGCTCATCAAAGCTCAGCTAATTTGTCAGTTTTTTTTCTTTTTTGAAAACTCTCATCACTCTGACACCAGTTGATGAAATGTTTCTGCTTCCACTTGTGTTAGCCAATAGCTGCTGTTACATCGGTTAGTGATGTTAAAGCTGCAGTGGGTAGAACTGGAGCAAATATGATTAAAAAAACCTCGCTATATCTTGACAGTAGTGTATGAGACAGGTTATCTGAATAAACTTCCGCCTCTGTGTCCGGTGCTCCTAATGACATCTGCAAGATTTCACAGACTGGAGGAGAACAACCAATCAGAGCTGAGCTGGAGCCTTGCCGTCTCTGAGCAGCTGTCAATCACTCACATGAACTCCGATCAACATTTGAGAAGAGAAATCGTCATTACAGTAATAGAATATTGATTCGTATTTGATCAGCACTGCCTAGTTTAATCATCGTTTGATCAGAGTTCACACGTGATTGACAGCTGGCTCTGTTGAATGAACAGCCAATAGGAACACTTTCTCTCTGAAATGACCTGTGATTGGCCAGAGTCTCCTGTCACAGACTAGATTTTCTAAAGCCTGAAAACAATCATGAGGAGGTGCAGAAGTCCAGTTTTCTCCCAGAACACTTGAATTACAACATGCTGACAGGTTATTATGGGATTTTTGCCCAATGAAGCCAACAACAACCCGTCGACTGCAGGCTTAAGGTAGCTAAATTACAAATACAGTCATAAGACATTGTCACAATTTCATACTGTCATTTATTTCTGTTTGAAGTGCATAATTATAAAAACACAAGTAGAGGTAGAGGAGGATTCAAGCCCAAACCATCATCAATGCAAATGTAGAGGAACTTGGATAATAGCTGGCAGTTAAGATTTTTGCTTCATGGTAGCATTAAGTCTGCATTTATCTGATGTTTAAATAGTGATATCTGCTTTTTGTAAAGACCCCTGCTGATCCCGTTATAACACTTGTAACTAGAGGTGTGGTGGTCGTCAATGAGGATAACGTACTGGTAGGTAGATGGGTAGCAGGTTACAAAGGAGGAAATGGGTATACTATTGGGTTTTTGGCTGTTGGGTGGCTATGCGGTAAACAGCCAGAGGTGGCTGTACCCTGTATGCCTTCGTACATCCTCCACTACACCACTGCTTGTAACAGTGTACATTTGTCACTGTATGGCATACTTGTTGTCGTTCTCTGGCCCCGTTCAAACCTGGCATTGACATGCGTCCTGAGTGATCCGAACACAAGTGGACAGCTCTAAGGACGGCATTAGGATGCGTCTCTTGAGTGACCACTTGTGATCCGATCACTGAGGATGCATGTTAATGCCAGATCTGGACAGGGCCCCTGTTATGCAGTGTATCAAGTAAGCATGATGGTCAGTTAGGTAACAGTGAAAACATCATCTGCTGTTCCTCTATAACGCTGTTGACATGCCAGTCATGGCAGAATATTGTGATAATTTATTTACAGTGATCACAAAATAAGCATGCAACAACCAATACGCCTAATAACAAAAAATATTTATAAAAATGTTGCCTATGTCTGAATAGGGCTGTCAAAGTTAGCACGCTAGTAATGCGTTAACGCAAATTTGTTTTAATGCCAGTAATTTCTTTAATGCATTGATGCAGTCGATCTATCGAAGGTTATGGCTCAGTTTTAAAGCCAGAGTGAAGATACGGAGATCATAGCAACTAAATAATGCTCCAAACTTGCGCTAAATTTTGTCGAGGAAAAACCCTCATGGCCATTTTCAAAGGGGTCCGTTGACCTCTGACCTCCAGATGTGTGGATGTAAATGGGTTCTCTGGGTCCCCACCAGTCTCCCCTTTACAGACATGCCCACTTTATGATAGTCCCAGTCAGTCTGGATCAAGTCCTAGTCAAGTCAGCACTCTGACACACTGACAGCTGTTGTTGCCTGTTGGGCTGCAGTTTGCCATGTTCTGATTGGAGCAGATTGTTGATGCTAAAGTCAGAACCTGGGAGGGTTTCTGGATAATATCTGGTATTGATTAGTGCTGTTAGGGGGCGGCAGTAGCTCAGTCTGTAGGGAGTTGGCTTGGGAACCGGAGGGTCACCGGTTCAAGTCCCGACATGGACCAAAAACTGAGTGTGAACTGGTAGCTGGAGAGGTGCCAGTTTACCTCTTGAGCACTGCCGAGGTGCCCCTGAGCAAGGCACCAAACTCCCAACTGCTCGGGGCGCTTGTCAGGAGCAGCCCCCTCACTCTGACATCTCTCCATTAATGCATGTATGTGTGTTTCAGGTCTGCATGTACCATGTACGAGTTTAACAGAGTGTAAATTGAATTTCCCCATTGTGGGACTAATAAAGGTAGATCTTCTTCTTCTTCTTAATTGATTGCTTATAATAACTATATACATACATTTGCATAAAGCAGCATATTTGCCCACTCCCATGTTGATAAGAGTAGTAAATACTTGCGAAATCTCCCTTTAAGGAACATTTTGGACAGATAAAAAAATGTGATTAATTTTTGATTAGTCATGAACTTAACTATTGACAACCATGTATAAACACGGTTAAATATTTTAAGCGATTAACAGCCCTAGTTTAAACATGTTAGTCATTTACTTAGTTGTCTATTAAAGCAAATTCTTGTTACTTGAACAACAGAATATACACTGCAATTGAACCTGGTCCAGGATGTCTTCACCTGACTATTTTGGGGGCTGAAATGTACATCTATACTTTGTTATGCAATGTCTTAACCTTTTGCTGCACAACTAAAATAACCATAGTCAATCAATACACATGACAGAGACTGCAGCAGGGGCTCTGCTGACAGATCAGCCAGAGTGATGCACTGATCAGATTTACTGGATCAGCATTGCTGCCGATACGGATGTCATGAAGCAAAGTGAGTCCTGGCCAGATGTGACTGAAACACACCAGATACTATGTCTTAGTCCATGTAGCAACAATTACATGAAGAACAGTACGCAGCTAAAAATGAAGCTCATGTTGATGAGCAGTTTGACTGGTGGCTGAGTTACAGCTACAGGTCTGTGGTGGCATCAGTGCGTCTCTGTCGGGTTGGTGCAGTATGAGCATCATGTTCTCTCTGTCTCGCTTTGTTCCAGGTGCCAATGAAGTTTCCCGCTCAGTGAAGCCTCGCAGCAGAGGCCTCCTCCACAGTCTCTTCTGCTGTCTGTGTAGCAGAGAATCGGAGTCGCCTCCGCTGAAAAACAACGCCCCCCTCTTGGTAGAAGAAAATGGGACTCTGTCAAAAGTAAGTTCACCTCTCAAGCAACATTCCTCTCGCAGCCATCCGTGTGGTATCAGCTTTCTCTCACCCTTATCTCTTGGTCTTTGAGCGGCATGTGGTCAGCGTGATTGACAGCCGTGTGATGCCTGAAACACATGTTTTCCTGGCTCAAAGCTTTTTCCTGTTTACAAGCGTGTCCTGTGCTGGGAAATAGTACAGCAGAAAAGTTGAAAAGTACTCCCAATGTCAGAAATCTATCAAGATCAAGAAGGGCGGAAATAGTTTGAATATTGGAGGTTGTGGTCTGACCTTAAAATCACTGCACTGCAAAAATCAGCTCAAACGCCACAAGCCAGCCACATTACACTAATCATCAGGATAGGGTCTAAATGTTTCCTAATTAACATATGTGCAGACAGTGTCTGATAGTCTGTCAATGACCGACCACTATCATTTTACTCAACACTTTTGGACAATTGACAGTACTCCTTGTGGATTTACTGAGTATATTCTTGGAAAACAGCATGGCTTTTGGCAGTTATGGTCTGAAGATCAAGTGGTCAAAGATGTTCTCAGGTGTCAGTTTCAGATTTATGCCTTAGTTCAGCCTTTTTATAGAGATTTGATATTCCAGAAGTTATTTGTCACGTCTTTCCAAGTCCCCAAAATAAATTGCTTGGTCTCTGGCAAAGGGGGAGGGTGGGTTTGAGTCAAGTGCTAGGCTCAGTTTTGGTTGTGACAAACTGTCATATCAACATGCATGCTGCTCCTGTTGCTGTTACTCTCTCTGGGGGGCTGTGGTGTCAGTGACTCCCCCCACCAGCCGTGTGAATATCCAGACTGAATGGACCCTCCAGTTACCTGCCAGTCATTTGGACTTGAAGTCTGCATCCTCCGGAACCAATGCATGGAGTTTAAGCTTTGAACTAAACAATATCTAATCTGAGAAATCATTTCCTGATGTATTTGGAAAACTCTGAGCAAAGTAAAGTCTCCGGGGAAGGGGAACCGTCTGCCGAGGCCATGCTTGCTGAACAATGCCAGGTTCCCAAATTAACAGATGCTGCGGATTTAACTGGCCCTTCCAAGGGAAGTGCTGAACTTGGCATGCAGGTCCTTGTGGAATATACTGAGCCGGCTTTTTTCCACAGAGATTTGGACCCCTCTGTCCTTTGCGTGGAGTCGTGCAACATGGATAGAGATGAGACTGACTCCTGCACATACTGCAACAGACACTCGGAGAGCTTTGAGCAATACTCAGAAAGCAACGGATTTTTTGAATGCGACCAGATCCTCGATCAGTGTGAGACTTCGGGGTTAAGCCAGCCATTTGACGAATGTACTCAACACTGTGTGTGTTTTAAACCTTGCAAGTCCTCTGAGCACTGTGCTAATCATAGCTTAGCTTCCAAATGTAGTCCTTGCTGTGAACACTGTGCAGAACACCTCCAATTATTTCAGCAATGCAAGCCCTCTCATCAGCAGCTTGAGTCTTTTGACTTTGAGCCAGATGAATTGGTGGTGAACTGTGATGGTTTTGGGCAGTCCGAAATGACTGATTTCCTACCTGAATGCGCAGATAACCTTGAGTTACTGCAACAATATGAGCCATCTGATCAGCAGTATGAGTGCCTTGACTCTGAGCCAGAGACATCAACAGAGGACTCTGAGCCATGTGAAATGACTAGTTCCACTAATGTCTCTGACTCGGTGGACTTATTGGACTGTGGCACTCAACTTTGTGAGTATGATGAATGCGCCAACAATGATGATGAAGATGATGATGAAGAAGAGAGCTGTCCGCCTGAACAAGAGGATGAGCAGAGTGAAGCTGAGCCTATTGATGAAGAGTCCTGCACATTATCAGCAGGTGCAAATTCCTCACATGTCGACAAACCTGTTTGTCACGTTTGTTTTGATGAACGTGAAGATGTTCCCTTAGCAAGTGAGATGCTCCAGCTCTCTGAGGAAAACTTCCTGCGAGCCACAGATCAATGTGAAATGTATGGAACCGATTACTCTGAAGCAAGCCAAGAGTGTGATCAACAATGTGCTACGTCGGAGCAGTGTTCTGATAAGACCTCGGAGTGTGGCACTGAAGAAGATGGTTCCTCAGATTGCTCTTCTGTTGAAACCAAATCCTTTAAGACTTGTCCTGAAGGCAGCATTCCTTCAGATCGCTGCTCCGATTCATGCGGGGAATCCGAAAAAGAAGCTCAGGGTGACTCGAGCGATGAGCAGACGCAGTGGGACTCTTTTGAAGAGGATTCAGAAATAGAGCAAAGTGATATTAACAGAAGTGACGAGGATACAAAGAAAACACCCACTGCTGATGCCATTGTCGAGGATTACTTTGATCTGTTTGACAGAGCTGACTATTACGGACACACGTTCGCACAGAAGCGATGCTACATCTCCTGCTTCGAAGGGGGGACATCCATGACCGCCTGCACCGTGAAGAAGTCCAATCTGAGGCACAGAAACTTGCCAAAAATGCATCCAAATTTGAAGAAATCAATGAAGAAATTCATGTCCAGGAAACTGATGCATGTTTTGATGCTCCAGAAGAAGCATGTGAAGATGCAAGTCAGAGAGGTGATACCTCTTCTGGCTCTTGTGAGTCGGAGGACCAACCCGAAGACTGGATTGTAGAATCGGAGTCCAGTTTAGCCGAGGATGAAGCTGAAGAATATGAATCAGAAGCTCATGAACTTTATGCAGAGAGTTGTGAGGAAGCAGGGGAAGGTGAGGAAACTGCGTTTGATGGCTGTGTTTCTGAAATATGCAAAGAAGAAGAAGAAGAAGAAGAAGAAGCTGAGGTCTGCCTGTCCTCTTTGAATGATGAGAGTATGAGTGCGCCATGTGCAGAGGACATCTCTGTTGAAGGTGATGCTTATGAAGATGCTCAGAATAATGAATCTCTCTGTGACAATACCTCTACCACTGGACATTTACAGACTGCTGTTATTGCCTCTGAGCCTGACGACAAAATATTTATTGCATGTTCAGAAATGGAGCCATATTGGTCACTTGTCGATCATGAGGAAAATGGAGAGACGTGCGAGCCAGGTGTGGAGGAATACTACGCATATCAGATTAAAAGCATTCAGTCATCTGTTAAACAAGCCCCGAATGGATTTATCATGGAAGGAAGATCATACGATCAGATAATCCACTGGGATGCGTCAAGGAATGAAAGAGAAGATGCTCTTTCATCCCTGAAAGAGGCCGAGTTACGAGCACATGGAGTCTGTCCAGAGGAGTGCAAAGCAGTCCGATGTGGAATTACTGAAGTTATTGATCTGAGTGAGAATTTAGCCAACTGCTCTGTTGTGGAAAAACCAAGCAACGAACAAACAGCCGAATCAGACGGTGATAGTGGATTCAGTGAAATGTCAAGAGATATCAACCCCACTTTAAGTATTATTCACAGTGTTGTCTCACAACTGGCAAAAACTGAGGAAGGGGACGCACACATGCTGGTCAGGAGGACTGAGGAAAACGAGGCCTCCGGAGAAAGCACGGATTCAGAAGAGGATGACGAGGACGATGAATCCCCTGAGCCTTGTGAATGCGAGTACTGCGTTCCACCAGTCGATGAGGTATAATGCATCTTTGCACTTCAGCTGTGACGTACTGGAACAGATAAAAGTTTTCAGAGCTGTGGGAAAAACTTAAAATTGTCCCTGAATCAAGAAAACCTGTCTTCAATAGTGTCTATTCTTAAATCATTAAAGGGACAGGGTGTAGGATTTGGAGACATCTCGTGGTATGGTTGCAGATCGCAGCCAGTGGAGTACCCCTCCACTCAATCCTACCTTTCCAAGACTGCAGTAATGTGAGGCGCTGGGTGTAAAACCGTGGTAACGCTGTTGACCATTCATTTGCACTCTGCGGTTCACGTTAGCACAGTTTCACAAGTGTCAGAAAAGGCAAAAATGCGAAAGGCTGTTTTTAGAGTCAGTGTTTGGTTTGTCCCTTCTGGGCTACTGTAGGAAACATGGTGGTGCATCATGGTGGACTCTGTGAAGAGGACCGGATCCCTATGCAGATATGAAGGGCTCATGCTAAGCTAACGAACACACAGCGATTCTTAGTGTGGGGTGATAATACACTAATGAATTTTATATTCCAGTCTTGCTAATAGATCCCCTGAAATGCTGCACACTGTTCCTTTAAGACTGTACTACCAACTGTGGAATAAGTTACAGGAGATCTCAGCTTGGCAGACTGTGTCATACTCCATTATCCCTCCTTGGCAGTTCGCTCACATGCATCAGTGTCACAGGCAGCCTGTTCTGTCACGGCAGCTTGTTTTTAGTATCCGAATCACAATAACAAACAGCGATCCCTGACCACTCGTTGAAGGACGGACCACAGTATGGTGCTGTTCGCTTGCTCCATCAGTGTGGCGGCAGCTGTAGCATCCAAGGTTTCCTGTAACCCCTCACACAAACAGCACAACACAGTTCAGTCTCTTGAGTGACAAGAAACACACACACACAATGAGCCGTAAGTCCTACATGACAAATTGAAATGGTAATTTCTTATATTTAAAGTAATTATTTGTAAGTTGTAGCTGCTGCTCAGATTGTGGGCTTAAAAGCTAATGGAAACTTTGAATGTGGGTTAGGTCTTAACTCTCTTTTTGTTTTCAGGTTCCAGTAAAACCGCTGCTCCCACAAGTGAAATCGAATGACGCAGGGAAGATCTGTGTGGTCATTGATTTGGATGAAACACTAGTGCATAGTTCATTTAAGGTAAGTTGGCCTGTGTGACCTACTGTCTCTTTAATGTACGTTCATGGGGAAAGTTGACAGATGGACAACCACTACCAGATGTTTATTTAAAAGAGATTATTAAAGGATCAGTTTATCCAAAACCAAAATAAATCATTTTCATGTCCATCCAGATATTTTGTGCCAATATGTGTAGAATATTTATGTGCTTATAGCACTATTGAAATTATTATGATGGTGTATGCTTTTGATTGTTGATAAATATTAGCAGTATACAGTATGTGTGTTGCTCTCAGTCCATTTATCTCAGTGTCTAAGGCTTGGATCTGTGTGAGTGGAGGGTAAAGTCATGTAATCTTGGTTCATGTTTCTGTATTTGTCATATGTCAGTGCATATGTCATTTGCAATGAAAATCTTTGGTCTCAGGTTCCTTCAACAATGCTCATACAATATGAATATGTATGTATAAAAAGAGACATCACACAAGTAAAATGTAAAAACTGCAATTAATTAAGAATATGACTTCCTAGATATAAATATTATTCTCCCAGGAAAACTGGCAGATAATTATCATACAATCTAAGAGCTTTATTATTTTTTAAAGCTGACCTGAGCTTATTATTACAGCAGCGGCACAGTGCTGGTTTCCAGTCTGGCACACAGAATGGCATGTTGCCTATTTCTTTGACACAAGCAGAAACTTCCTGTTTTGTAGTTTTGTAGCCACTGTGAGGTTACCAGGCAACCAGCGGAGACTACAGGAAGTTAGTCCTCCCGAACAAGAAATCATCCCGCACATAATCCCCCATGAAACCATAACTTCTTTTTACACTATGGTGTTTGTGCAAAATGAACAAACCTGATATAATGTGTTACTCAGTCAGCTTTATAGATGCTGGTGGGTGGATGTTGAAACGTTGAACAGTGCCCCCTGTTTCCAGGCTTCGTCTGATGCCCGGGCCACGCTGCTGCATGAGCAGCGCATGTGCATGAACCTCTTGATTTTTATTTAGCCATCCAAGTTAACAGGTTGGACCTTTATCCAGTCCTGATCAACCCTTGTGTGGCCTAATTCAAATTAAATCAGTGTTCTGACATTCAGCCGCTACACTTTCATAATGAACCAAAAATAGTTTTCCACCTCTCAATGGTTGGGGTCAGCGCAGTCGGCTTGGAAAAGCCAGGGTGAAGGTGGTGAACGGTGAGTTTTACAGCGGTTTTACTCCCCTGTACTTAGCCACGGAGAGCTCGCTGTACACTGCACCCTCTCGTCCTGTAGGAGGGTCAGGGCTCCCAGTGAACCAGGGTGGACTTTCCCTCAGGGGTCTGTGGAGACCACCAGACCTGTCTTGAAACACAGACCCCATCTGATTAAATTGTTTACTGGTGCACTCATAGATCTAGCTTCATAGATCTAGACTCTTCATTTTGCTCTCAAACTGCACCAGATTGATGCATTTAACTGTTTTAAATGTTCAAAATTTTCTTCTGGGGGAGCTTGAATCCCCCAGAGGGTCCGAGGGCCAGAAGCTTGTAGAAAGCAGTATTTTATGTCATCCAAAGCTGGAGGGCCCCAACTTCAAAACTCATTCCAGCTCCCACTACGTGCCGCACGCTCTCTGCAAAGATAGACAGTATGCTGATCATACCAGCAACATTACTTCTACTTCAGTCTGTCGTACATAAGTAAATATTTATTTTTTAATCACCACGTTCTGTTTCCGTTTCAAACTAAAAGCCCTCTAGCATTTTTCTGTTGACAGAATCCATTCATTGTCAACACAAGGCTTTTATTCTGAAATATTTGCAGGACAGTGTCGTGGAAAATGCAGTGACTTGCACGGCTCCATGAATGAATAAAGTAAAGTTTAATTGTGGATCACTACTGTTATTTACAAATGAGCACACACTTGTTCACTTGTTTTCTGTCTAAAATAAAGATAAATGACGTTTATAATGTAGTCTAAGCTCTGGAACCGACTGCAGGCAGGAGGAGCGCGTGGCGGCTGCGTTACGTGTTGTTTTTCATTTTGGCGTCTATGATAATGAATTCGAGCCTTCATGCTGCCCGCTAAGATGTGCGTCAGACTCGTCTCAGCTACGTATCTTTTAGAGATTCGAGGCCTTTAGACCTTTACTTTTCTAAATACACACATTGAAAGTGTGGTAATGTTGCTGGTATGATGTCAATACGCTGTCAAAAGATCACTTTCGCTGTCTGTTGTTCAACCGCTTGCGGCTTATTGTAAAAACAGGCGAGACCTCGAATGTCTAGAAGAAACGCAGCCGAGCTGCAACTGAACCACGCCGCTCACGCCAGACAAACAGCAAATTATATTCAGATTATATTCAAATCTTAAAAATTAACTCCCTTCCATCCAAGTAACGTCTGTCTTTGTGCTTGTATTCATTTGGACTAAACTGCTTCTGTAACATTTTTTTTTTTACTTTGGACCTTTAATTCCTGAATGTAAGTCATCAGGTGTTGAAGAATAGCGAGGCCACTCTCACTGAGCATCCGCTGTTAGGCTGCCATGTGGCTGTTAAAGCAAACAATTTACTTGCCAAGGCAAAAATAGCTATAGGATTTGCACTACATCATTTTACATATTTTTAGGAGGCACATGACTTATTTTTATCCTAAATGACCCGGCTCATGTGCCACCTATACGTTAACTATTTGTTTTATGGGTGCTCTGGTTTCACGACGCAGAAGCCACCTGCACCCTAAAATCCAAGTGAGACGTTAAGAAAAGTCATTAAAATCAGGGTTTTTTAATATATGACTCACACACACACACACACACGCACACACACACACACACACACACACACACACACATTTTTTTAATGATTTAAACATTTAATAAATTGTGTGTACGACGTCTGTAAACATGGATGGACTAGATATTTGTAACATTTTGTTAATGGTTGATAATTGGTTGTAAACTGTCTATAATATTATTTGGATGCTATTTTGAAGTTGCAGCTGATGATTATAATACTTTGTTAAATGGTTAGTAAATACTTTGTAAAGCATCCATAGACATTATTTAGATAGCTAGTGAATACTTTGTCAGTGGTTAATAATTGGTTTGTAGTTACTTACTATACTTAATATACAGCAATAAGCAGGTAAATACTATATTAATGGTATCAGAATGTAATTTTTCTCATCTCTTATCAGCTATGATACAGTTTATAGACTTATTAATTATTGCATACATAAATTAATGATAAAATAACAATAATTTAATTATGAATGAAATAATAATAATCTGCATACATAATATTGTACTAAGTTTAATTGACTATCGATTTCCTATTTATAAATGCTAATTATAAAATGTCACCCCTCAAAAATATAACTATATATATTTATATTTATATTAAAATGGCTTGTAAATGCAATACTGTACTGCATATTAGAAAACATTACAACTGCACATCTCTCCAAGTAGAGTCTCTGCAAGGTGCAGAGTAAAGATAATTTCAAATTATGTATTGTTCCCACAAATAACTGTCTTCCTTTTGATCAGTTTGATGCCTTTTAAGGTAGCACTGAGTGAACAAAGTAGTCAGCGCCAAAAGTCAAGGCTCCTGTGTCACGACAAATTATGTAATGGATGCCATGTGGTGTTTAGCCCTTCTCAGGTCACAGACTGTCCCTAAAGGATGTCACTGGATATCCATACTAGCTATGTGTAAACAGGGTCAGACTCTGTGAACTCCATGTTAGACACAAGGTGGATAATAAAACTCATTATTACTGTGACACACATACTGAAATAGTGCTAGGTAACACCAGGTTGTAAGTGAGGGGCAGAGGAAAGTGTGCTGTGTGACTTTTTAAAAACTTTTATAATGAAAATTTTACCATTTTATATGAAATGGAAAAACTGGATGAAATTAAATAAATGTACCAATCCAAAAAATAAGTATGAAGTTGTGCAACCGCAGAGTATTAATATTACTCTTAAAGCTGCACTGGGTCGAACTGGAGCAAAAAAAAAAGTGGTCACTATATCCAGATAGTGGTTCATGAGATGGGTAATCTCTAAAAAAAAAATCATGTTTCTGTTTCCTCCGATGCTCCTAATGACATCTGCAAGATTTCACATACCGGAGGAAAACAACCAATCAGAGCCGAGCTGGAGTCAGCTGTCAGTCACTCAGAAACTGATCAAACGGTCAAACTAGGCAGCACTGATCAATTATGAATCAGTATTCTGTTGCTGTAATGACTACTTTTTGCATAAAATGTGTTCAGAAACATCTTGTAGTTACTGTTTAGCTGTAAAACGAGCCGGCAGCCATGTTGAGATCAGTTGAGGAAATACACCGCCCACCAGCCAGAGCACACTTTCTCATTTTTTCACAATACACTCCTCAGTTTTGATCTGCAAGTGGTTATTGTGCACATTGTAGACAGCTGTACTTACTCTTTTGCACATGTGCAAAAACATAAAACACATTTAGGTTAAAGGTGCAGTTTGTAGGATTTGATGGTGTCTAGCGGTGAGGTTGCAGGTTGCAACCAACTGCAACTTTGCTGTGTGGCAAGCGTGTAGGAGATCTACCATGGCTGGCATGAAAATCTGAAAACACAAAGATGCAAATACCTCATTATAAGCTAACACAAACAGGATTTCAGGGGATTATACTCTACAGAAAACATATTATATTCCTTTCTCACCTCCCAATAAATGTTAAACACTGCTCCCTTTAACATGGCGGACATACAGTATATTGTTTAGAGGAAGAAAGGAGGATTTGAAATAGTAAATGTAATAAACAATGCAACAAATTAAAGAAATAATTTTTACCTCCGTCAAGGAGGTGATGTTTTTGCCGGCGTTTATCTGTCTGTTTGTTTGTCTGTGTTCTAGATAACTCAAACACTTATGGACGGATTTTGATGAAATTTTCAGGTTGTGTTGAAAATGTGAAAAGGAAGAACTGATTTAATTTTGGGGGTGATCCGGAAGAAATCCTGGATTCTGGATCACTGAAATTTTCGTTAACATTGGGGTAAATGGGACCCAAAAATTGTTTCTCAATATCTCTGGTAATTGTTGCTCAGGGATTTACAATGTGGACTTCTATCAAATCCCAAAGGCTGATCCAGATCTGATCCAGATGGCGGATTTTATAGCAATTTATATAAAAAATGGGGGTACTCTTATATTTCGGCCTACTGTGCATTTAATATTAGAGGTAGAGATTTCTAACAAGCGGCATCGTGTAGCTGAGACAATTCAGCATCTGAAGTATGTCAACGAATCTGATCTAGCTTTAATACTTGAGGAGACAGATCCAGAAGAAACCGCCAAGGGGAAACTATGGTGCTTGGCGGAGGTCTGAGCTCTCAGAGTGCTTTTCTAGTTCGTACTGAGATGAGTCGGGGTGGAAGTGGATAAAAAAAACCTGAACAACAGCAAAATTAAGTGTTTGCTTTGCTCATAGACGCCACATACTGTTAAAGATGGAGATGGAGAAGAAGGCAGCAAGGCAACGAGAGCCAGAGCTGGTGGATCAAACCACAGTTAAAACGGACAGAAATACCAGATTTGCATTTGTACTGATGGTACTAAACAGTGTGCTTTAGCTCAAGTTCAGGCCGCCTGTAAGGCTACATTTTTGTCCGCTCAAAATAACTGCTCAAAATAATTATTCAAATGTGAATCATTTAATCCAGTAGGTGCAGGGCACGTGTACTTTATGGCCAACGTCAAACTCATCCTGTCTCACTTGCATTACCTCATAGTTTACCAGTTTAGGCCTTGGTGTAATGCCTTATATAGAGCAGACTTGGGGTGATACTAACATTTGAGACGCATATTTCAGACGTGAGAACGGCCTAAATAAACCAGATATTTTATGACCCATATAACTTTCTGGAGCGCTCGTATTTTAACGACGTAAGTGACAGGAGTCATATTAGTTACAGTATTGTGTGTTATTTAAAAGATGCTGAAGCGCCGTCTTTTTGTCTATGTGATGCATCTTCACTGTAGATTAAATGCTATCATTCACATCTCTATGGAAAAGCATAGATTTCCTTTCCTTTCTCTTTTTGTGTGTTTAACACTTCTACCTTTGTTTTCGACAGCCAGTGAACAACGCTGATTTTATCATTCCGGTGGAAATTGATGGAACAGTTCACCAGGTAGGCACGTGATTCGCTAAAGAGACCATTTACTACACTTGTGTTGCTTCAGCCACAACGTTTGAGCAAAGAGAAGTTTCTACAAGCTTGATAGACTTCCTGCTAAAAGCCCCAAAGATTTGTGTAAAACGTTGTGCAAGCAGGATTGATGCAGAGCACCATTTTATGTGCACTGACCATCATTGCACTGAATATATACCAGTAGCCACAGTCTGTGCTGTACAGATGCTCTTCTCTCTTCTCAAATACAAATGCAAGGAAGTAAAATTCAGAAATCCTCCATGGTTTGCACCGCGGACACTGTGCTAGCTCCCTGACAGTGCTGTAGCCCGCTCTGTTGATGGCTCCAAGCAGCAGGTGGCTATTTACGTGGCCTGACGAAATGAGGAAACCCTGGCAGGCTTCTCAGAAATCACTGGCCATCAATCTCACACTGTGGCCCATATTATGTCCTGCTCATTGGCAGTAACTATTCCCTGCAGGCGTTCAGTGGCAACCACAGTCTCATGTGCTGGGCCTCCCAGAAGACAGAGGAGCTTTGTTGTCCAAAGGGCCTGGGTCTGTTTCAAGTAATCCAGGATAGGCTTGTTAAAGTGGGGAAAGCCTATTCGGGATGACTTGGTTCAGAAACAAGGCCGCCAGCATCTTAGATATAAAGTCCTGTTGGGGTGTTTACATGAAGTGATCTTGGATTAGATATTACAGCTTTATGTTTCCTGTTGCAACATTTGTTGTCATTATAATGACAGAAGTTCATGTTAATGCTCACAGTGAGTAAAGGCCGCACCAAGAACGATAACAATAACTAAGTGATATGTGTTAACGCAGTTAACGCTGTTTTAATGCCTTTAATTTCTTTAACTCAGTTAGTGTTTCAGAGATTGTGCTTGGCTCTTTTAAAGATAGAGTGAAGATACAGGCGTCATCTAAAGAGTCCACTGGTTACTGACGGGACGGAGGTGAATAACAACCTCTTAACAACATCTGTTTGGAGACTTATACATATGATATTTAAAAAGCCTGACTTTGGACAGCTACATACTACAGGTTGCTCTGTTATGTTTTAATAAACTTTGTGCAGATATACACTGATCAGCCATAACATTATTACCACCTGCCTAGTATTGAGTAGGTCCCACTTTTGCCGCCAAAACAGCCCTGACCCATCGAAGCATGGACTCCACTAGACCTCTGAAGGTGTGCTGTCGTATTTGTAGCAGATCCTTTATGTCCCGTTAGTTGCGAGGTGGGCCCTACATGGATCGGACTTGTTTGTCCAGCACATCCCACAGATGCTCGATTGGACTGAGGTCTGGAGAGTTTGGAGGCCAAGTCAACACCTCTTGAACCATTTTTTGCAGCGAGACAGGGCACATTATGCTGCTGAAAGAGACCACTAGGGAATGCTGTTTCCATGAAGGGATGTGCTCGGTCAGCAGCAGTGTTTAGGTAGGTGGTACATGTCAAAGTAACAGCTACATGAACGATCATAATGTTATGGCT
This sequence comes from Pterois miles, assembly GCA_947000775.1. Lineage (NCBI taxonomy): Eukaryota > Metazoa > Chordata > Actinopteri > Perciformes > Scorpaenidae > Pterois > Pterois miles. The sequence continues at coordinate 2,319,204 of CAMQGK010000238.1, forward strand.
GATCGGTAAATCTGGACACACAGGTCAGAAGATTACCATTTCATGCACCGATACCGGATCAGATGAGACAGTGGGGCTGATCTGTTAAATTAAATGTTAATTCCTATTTACAAGTTGACAATGTATTATTTTAATAATAAATAACTTTCACTCAGTTTATATCTATGCATTTATTGGTTACATTTTGTTTTACAAAGGTAAGAAGCGATGTGTAAAAGAAGCCTGACGTTGTCTGACACATAACAGAATGATTCCAGTCTCTTCCACACAGTGAGGCATACAGCTTAGTAATCAAACACTGGTATCGGATCAGTACTCCGTTAGTTCGTGTTCCTGGTTGTATCCCTAACACGTGAAGCGCGTGGTTTCATTTGGTCCTCTTGCTCTGGTGTCTCCACCCAGGTGTATGTGTTGAAGAGGCCCCACGTTGACGAGTTCCTCAGGAGGATGGGAGAACTCTTCGAGTGTGTCTTGTTCACCGCAAGCTTATCCAAGGTCAGGCTGCTGTCCTTCTCTGTATGACATGTGCTTCAAATTTGACTCATCATATAGTGTTTGATTTGTAGGTGACCTTCCACACACTCACCCCCACACATAAATTATGTTTATGGTAGCAGTCAGGCGAATCGCAGCTGTTTTAACCTCTCACATTTACTTCAGACTGTGTTCGCCTCAGCTTCACTTTGTGAAGCAAGTGGTCAGTTATATGACTTAGGAACTCGTTCACACTTGATTAATTAGGTTTCAGTTGTCTTGTTTGTCGACAGAAGTTAGAGACAGTATCATATATTTGTGTACAGCGTCTGAAATCAAATGCTGCCTTTCAAGTTTGAAAATGTCCAAGCTTAAATGTCGATATCGATTCTCTGTGGCTGACATGGTTGTTCATGTGCATTGACATTTGATGCAGATTAGTTGTAGGTCTGTGTAGGTCATAATGTGTAAGCTGATGGGGTTAAAGAGTGTAAATACTGAAGTTGCATTCACAAGACTCTAAAGAATGTTAATATTTCTGTTTGTTAGTGTAAATACTGAACTGTTTGATTTTAGCTGACTGATAAGTTCACCTTTTCAACGTGTAACCTATTGACTGAAGGCCTTTACACACTGGAGGCGTGACGAATTCACACGAAAATTCAAAATACTCCCTGGTAAATCAGGGGCTTTTAATGTGAAAGGTAAGAACAGAAGGAGTGGATCTGGTCTGCGCCACCTTTGTCAAGGTTGAAAGGAGAATTAAAGTTTGCCGTCCTGGTTCAGACCATGGAGTCTCTATTAATTAATATGTCAATGATGTGCTTACAACTTATTTTTGTTGCCCCCCAAGTGGCAAAAAAAAAAAAAAATCAGTTAATGCAACTTTAACCCTAATTTGCTCTGCTGTGTTTTCTTGCCTTGTTAGGACTTGTGAGGAAACCCTCCAGCATGCATTGCTGCTTAGTTTCTGTTATTCAGTTCAGTAGTTCTGACTTGTGTTGTTGATTTTAACTGGGAAGTGTGTGTGTGGCCCGGCGGGCTATGTGCCTTAACCCTGCATTCTTTCTACCAGCCAGCAGGGGGCGACGCCTCTGGTTCTATTGAAGTGTATGATGATTTATTACCTCAGTAAATATTGTAAACATGAGTTTATGGTATCTATCATTAGTTTCAAGTCTTCTTCAATACAGCATAATGTTCATTTGGTAAGTTCTGCTCCCATTTAGAGTCAGATAGACCATAAAGCAGGGATGCTTTAGGGCGGGGCTACCTTGTGATTGACAGGTTGCTACCACAGTGTTGTCCAGTCTGGGAGTTGTCTGTGTTTTACAACTTTAACCCTTTCACAGTGTGTTTTCAGTTCATGAAAGATAATTGTTTGGTTGCCTCAAAGTGTCGTGTGTCAGATGTTATTCAGCATTCGTTTGTACTTAGCTCCACCCTCTAGTGTCCCTTTTGATTGAACAAACAATATGGCGGTGGCCTCAACGTAGATGGTGACGGCCAAAATGCTGAACTCGAGGCTTCAGAACGGTAGTCCACAAACCATAGACTCTGCCATAGGATGACACACCAACAGAGCTCAGCGCTGTCTAAAGCTAGCCCCTGGTTTTCTCCTGCTACCATAGTACGCAGATCCAGTGTCGGACCTGTTGGATAAATGGGGGGCCTTCCGAAGCCGTCTCTTCCGGGAGTCGTGTGTCTTCCACAAAGGGAACTACGTTAAAGACCTGAGCCGTTTAGGAAGAGACCTCAACAGGGTCATCATCATTGATAACTCGCCAGCCTCCTACATCTTCCATCCCGACAACGCAGTAGGCTGTTTATATTTATTTTCTGCAATACACCGACTACACTAAAGTCTTTCTTATTCTATACTATTAAATACTGTGGAGTATTGGAAAGGCCCTCTAATCCCACCATGTCCCGCCTCTTCAAACCTCCAGGTTCCTGTAGCGTCCTGGTTTGACGACATGTCAGACACAGAGCTCCTGGATCTCATCCCCTTCTTCGAGAGACTAAGCAAAGTGGATGACATCTATGATGTCCTCCAGCAGCAGAGGACTTCAAGTTAACAGAGGCAGGACGCTAGGATGAAAACCATCACCAGCAGCTGTCGTCACGGGGCCAGCGGAGGCTGGTGGGCCACAGGCTCCACGCTGCTTCCAACTACAAGGACCACACTGCAAAGAAATGCCTCTCATTTCATCTCATTCAGTATATATGGCATAAAAAATAGTGAAAGCAGTCCTCCACCAGGTTTTGATATTTCAGCATTGAAAGATTGCTTTCCTCTTTTTTATGATGCCATGTAAATGAATATGAGATTTAATGACTTCTGTAGATATCTTTTGCATTGCAGCTAGTGTGTTGTTGTCGTCGTAAAGTGACAGCAGTGTCAAAGTGTGCTGTAAACCGAGGTGGTGAACAGCTGTTCGGCCGTTCTGCAAATGAACCACATCGCTCATTTTCATTTCGATAAAGTAGTATTTTTAATATTATTTGAATCTCTCTCGCAGAATTTAACAAGTTAAATCCCATTAACTATCTTTTTGCCTAAATTGGCCAAATGCGTATGTAGTAAAAGACAATCGTTAACTTGAGATAATTTTGGTTATATATTTTCCATAACATGTCGTGGCACATTTCACTACATAACACCCATCTTTGACATGCTCCAAATACTGTGCACTTACTGTATGTCTTCTGAAAGCCTAGAACAGATACTGTTTTATTAAATACATTTGCATTTACATAGAAAAGAAACCAGAACAGTAATTCTAGTATGATTGAAATCTAACTGTTAATGTGGCCATTTTACATGTTGTCTTACGCCCAGTCCAGTCCCAAAACGCCCTGCCGGTGTTCATTAGTTGATTAGTTCATACTCACTGACAAATCTTGAAAAAGCTAAATGAGACCTGGACCTTTTAGACAGGTATGTATTAGCATTAAGAAAGCAGATCTACTGCACACTGATCGGACCTCACCACTGCAGAAACGGTGAGATTATTTTGTATATACAGTATATCAGAGTTTTAGACAATCGTTTTGTTTTGGTTTTAATGTTATTTTCTTATTTTATCTTTTGAGTTTTTGTTTGAATTGGTCACCACAGTGTACGGTTCGACGGCGTATTAGGGCCACTGCTGGGGGAGGGTTAATATTATAACTCATTCAAATTCGCAAGAATATAAAGTGATAAATTTACGAGAAAAAACTAGTAGGGCTGTCAAAATTAATGTGATAACAACATGTCAATGCAAGATCAGAAGGAGGGTAAATAACGCTCCAAATGTGCTAAAGTTTGGCGAGGAAAACTTGTCATGGCCATTTTCTTGACCTCAAGATATGTAAATGAAAGTGGCTTTCCCTTACAGACCTGCCCGCTTTATGATTTATTATAATGAATAGTCCCAGTCAGTCTGGATCAAGTCCGAGTCAAGTCAGCACTCTGACACACTGACAGCTGTTGTTGCCTGTTGGGCTGCAGTTTGCCATGTTCTGATTGGAGCAGATTGTTGATGCTAAAGTCAGAACCTGGGAGGGTTTCTGGACAATATCTGACATTGATTTGTGTTTTTAATTGATTTCCAATAATAGATATATACTATATATTATACTATACTACTATATGCATTTGCATAAAGTAGCATATTTGTCCACTCCCATGTTGATAAAAGTATTAAATACTGGACTAATCTCCCTTTAAGGTTCATTTTAAACAGATAAAATGTGTGATTAATTTGTTATTAATCACGAACAATCATGACATTAAAAGCGATTAAATATTTGAATTAACAGCCTTTTATAAAGTCATAAATTTATAAGAAATAATTCACAAATTGTTCATTTGATAATCAATGAGAGAACTCGAGAAAATAGTTGAGTGCAAATTTATGACTTTATAGTCTCGCAAATTTGTGCGATTTTTCTTTTAAATTTGCCACTTTAATTTCAGACAATATCCAAGTGTTTTTCTCATAACTTTAGGAGTTTTATCTGAGTTTTTTTCTCTGAATATTACCCCCCTCGCCCGGCTCCATAGTGTCTGACTAACAGTGGCCCCAATGCACCGTTGTAATGTGGCCCCTCAGTAAAGCAACACTGTTCTGGCTATAACCAGCTACGGCGACTTAAATACGTTTGACATTTGATTTGAAAGTGCACTTGGATCTGCAAACTTATTTTGTGAAAGACATCAATGGAAGCAATTGTACTGCCGTATCAAGCTGTAAATACAGTTTCATGAGGGGAAACTTGTGCCAGACATGTTGCAGCCCTGATTTACTGATTTACTTAGTAACCGACTCCGGAGCGAGTGTGTACATTTGTATGTGTGCGTGTGGGTTTCAGTGTGATTGCGTCAGTGTGAGTTTTTACATTTAAGATTTTAAAACTTTGACAATATGTGAAAAAAACATAACCTGTCTTTAAATAATGATTTATCTTTTTTACTGTATGCAACATAAGTATTAACGTTGTGACTCAAGTAAAGAAACTGGTTCAAACAAGTGAGTTTTAAATTGCTGCTGATTGGGAAAAAGACGTTAACTAGAGATATTTTTACCGTGCATCAATAAAGCATGATTTATTGAAACGGGTCGTATTTCACTACAGTACCTTTATTCTCATCCCGAACACTCAACACAACATGGCAGAGATGGAAACAAGTCAATGGAAAAATGGAATATGCAACAGATTTTATATGAAAACAACTATCATTCTCTGTTACGATCAAACACAATAACCACTCAACAATAAAACGAGCATGCCCTGATGATCAATCAAGGTGATCAGGTAATTTCTTAACCTATTTCTTTCCTAAATTACCATTTTTTTGGCCCAATGTATTTACATTACAAGCCCCTTGCTGCAAGACAGAATTTTCTTCATTCAAACTTCATCAAAACATTAAAAAAAAAACAATTTCTATACAACGGACAAACGAAAAGAGACGTTAATTGTTAAATGAAATGAACTGTTGCTGGCTGAGCCTTTCTAAAATCTAACACTGATATGGAGACATGGCTTTAGTCTAAACTAACTTTGTGTTTCCTATGTTGAAATACTGAACCCAAGACTAAAAGCCACAACAAGACCATGCTCTAATATCTGGGGAAATGACACTGAGTACAAATCTGTTTGTGTTGCATAAAAACTGGCACAACTGCACATGTAGGTGGCAAATGTCTTAAAGGAGCACTTTGGGGGATCTATCAGCAGAAACGGAGTACAGTATGATTTCTTTAGTGTTTATTCACCTGAAAATAAGAATCTGTGTTTTCATTAGCTTTGAATGAGCCGTTTATATCTACGCATGGCGCGGGTCGTCTTCACAGAGCTGGCTGCCGTTTCTACAGTCGTCCAGAAGGCACAAACCAAACACTGGCTCCAGAGAGACATGTTTGCGTCGGCCGCCGTCGTTCTCCTGCTCGGCACGCTGGACAAGCTTCAGTTGGTTGTAATCTGCAACCTCACTGCTAGATGGAGCCAAATCCTACACACTGCACCTTTAAGAGATGTTTTTGCTCTACATTAGCCTTAGAAATAGCCCGTTTAAGCTAAATGTATTGTGGCTGGGTTGCATTCAGACTATAAAGAGCTCGTCACTTATCATTTAAACCATGTACTTGTAGTTCTTCCTGCTCGTTTAATCTTTACACTGATCAGATCAGATACTTACTGACACAAATACACATTCAGATTAAACCTCTATAACATGGCTCCAGTCAGACCACTTACACACAGGACATTATTTACATCCAAACTGCACTTTGTATTATGATATTATGATTGTTGCAAATGTATTCACACACTGACTATGACAAATTTTATATGCACAGAAAATTTCACAAAGACAATCTTAAAGGCAAGATGCTGAAAGACAATCCACTCCCTGAATGAAGGGAACTGCATGAAAATCAATCACAACCCTGTTTAAACCAATTTTATAGACATACTGTTTGTAAATACATAAATAACATCAATGCTACAACTCAAAAGCATCGATATTATAATCCAATATCATAATCAATGAGGTGGCGACGGACAGAAGAGGTCACTCATGGATCACCTGTGAAATTTGAGCAGAGGAAAAAAATGAGACTGAGGATCGAGAGTGTCGGTCAAGTTTGAACTAGTGTGAACCTGCGGCCTTCGACCTGCCCAATACACAAGAGCTAGTTTACAGTATATAAAAAAACACTGTTGCAAACAGCTAATAAATTAAAAATTCAATTTTTTTTACTGCTTTCAAAGCATTTAGCCCCTTAAAACAAATCAATGTGTACTTGGGATCCCTTATGGGATTATTAGCAGCTGTGACCAAAAACAACCTTTTCTTCTCAGATTATTTCATCTGAAGGAGTTTTAGTGGCCTAAAGGGCTGTAATTACCCAATATTTGACCAGGAAAAAAATAAGCAATAAAAATATTTATTTTTCTTTGTGTGGATCAACTTGTGACCCCTCAAGATGTATGTTGAGACCCCATCCAGACCCTCAGGTTGGGAACCACTCCTCTAATTCAAGTGTTCTGAGAGAAAACTGCACCTACTCTAACCCAAAGGGAGACGTTGGCCAATCACAGGTCATTTCAGAGAGAGAGTGTTCCTATTGGCTGTTCATTCAACGGAGGCAGCTGTCAGTCACTTGCACACTCAGATCAAATGATCAAACCATGCAGCGCTGATCAAATATGAATCAATATTTTGTTACTGTAAAGATTATTTCTAATGTAAAATGTTTTCAGAATCGTCTTGTAGTTGCTGTTTAGCTGTAAAATGAGAACGTTTTCTGCAGATGGTGGGCGGTGCTTGGTATTTCCTCAGTTTATCTGCGTCACAAACTCTCACTTCACAGCTAAACAGTAAGTAAAATGTTTCTGAAAACATTTGAGGAGAGAAATAGTCATTATTGATTCAATATTGATTCATATCTGATTAGCGCTGACCAGTTTGGCCGTTTGATCGGAGCTCACAGGTGATTGACAGCTGCTCAGAGACGGCAAGGCTCCAGCTCGGCTCTGATTGGTTATTTTTATCCATCTGTGAAATCCGGCAGATGCCGTTAGGAGCACCGGAGGACACAGAGGCACCTGATTTTTTCAGATAATCTGTTTCATGTACTACCGTCAGGGTGTAGTGACCTTTTTGTGCTCATACTAGCTAAATCTTCCATAAAACTTCTGCAGACTTTTGCCTCTGAAGTGTACTGAAGTAGCAGTTACTTCCACCACTGCCTATCATTGAAGTATTGTTTCTGACCATTTTAATTTCCTCGGCTGAGCGTGAGTCCTGGTTGTGCTGCACATCACCCTCAGCTTAAAGCCCAATGAATTCAAGACAGGTTTACAACCTAAGCCAGATGATTGAACCTAACACTCTCTCATTTTAAAGCCAACATAATAAAACTAAAAATACTTGACTCTCTTACACATTTAAATAACCTGACTCGGGTCAGTGGCTATGTGCTTTATATTATGTGACCTACATGCCTGCAGATTGAGCAGGACCATAAACACATTATATTATGTACAGAATTTAGCACTGAGCCAAAACATTCGCTGTATTTACTGCTGCATGTGCAGTGCCAAGTCATGCAACACTTTAACACGCCATTTGGACAATTCAGAGTCAGGCTGATGGATTTATGTTTTTCTTTTGTTGTTTTTTATTCTAACGCAAATATTGCTTTTTAGTTGAATAGTTAGTTTAGTTAATAGTTTAGTTGTAATAGTTTTATTTTAAGTCCACACCATTTTATTTTAATCTTTTCTTTCATTATTTCTTATCTTATTTTCTGTCTGTATTTAAGAGTTTATTGTTTGTAGTTTTATTCTTTGCTCCTCAGTAGGTAAAGTGTCTTTTAAGAACTCTGAATATCATTAATTACAAAATTTGTAATTAATGATTTAATTTACAAATTGTGGGTTTCAGAGTCTGATGGATCGGGGGAAGAAGCTGCTGCCGAATCTGGCTGTTCTCCTAATGCTGGTAGCAGAGAGAACAGACCACGGTGGGGATGAGTGGGGTCCTTTTAATGTTCTGGGCTCTAATAATAACAATAATAATAATAATAATAATAATACCAACAACAATAATAATGAGAATACTTATTATTAAGCTAAAGCCGTAGTACCCGCAGAAAACCCACGCTTACATGGGGAGACCATGCAAACTCCACACAGAAGAACCCCAAGGCGGATTCGAACCTGCGACTCTCATGCTGTGAGGGGACAGTGTCAACCACTGTACCACTGTACAGCCCACATTAATAATACAAATTAAAGAATAATAATAATAATAATAATAATAATAATAATAATAATAATAATAATAATAATAATATAAGATAAGATGAACCTTTATTTACCCAGAGGGAAATTATTATAATTATAATTATTATTATACATGTTGTTATAATTGTTATTATGAAAACATTAAGAGATTAAATCATTTTCTTCCATTACTTGCATTGATCAGCTTCTCCACTATTTGCGATGTTTCTTTCGTCATAAATGCAAACTGGAGACTTTGTTATTGGCTCCCTCTAGTGTTTGTTTTTTGATTTACATCACTGGGTTCATCACTATCATTGTGGTCCGGTGCTGAAGTAGTACTCAGATCTTGTACTTAGAAGAACAGTGTGTAATATTATGAGGGCTCTATTAGCAGAAATGTAATATAATATTCAGAACTATGTTTTCATTCGCGTATAATCGGCTAAAATAAGTATGGTTGTGCCCTTCATATCTACATCTGGATCAGGTCCTGTTCACAGTCTGCCATGTTGCTCAAACACTGGCAGAGGCATCTGTGTTACCTGACCGCCGCCGTAATGTGAGATTGTAAAACCGTTTTACCGCCAGCCGCCGTCTGACTTCTGATGCGTCTAATGTAGTGTTATTATTGGGGCTGCCAAGTGATTCAAATATTTAATTGTGACTAATCGCAAAATTAATCACACATTTTTTATCTGTTCAGAATGTACCATAAAGGGAGATTTGTCAAGCATTTAATCCTCTTATCAACATGGGAGAGGACAAATATGCTGCTTTATATAAAATGGATGTATATATTTATTATTGTAAATCAATTAACAACACAAAATAATGAGGAGAATTGAAAGAAACCCTCACAGGTTCTGTATTTAGCATAAAAAATACGCTCAGATCTTAAATATTAGCTGTCAGTGTGTCAGAGTGCTGACTTGACTATGACTTGATCCAGACTGACTGGGACTATCATAAAGTGGGCATGTCTGTAAAGGGGAGACTGGTGGGGACCCAGAGAACCCATTTACATTCACACATCTGGAGGTCAGAGGTCAAGGGACCCCTTTGATGTTGGACATGACAGTTTAAAGTTAGTTTTCAAAAGTTTAGCATAACTTTGTAGCGCTGTTATCCAGTAAGACACAAGGACGTCACTCCAGATTTACAACTGCTACAACCTCCGAAAGATCGCTTGTGTTAAAGAAATAAAGGGTGTTAGAGGTATTTTGCGTTCATGTCTTATTATCCACAGGGAGGAGTGAGTGGAGGGTACTTGGCTGGTTGCAATCTGCAACTACACCAATAGATGCCACCAAATCTTACACACTGTACCTTTAAGTAACAGTAGAAATACTCTGTTATAAAGTAAAAGTCATGAATTCAAATTTTTCCTGAAGTGAAAGTACAGAAGTACTGGCATGAAAATATACTTACAGTATGAAAAGTCAAGGTATTAATTATGCAGAATGACCCATTTCAGAATAATGTTTATTATATTATTGGATCCTAATTATTGATGCATTAACACTTTAATGTTGAATGTGGAGCTAATTTCAACTATTTTATATACTTTATCTGCTAGATAGCTTGTGAGTTTTATCCTAATCTATAATTTATATTATTAATCTGAACCTGCAAAATCACAGATGTTATAAAATAAATGTAGTGGAATTAAAAGTACAATATTTGCCAATGAAATGTGGTGGAGTAGAAGTATAAAGTAGCAGAAAAGTTGAACTACTCAAGTGAAGTACAACTACCTCCAAAATGTACTTAAGTACAGGCTGTTATTACCTGTATTGTGTGTTGTTATATTTTTTTAAATATTAGATGTGTGGTAATCTGTTATCTGAAAGGATGTCTTTTGCATTTTTTTTTATCAAATCAAGAGATTATTTCAAAATATTTGTGAATAATCTGAAATCATTTTGCACCAATGCAGCAACACCAACCGCTTGGAACTGTTCATCCATGAAAGAGTCATATTTATGCAGCATATACATAAACCCATACAGGTCCTATGGCTTTTACTGATAATCTGTAAATACATTTAAAAATTGATCTCACTGGCAATCCAAAACGCCCTCAAACAGCTACTTTTGTAACTTACTCAGTACCCGAAGCTGGGCTCTGTTTTGTGCTTTCCCAGAGGTGAACTCCACCACCCCACTCATATCCGGGGAGGTTTGTCTGAGCGTCAGCCTGTGGACCGTGCCCATCTTCTCCAGGCGGACCCGAGAGCTCGGCTGTAAGGGCTCCCCGTTCAGAGTCCACACTGGGGCTCTGTGGACCGGGACTGAGACCTCACATTCAAAGCAGGCGTCATCGGGGGCCACGACTTCCACGTCCTTCAGCTCTCTGACCATTAACAGCGACTGGGCTGAGTCGGTGCACAGAAGAGAGGGAAAAACTGTAACAATGGCTCTGATCTGTTCAGATCAGCCGTGACAGTGAGCCAGCATGCACAGCACCAAAGCAGCCTCATATTCATCACTAACGTTTGTAAGTTTCCATCGTGACATGCCAAAATGTCCTTGTGAGAAAGGCCTATTTAAATTTAGCTGATCAGACATTTTATCATTTGGCATGTTTATGGGATACTGGTTTTATAAGAAGAATTATTGTGACTCATTTTTAGAGATGCACCGATATCAATATTGGATCGGACATCGACCAATGACTCAAATAGATGGATTGGATATCGGTGAAAATAGAGCTGATCCATTCAACTCAGTTTTATGTTTATGTAGCATATATGTTCTATTAAAAAGGATTACACTTGAACTGTAATTCCTGTTAATTCTAAATCTCTTCTCCAAGTTGCTGGTGCATGATCCACCATCCCCATAATCAAATACAATTAAATAAATCTGTATCTACAGTATATACTGTATGTACTGGTCAGATTTTGTTATGTTTAAGTCAAGCCTGATGTTGCCTTACACATAAAAGAATGTTTTCTGTCACTTTCACACAGTGAGGCATACAGCTTATTAATTAAACACTGGTATCGATCAGCACTCGGTATCGGCTGACACCCAGATCCCAGGTATCGGTCTCGGTATCGGGACTGAAAAAGATCTGTGCATTCCTAGGCATTTTGCATCCAGAGGGTTGCTTGTCAGGCTTGTCATTAGACGCCATTGTATCTGATATGAATTGAAGTTGAGCACAACAGCTGCATGTGCAGGTCTGTTATGGGCTACCATCTATGAACAGCCACCTTTCAGTCCTTGAACCCAATAAGTGTTCTTTAGTTAAACTAAAGAAACAGCTAAAAGAAAGAAAAATCAAGGATGCGAAAGGAAAACATGAAAAATGAGGGGAAATTTTGTGACGTCCCATTACAATAGGAGGAAACACATGTAATAGCGTGTCTTTGCCACTAGATGGAGGACAGAGGTCGTGTATGAGGTCCTCCACCCGTCTGCTGGACTATCCTCACAGAAGGTACTGGACTGTCGCCATCCTTCTCTGATAACACTGTCTGGGGTTTACTGTTGGAGAAGATGAAGCATTGTTGTTGGGCTTTGACAACTTAAAGGTCTTATTGAAAATTTTCCTATGCAGATAAATATTTTTTTTGACAGACTTTTTAGAAAGGTGCTGAATAAAAGTATGTCTTTTCCTGAAAAAATGATTGATTGTGAATCACTCATTATAAAATTTCAGTGGGTCCAAAATGAATGTTTTATCTGTGTGGAAGATATGTGATATTTGGTTCTCACTTCAGACAAGGCTTGTGAGCCAATAGAGAAACAACGCTGGTATCACGCGGTGTCTCTGGGTCGTCAGAGATAAACGATAGATCAAGTTTGGCAGTAAAGTACGCAGAGCTTGACACTGATCGTGAACTCTCTTACCCTCCACTGTCAGTTTTGCAGAGCATGTGTACTCTCCAACCTGCACACTGTACGTGCCCTCATCATCCAGCAGCACCTGCTGGAGGATCAGTTTGCGATAACAGCCTTCGCTGCAGATCTCAAAGCGTTCGGATGGCAGGATGACATTGCTGCCCTTGTACCAGCGGATGCTGCATCTGGGGTTGGACACGGTGCAGTCGAGGAGCACACGGGTCTTCTCCAGGGCGGTCGTATCCTGCAGCGGTTTCACAATGTTGACGGGAAGCTCTGAAGAGGATAAAGTTCAGTTTAGATTCGTCAGAATAAACTCGAACTTGATAAAAGATTTAATAGATTTCCACATTTTGTTATGCCCTCATTTTAAAATGAACAGAAAAATACCTGCCCAGATTGAAGTCCTTACTATGGAAACCCTGAGACCGAGAAGCAAGTCATGAAAACAGGTGATTCATTTTCTGAAAAAAGGTGTTTTACTAACTTTTTTTTTTTTTTTATGACAACAGATGAATTATTATACTAAAATTCGGGATAATTTTGTTGTGTTTGTTGTTGTAACACTAATTTCAGACCTCTGCACCAAAACCCAATGTTCCAAACAGGACTAAAAACATGAATATTTCCCCCAAAAGTAGATTAGCGCAAACTGAAATACATTTCTAAGATATGACAGTAGTATTTCATAACTTTCCAACATACAATATACTGTTTGTGCCTTATGTTTAGAGTATTTGGAGGAATTCAAACTAACCTGGTAGAAAACCCCATTTAGAACAGTGTAATGGCGCACTTCAGCCTCTTGTGGCCGAAATGAGTATTACAACAACAAACACTTAAAAATGATTGTGACAGTGTTTCACATTCACAGTTTTTATTCTTTTTTTTTAAATAAAACTTTGAAAGATTAATCTAGCAAAACATTTTTCCCCAAGATGCTCTTAAATCATAAACACAGTAACTGTTTGTACTCTTCATTTCCATAAATGTAGCCCTTCCTTTGGAAGACCTAGTATTATATATTCATTATACCTTCCACCTCCAGGTAAGCCACAGATTCAGCATGTCTGCTGACAAACTTGATCTCTCCAGAGTCTTCTGCTTTCACATTGCACATAAGAAGAAAATGTTTGGTCCCTGAAATAAGAATAAAATTGGACAAAAAAATAAGCAAGATAACAATTGGCTCAATTGCATTGGCTAAAAAATATGACTTGTGTGTTTGTGATCTTGAAGCTGACCTTCCTGCCGGATCTTGATGGTGCTGGTGGGTTGTATCCTCTCCCCATTCTTGTACCATTCTCCTGGCACATCCTCCACCGAGATCTCACAAACGAACACCGCGTTCTGGTCTTCTTGGATGTCCACGTCCTCCAGGCCCTGCAGGATCAACAGCTCGCGCTCTGCCGAGAGAATAAACATTAAAAGATATTTAGGATTAAAATGGCACTTCTTAACAATATCAAAGTAAACAGAGGAAAAATAATGACATCCACAATAAACACAAAACGTCTTTTTCGTCACAATGCAAAGCAGGAATTAAGAAGAAGAAGAAGAAGATCTACCTTTATTAGTCCCAAATGGGGAAATTAATTTACACTCTGTTAAACTCATACATGGTACATGCAGACCTGAAACACACATACATGCATTAATGGAGAGATGTAGAGTGATGGGGCTGCTCCTGACAAGCGCCCCGAGCAGTTGGGGGTTTGGTGCCTTGCTCAGGGGCACCTCGGCAGTTGCCCAAGAGGTAAACTGGCACCTCTCCAGCTACCAGTTCACACTAGTTTTTGGTCCATGTCGGGACTTGAACCGGTGACCCTCCGGTTCCCAAGCCAACTCCCTACAGACTGAGCTACTGCCGCCCCCGGATGTTTGTGCTACAGTTTATAATCCCCCTTTCCTTCCCTAAAACGCTGTTAATGTGTGTGATCGCATTGTCTTTCTGCGCTACAGCCTCCAGCTGTACATAGAGAGGTAATGCTTATTGCACAGATATTTATGATTATGTATGTTTTATGTATGGAAATTTGCCACCTTTTATGTGGATGTCCAATGAGTGTTGATGGTAAATGTAGTCAGTGTAAAAATCTCAGTACATGCTAGACTGACAGACATGACATGTTGTGAATTTCTCCACTGTGGGACTAATAAAGGAATATCTTATCTTACCAGCATGCATTGCACGCAAGCTTCTGACACCCAGAGGAGGGCGCAGCTTCGGCGTCTCTCTGCTGCATTTCTTTGGCCGTACACTCTGACTGTAATAAATATGACTGAATATCCCAGAGTCGAGAAATCCCAGGTGAAGTAGTCTGTAGTATCTCCTTGCATCCAACTATGTCACTGTCACATCAGATGACAGCACTGGATGCAGGAAGAACAACAGATTTTGCAGCTTCAAACTCAACGTTCGGGGTCAATATAGCACACACTGAGGAACTTATTGCTCCAATCAACTACCATAAACACAGAGTGGACATCCACATAAAAGGTGACAGATTTTCCCTTTAACTCAAAGCCAGCCCTGGTTCAACAGGCAGCATGTCTCTGAGTCCTCCAGTGCTCCTAACGGCATCTGAATGATTTCACAGACCGGAACAAAACAACCAATCAGAGCCGGCTGGAGCGTTGCCTGAGCAGCTGTCAATCACTCACAAACTCTGATCAAAGAGTCAAACTCTGTAGCACTAATCAAATATGAATCAATGCTCTGTTACTGTAATTTCTCACATAAAATATTTTCAGAAACTAAGACTACAAAATCTTGTAGTTACTGTTTAGCTGTAAAATGAGAGTTTGTCCATAAAGGATCTCTGATCAGTTTGTCCAGTCCAGCTATTTCTGAAGGAGTGAATCCTCCTCCCGAACGAATCAATAAACGATCTCTGACAACGTAAACAAAGCTAACATGCCGGACGCTGCTGGATGCTGAGCATCTCCAGCTAGCAGTCAGCCCTGAACTGGGGCTGGAGTATTATTTATTTCAACTTTCCTGATGAATGAGTGAGAAAAATGCAGTTTTCTTGGTGTAAATGACATTTGCTCAGAGGAAGAAAACATTAAAGAGACGCAGCAAACCATAGCCGCTAACAGAGAAGTAGCTAACAGTGGCTAAAAACAACAAAGATGGCGGCACTTATCCGGCATTGTGCGTGCATGGTAAGTGCGTTCTCTCTCTGTTTGCTTTGTTTTAGTTTAGTTTGCTCGTAATGATACTACCTGACATTACAAAGCTAAGTACACTGGAAGTATTCTCTGAATATACTGTATCTGTGACATGCTGTAACTAGCTAGCTCACTATCTTACTTCATGCTAGCAGTGTGAGTGGAAACACAACTTTCTCACCCAGACCAACTGGGCTTCTTCCACATTATGATCATACTGAATGTTAAAGGTGGTCCACCATGATAGCCTTAAAGTATTTTACTTATATTTTCCTTTATTTAGACTCTTCATAGACCTATATCACAGCAGATATTTTGACTTGGAGCTGATAACATTAACAAAGGCACAGTCCTGTTGAAGTGTCACAGTGATATATTGTGCAGAATACAACCAGTGGTAAAGTGAATACATTCATTCATTTATTTCATTAATTGCATCTGTTTTTCCTATTATGACACATAATGTCTGCTTGTCTCTGTTGTTCATTCCCCTGTTTTGTAAAATTTCACTAAAGTATGTTGAGTGTTAGTTTACCGTAAATGTTTGTCTGTGTTGATTTTAGTGCTGAGTCTAATTTCTAGTTTGTGAGCAATGACCGGCTGCATTGTTGATTAGCTAGAATAGCTCATGAGTGCCATCAGTTAGCCTGTAAAGTTGGCGAGGGAGTGAAGAGTCACTGGCTCTACTCGATACCACACACTATACTAGTAGTACATACTGATTTATCCTAAATGTAGCATGTAGTATGCAGTATGCAAACAAAAGCAAAATCTACAGTGTGCCAAAAATACCCCGATTTCATACTGATTTGTAAAAAATCTCCAGGATGCATCAAACTAGTCTTCCTCGCCTACTGTATCTCAGTGTGTTGTGGGATACCATACTGGAGGTACAGTATCGTTATTTTATTATTATTATTTTTTCAGTTTTTATGGCTATTTCATCACTAAATTCACTTCTGATAATTTTTGTGAGAAGTGAGAAATCAACCTTGTAGATTTGGAATATTGGTCTACATATTGGCATATTTATATTAGATGTCAAATCGAACAGCTAGTTTCTGTCACAATACAATGGGAACCTGTGGTTATCTGTCTTTTTGGAGTCGAAAAGGTTCACAATCGCCTGCAAATATCCAGCCAGTCAATCCATTACCATGGTTTTAACATCCATTTGCATATTTTAGCAGCATTTGGCTGGTGGCTGGTGCTCACAGATCGGCTACAGAGCAGCAGGCAGTGACGAGGGAAGAGCAGCGTCTGATGGGGCAGAGAGATTTCTGCTGAGACTCCTTTTAACATTGATATTTGTAGGCAGATCAATCCACTGTTTTGTTGCTGTAACTTTACCGTCTTCCCTGGGTGATGATCCTGTTTGTCTTACTTTACCATGAGCTGTTAGAATAAATAGTTTCATTGTTTCGTCCTATTGTTATTGTTATTGCAATATTGCAATGGTGGTACAAGTTGATTTTTATTTGTTGGGGACACACCAACCTGACATCAGAGAAGTAGCTGCTTCATTGCTGACGACCATGTCACTGTGAAAATATCTCATGTAGCTGAACCGCCAAGCAGAGTGATTTCTCTCACCGACTGACCGATCAATATGCTGAACTGGCCGAAAAACTGACACTGGCAGAGTAGAGCTGACGGCGCAGGACACACCAAAAATCACGAGGCCAACGGACGCTCACCAACAGCCCCAAACTGTCTGACAGCCAATTGGCGGATTGGTGCGTCAGGGCCTTAAGAGCTTGTTTAAAGGCTAAAACCTGGCCCAGCATACTGCAAAATAATTTGCCTTAACAGTTTCATACTGCATACTACTGAGAGATGCTGTATGTACTGTGTACTGTATGCTGCAGTATGTAGTAGGTGGTTTCAAATACAGCCATTGTGTCATTGTGTGACAGACCCATAGCTAATGAAAGTAGCCTGAAAACTTCTTAAAATGCCCTGTAACTGAAGTAACCACATCTCTTGACAAATTAGTAATACAAAGTAGTGTAAAAGAAATGTAACATACAGCTTGTGTACCTTACTCAGCTAATACCTCTATGGCCCTTATACTGTTTGCTTCACAGCAATCATTTGGTAGAAATGGTTGATAACATTGTGTTTAAGTCTGGTGGTTTGTGGTAGGCTTTCAGTGTTTTAGCACTTTCCCACAAATATATTGTTAAATTAGTGTTATGTTGAATAATATTACACATCTCCAGCCAACCCATACCACCGTATCACATCACTTTGAAAGCTATAGCTTTATTCGATTAGCTATATTCAAAACCGCCTACTGATGAACGTGGTACACAGTATACAATCTACAGAATAGAGTACTACTACATACTGTGTTCCTCAGTAGTATGCAGTATGAAACAGTTAAGGTGATGTATTTTGCAGTATGCTAGAGCAGGCTTTAGCCTATAAACAAGCTCTTAAAGGACTGGATCAAAAAATATTTGCAATATTGTCGAAATATCCAACTTTTATATTTATTGTTTGTGACCAGTGTTTGATTACTTAATAAGATACTACCTGGTTTAAATAATTTATTCTAACGTAAGACAAACATGATCATCAACAAGGGGACATGTAAAACACTGATCAACAAAACTGCTTTTTAAGCTACAGTGACAAACTAGTGTAATGAAATGCCTCCAGATATTAGAGGAATGTTAAAAAGGGTCAGGTTGTCTCAGCAGGGATCTTTCCCTCGCCACTCTGCTGCTCTGTAGCCGCTCGACGAGCGTCACTGGCCGGCCGGCTGGCGAGCGAGCAGGCGATTGTTGAGCTTTTCTACTTACAGAAAGGCAGATAACCACAGGTTCCCATTAATTTTATAATGGACCTTTGTGTTGTGATACTTAAATAAACTGTCAACAGGGAGACTTTGCATTGTGGGATACAGTAAGCAAGTTCGACTGGTCTGATGCATACCGTTTTTTTTTTTTTTTTTTTAGATGTCCAGGTATTTTTTGCATACTATAGATTTAGCTTTTGTTTGCATACTGCATACTACATGCTACATTTTGGCCAAATCAGTGCATACTACTAGTATGGTACGCAGTTTGTAATACAGCCCTTAGAGAATTTAGACAGCAGACTTTACCATAGACCTCCACAGTGCAGCTTGTTGTAGCATCTCCAGCATCGCAGGTGTACCGGCCAGAGTCACTGACATGGCATTTCATGACCTGTAGAAACCGTTTCCTTCCCATTGCATAAATGCGCAAGTCCTTGCCTGGCTTCACCTCAACCCCATTCTGAAAAGGATGAAAAAAATATACTGATTTAATTATTAACCATCTCTAAACAACTGTTATTCCATATATTGATAAACAAGACTGGCAGAAATGTACTGAGCTCAAGATTTGGACAAAAGTTGGTCATGACTGATGTACTGTGTTCAGACAGATTCTGGCTGTTCACAGTGTGTCTGAAGCTTATCGTTCATGCATCATCAAGATTAATACCTTACCTTTGTTATGGTCCTGCATAATTTTAATCTGGTAAATATTTGTAAAACATAAGTGTTTTTCTAAGGCTGTATCAGTCTTGTCCTGCTACATTACAAAAGCTGGTGCTTTTATTTTGAAGGAGTAATGGCTGACGTGTCTTCCAAAAGAAGGAGGGTGTTGGTTGATAAGAGCAAAATCCTCCTCAGTACTTTGTTTTCTGTTGTGATCGATGATGAGTATCTGTAGCTCCCTCTGATAGCTCAGTGGAGGCTCCAATATATGGCTCAAAGGAGCACTGTTTTCACTGTTTTTACTTAGTTGGAGAGTGTGTATGTAAGCCTGCAGGGTATGTTGGCTCAATATACTGTAATTTCTACAATTAGCGTTCCTTTGGCTTTGCTAACCTTCATCTGGTCTGAGGAAGTGCTGTATATGGAAGTTTGTATTGCTGTAAAAACAGGCGGAAACACACCTGAACGGGGATGGCTGGAGCTGCATTGTATGTGTGGTTTCACTGTTATGTATTTTATGTTGTCTGTAAAAGGAGTAATTGATTGGAGCTTGTCATTTCGTAATAAATGCGTCTGTCGCTCTTACGTTCAATGCATGTTTTTGGAGCTTTAATATTGGCATTAAAGCTTTTGGGAGGCATCAGCAGACCATCATTCAGCAGAGGTTAGCAGACTTTGGATTAGGGATGTTAATAATGAGCCGAATTTTTTCCTATTAATGCCAAGAGAGTTAAAACAAAATTGAATTAAAAAGTTGTGCAGAGTAGCAGCTTGTCACTTGAAGGGGAGGAGTAGTAGGCCCACCTTCATAGCCCACCTTGAGTGAGTCTGAGCTGGTGTTGCAAGACGTGGGAGCTTGGCTTGGGGCTTGAAGAGATGTAACATTTATTCACCTGTAAATAAACTGTGCACACACTGCTACGTTGACAGCTGCAGCCACACTCACCATTGTTGCTTAGACACGGCTCGCCGAACGCTCGCTAACGTTACGCCGGGCTGACAGACTATGTGTGTGTTACTGTTGCACATGCACACTCAGGCGGTCTGTCAGAAACTCGCTAACGTTACGCCGGGCTGACAGACTATGTGTGTCGGGCTGACAGACTATGTGTGTGTTACTGTAGCACATGCACACTCAGACGGTCTGTCAGAAACTCGCTAACGTTACGCCGGGCTGACAGACTATGTGTGTCGGGCTGACAGACTATGTGTGTGTTACTGTAGCACATGCACACTCAGACGGTCTGTCAGAAACTCGCTAACGTTACGCCGGGCTGACAGACCATATGTGTGTTACTGTAGCACATGCACACTCAGACGGTCTGTTGGAAACTCACTAACGTTACGCCAGGTAGAAACCCAGCTGAGAGCCTGCATATGATCTAAATGATGTGGGGAAGCAGTCGTCCGTTGTGCTCATACACTGCAGCTGGTGGTAAATGAAGGATTTAACCTGTTTGTGCATCAGCGTATTGTTGCAGCTTGTTAGGCACTAAAGACAGCACCGCTGCATGCAACGCACTAATCTTGTCGGTTAATAATCAGTTAATGAGGGTTGGTTATCGGTTAGAAATTTAAAAAAAAAAAAAAAAAATTCTAGTTTGCTTATGCATTTTTTTTTTTTTTTTTTTTTAACTTTTTGAATGTTTTTTTAATTTTTAATTTTCTTTTATTTTTTAAAGCGATATCATAACATGTCACTATCATAGATTGTTTTGGCTCTGTCGTTTAAAAAAAAAAAATCTAAAATGTTGTTGGTTATGAAGAGAGACAAAAATCCAACACTTGCCTTCAACCATTTCACGTCAACATTGTGTCTTGACAGCTCGCACTCAATAGAGATCACCGCCCCATCAGGGAACCTCTGGTCCTCCAGTTTTCTGAAGATGGTCACTGGGGGCTCTGGTGGAGAAAAAGCGCTCTTAGTTCAGCAAGAACAAACCTTCTTAACTTTCTCCAAACAATGCACCAAGTGTATGCGTTGCTGCTTAAAACCGAAGTAGCGATGCAGTTCAGTTATGTGGACTAATTTACCATGATGAGATTTTCATCCAATTGTCATCGCCAGTGTTTAAACCCCTAGCTCAAAGGGATGATGCATACTTAGTGACTTGGCATGGAGCGGATTATTTTACAGCATGAGGTTAAACTAGCACCTTTGTAATGTGAGCATGGATAAAGCCAACAGAAGTAGAGCCGTCACTCCATTCTATTATCATGCCTCAACTGGTTGGCATCTGGTCCACTCTGAGTGGACCACTTTAGCTACCAGTCTGAGGTCACAGCACAATTTTACTGTTAAATTTTGTTTTGGTAGTACTAAGGCTGCAATAACCGCAATATTGACAAGTCAAGAGCGTAGGACGGCAAGCAATGGCCACAACCGCAATGCGGAGTGCCACATTTTTACGCTTTGCTACCAAAGGCAACAGCATGACGAGGTGCTGAGCACCTATTCTGCACTGCAAGTACTATGTTTCTTTTCTCGTCGTTGAGAGTTGTCCTCTCGCTGTTTACTTCAGCCTTCCCTTCATCCAGAGCCAGTACTCTACCCTGTGCCGACATTTTCATACTCTGGACGTATACACACAACCAGATGCAATCCAATGCCCTTCTCTGTTATGCATTTCACAATAAACAAGTATTGAAACCTGCAGTAGGCAGAATATTTTTGGCATCATTGGGCAAAAATTCCACGATAACTTTTCAGCATGTTGTAATTCAAGAGTTTTAGAGGTTTTGCACCTTCATGCAGCCCAAACAGACATTACAGTAACAGAATATTGATTCATATTTGACCAGCGCTGCCTAGTTTGACCATTTGATCGAAGATTGCAAGTGACTGACAGCTGCTCAGAGACAGCAAGGCTCCAGCTTGGCTCTGATTGGTTGTTCCTCTGGCCTGTGAAATCTTGTAGATGCCATCCGGAGCACCGGAGGCACTAAAGTCAGGATAAATGAAGTAATTTGCAAAAAAAAAAAAACAACCAAAAAACAAAAAACATGAATGTCAAAAAGTTGCAATAATACTGCATGTTGCACTGTTGAGTCAGTCATTATCACTTATTAGGGGAAATCCCTTCACTGCGACAGCCTAGGTAGTACTGCATTGTAATGTACGTGGCAGATTACTCATGGTGACACTGCAGCCTTGTAATAGGTACACCTCCCCTAAATTACTTTTATTAATTAGTTACTTTACTTTACTAAAATTAGGCCACATAGAATGATGCTATTATATCAAACAATGGTTTCTGCTTGTTGAAACACAAAAAAGGATAAAATCCCTTTTCCTAGTGTACCTACCCTTCACCACGAGCCTCGCAGACGTCTTCAGATTCTCGACACAGAACATGAAGGTGCCGGTGTCCTCTACTGATAGGTTGGAGATGGTGAGGCTGTGGACTTGCCCTTTAGCACTCATACGGAAGTGATTTGTCGGCTTAAGCCGGATGGCGTTCCTCGTCCAGGTGCCTGGGACGTTGGGGTGGGAGAGCTCCACCTCGAAAGATGCCGTTTCCCTCTCTGTGGTTTTAATGTCACTTAGCCCTCTTTTGATTGTGATTTTTCGAGCTGTAAAGACAATCACAGAGCTGTGTAAAAGGCATCACAGCACCCCAACAAGTGCTTTTATTTATCTGCTTAGTGGGAGTTTGTTGTTAGTGCTTTTCAGTATAAACTGAGTAATAGTTAAACAAAGGTTATGTTTGAAAGATTGGCCTTAGTAACAAGCGTTTTCATTCCACTTCCACTGAGCAGACACAGTGTCCATTTTCTGTTACAGAATAGGCTTGAAGTCTGTTCTATACACATCAGTCTGCAGTTAAACAATACAAGCTGGCACACATTGACAAGCCAATAGTTTAGTCATTTGAGTATGGGGCTTTACACAAAAGCCAGCTTTGAAACTGCCAACATTTTTCACTTATTCTAACAGACGAGCATTCCCTGTGGAAAAAAAGGAGTGTTTATTTTGGAGACCTGATGACAGCAACCTTGGTTTTGAAGGCCAGGGTGTAAATTTAGATGCAATGAGAGGAGATCCGAATTCATAGGAGGTGCCAACAGCAGCCTGAAGTCCTGACTTTCCCCTTCCCACCCACACCAGTGTTGAAAGAACAGCCTTTAATTCACCCACTGGCGTGTGGATCACAGGACTAAGAAATACAAGAAGCATGCACAAAGAAAAACAGGTATAAGTATGTCTTAATCACGACAAGATGCCAGTTTTATGACGTGTCAAGCTGAAGAGAAAGAAATGTAAGTGGTGTTTGTTTACAGGAAACTTTGACTTTGAAAATGTAATCCTAGTCATTGAACAGTGATTTGTTATTTATCAAGCACTTCCTTATAACTGTAATCTGATTTGCTGTTGACAGAGGTAATGAAATCATCAGGTCTTGATCGATCCTGTGTCAATAAAAGAAACCCTGGTCTGAAAGTCAGCGTGGCCTGTAAGGTTATCACCTGTTGGTTGCTGTCATGCTCCAGTACAAGTGCCACCCTGGTCCCCAGTCACTCAAATTACTCTTACTCAGTTAATTAAGCTTTGCCTTCACAAGAAGCAGCGACGGAGGGTGCGCGAGAGGTGGAGTCGTCGGCAACGGCGGTAAACAAACAACAGCAGGGCATAGCGACAACACGTGCACACTCACGTTCCACCGTGAGCTGGGCTTGCGTGCGGTCATGGAGGGTTTCACAGCTGTAGATGCCCCGGTCCGACATGGCCAGTTTGTGGACGGTGAGGCTGTGTTTTCGGCCCTTGTGCTTCTGGGTATATTTGGCTCCAGGGTGGATCAGCACTCCTTGCCTCATCCACTGCACCTCTCCAGGATCCAGACTCACCTCCACCTCTAGAGTTGCGTCACTATACTCTTCAGCTACAACTGGTGTCATTTTCTTGGTGAACAAGACCTGTTGCTCTAAAAATGAATTTAAGGAATAACTAGATAGCATCTAGCATCACCAGTAGTTTAAAATATTACATGACCCTTAAAAATGAAAAGATTATACAACTAATTTGTGAGGGAAATGTATTAATAACTAATGCCTGACAATGACTTCAGGGCATCTCTGACTACATACGTGCTGAAACATTTTTACTGTATTAATTTAGATATTTTCCAAAGTAAAAGTCCCTAATGTATGACGCAGTTTTTTTACTTAGTCTTTTTTTACTTGTAGAATCGCTATACTCAAAAATCGCAATGCTTATCAAATCGGCACCCAGTTATCGTGATAGTATTGGTAGATAGGTGTATCGTCCCAGCCCTAGTACGTAGGACTTCTTTGTTAATTCTACATAACAATTCTTTGAAGCCACTCGCAGACAAAGTCAAATACAGTATAGACTAAAGTAAAATAGCAAAGGTGCACTGCAAGTTCAAGCTCAGAGAGCAAGCATGAAGCCCATAAAGGAGACTTGCCCTCTGCAGCGTCACATAGACCGAAGCCACTGAGCCACTTGTCTCTCTCAGTTACCAGTGGAATCCCAACAGGAGAAGCTGCTAAATGCTAGTCGTCACAGGCGCCTCTCCAACCATTTAAACGTGTCTGAAAGGCTCTTTACTTGTCACGTATATGCTTATGTGGTACTAATGGTACACAGGCATTTAAACTCTCTTACAGTTCTTTTATGTTTACATTACTCCAGTGTTGCTGAAAATAACTCATAGCTAAATATATGGTCATAAGAACCAGAGAGAGATGATGTTATGAACAGTAAATGGTTAACTTATGTCATTCAAGACAAATATATGATTGTGTATAAACTTTGTGCAATATATATATATATATATATATATATATATATATATATATATATATATACATATATATATACTGCTGTAATCATAGTGTGAACGGATGGCACAACAACTCACCTTGAATCTGGAGATCTGCCTCTGATACCAGCCCCTCTGCATCAGCTGTCACTCTGCCGCCATCTGAAACCATGCAGTTGTGGATGCAGAGCATGTGGCACAGTCCGTTACTTGAAATGACAGTGCGCTCATTCAGAGCTACTTGCTTGCCGTTTAAGCGCCACACCAACCGAGTGTCCTCTGGTGAGACCACACACTTAAATACTGCATCTTCTCCCTCGCAGACGGTAATGTTACGAAGCTCCGCTATGAACTCCACAACGCGGGGAGCTGAAGGCAAAGCATTCAGCTGGGTTAGATTTATTGTGCTGAAAATATTACGATGGCACATGGACTATTTTAAAGTATTGTCGCTCTTAATACATATTAACTTGATGGCTGATTTAAATTGACTTACTTTCAACAGTGACAGTGGCTGAGGTCCTATCATCTGTGGATTCACAGGCATATTCTCCAGCATCTTCTTCCACTAGTTGGTGGATGGTGAAGCTTCGCTCTCGACCTTGCGCCCTTATTGTGTGCCGACGGCTTGGAGAGATCTCACGGCCATCTTTTAGCCACTGTACATCTCCTTTGGGCTTGGTGATCTCACATCGTAATAAAAGGCTGCTGCCCTTCAGAGACACAATGTTCTCCAGGGGTCTGACAAACTTCACCTTCATTTCTGATGAGTAGGATAAAGACATGTAATTCCAGAGGTGGTAACGTTGTGAAAATCAAGGAAATGTTTTACTGGGAAATAGCGGTCACATTTTGTTAAGGAGTGCCAAATTCTTACCTTTGACTAAAAGACTGAAATACATCTCATCTGTCTTTACGTCACAGACATATTCTCCAGAATCTGACAGCTGCAAGGGATTAATGGTGAGCTTGTGGGTATTACCCTCACTGGAGATGTGAATGTTGTCCCCGTTCAATAGCTGGCCACCTTTCAGCCAGCGAACATTAGCTCTTTCTTGGCTCACGATGGCACACAGCGTAACACTCTCATTTTCATAGGCTGAGATGTTATTACTTTCTTTTTTATTCTCAAACTTGGCCGGCGGCTCTGAGAAAAAAAGAGATTAACAAAGAAGTTGTTCAAGTTCAAACGTGAAACAGTATGTTAATCAAAGGGAAACAACAGAAATTAAATTCAAAACACGTTTCAAAGTAAATCTTACCTTGGACCTCAACGATTGTTATTAATTTGTCATCTACGGCATCACAAATGTATTTTCCAGAGTCCGAGGGCCGAAGTCCAGAGAGAACAAGCTTCCTCACAACGTCATAGCTGTCAATTTTTATACGAGTGTCTGGTTTCAACTTCTCGTCATTCCATAACCACTGAACGGTGGCGTTCGGCCGAGACACTTCACACTCCAAAATAAGGTCATCTCCCGCTACCAGGATATGATGCTCCGGGTGGCCCGAGTTTCCAATGATCTGTACTTGAGGCTCTGAACATAAAAGTCCTTGCATTATTTCCCTCCCAACTGAAGGAAACACGGGTAACATTTTCCTTGCTTAATAATATGTTTACCTTTGACAGTGATATAGAAGACCATTTTATCATCCACTGCATCACAGGTGTACTCTCCCGAATCTTCCAGCCCAGCATTTAGGACAACCAGTGATCGGAAAACGCCTTGCTCCTCGCTACAGTACCGCTCGGTGTCATCGATTAGCTGATTATCTTTGTACCAACTGACTGAGGCATTGGATCACGATAGTTCACACACTAGAATTATGTCGTCTGATACCAAGAACTGCTTTTCTCTTTTTGCATTGTTTTTTCCAAGAATTTTTACAGGCAACTCTGAAAATGAATGAGAAAGAACAGAAGCTCTGCTGGAGCAGAAAATCTTTTGTATGCATTGTAGGCAGAAATTAAAGTTATTATCTTAGTATCTGGATCAAGTCAATGATCTGGTCTAAATTTGCATAGTCTTTCTGTTGGCTAAGTCTGGATCTTGAGTGCACAGCATACAGTAACTTGTAAAGATTGACTATTATCTTTCTGGACTTTGGGGGCTCCATATCATTTCAGAGTTATATTGAGTACAATAACCTACCTTGTACTTTTACGTGGAAATCCATCACGTCGTCCTTTGCGTCGCAGACGTATTGCCCAGCATCTTCCATTGTTAGTGAGTGAACGGTTAATTGACGCAGGACACCGTCCTCAAGGATGGTGATATTTCTGGAATCTTCTACCTCTTCCCCGTTCCTCTTCCAGGTGACCTCGGCATTTGATCTTGAAACCTCACAGTCTAGAACCAGAGTCTCCCCGACCACTTTGTCCACTCTACCTGCCATCTTCCTTGGACGTACAAAGCGAACAGGAGGCTCTGTGCGTTCAGAAAGTTTTGTGTTAGAAATGGAGAAACACTGACAGTGGAGTAACACATTCAGAGGACTACTACTTTTCTTTCTTTAGTTTCCTTTACCTGCTATGTTTACGAAGAATGTCATGGAGTCATCTGCAGTATCACACACATATTCTGCAGAGTCTTTGACAGTAGTTTCTGGTATAATGAGTCTTCTGTAGACACCGTCCACCTCTAGGATAAGGTTGTCATTCTCCTCCACTTCCAGTCCGTCTCGATACCAGCGCACCACCGCATTGGGCCGCGAGATCTCGCAGCTCAGTACCATCCTCTCAGAGGTCTGCTGGCACAGCTCCATTTGGGACTGACTTGGAGACACAATCCGCACCGGAGGTTCTGGAAAGGGACGATATCGTCCAGATTAGCCATCACTCATTAGTTTAATGAATGCTACAATATATTTAAATTGTTTTCTAGGTGTCAAGTTGATGCATATATCACCTGCAGGACTGTGTTTGCATACAATCTTTGATCCTGGATGAATTAGTTCACCCCTAACTTTGCAATTTAAAGGCACTGGTATGCATCAAACAAGGTGATCAATGTCAGATCATCAGAAAGTGTCAGAAACGTCTTTCCCACCTTTCCAAACTGTCCAACTGATAACTCAACCAGAATCTGATGTTGCTGTTGGTCAGATGTGTGGGGCTGAGACAGTAGCAGGATTTCAACTTATTTAGACCACCATGTCACTCAAGCTCTTTTTTTTTGAGTCTGTCACTGAGTGACTGACTGATGAAGTTACACGACTGCTTGACCGAGTGTTCGAGTTTCCTCATTGGATGCTGTTGCTCTTTCACACAGTCCTTTATGCAAATGAGCCCGTTCAGCACGACGCGTCCGTCTCACGAAACTCGGACCAAGCTGTCAAATTAGGCGATCTAGTACAGCAACCAGCTGAGCGGAGCAGCGCGTCCCCTCGTGTCGTCGCCGGACCTCCTAGATATGTATCGCTGGATTTACCATGGTAGACATGAACACTGACTATTTGAATAACAATTTAGCCATCGCATCACAGACTGACCAGACACAGTCCATCCATAATATATACTCTGTTTTGACTTGACTTGAGTCTTGTTTTCAGTCTGTAGGAGTGGGAGTTTGGTGCTTTTCAGTATAAACTGAATAATAGTTCAACAAAGGTTATATTTGAAAGAATGGCCTTGGAAACAAGCATTTTCTTTATATATTAACACTGAGCAGACACGGTGTCCTCCCACATGACTATATCTGTCAATTTTTGTGTCTACAACTGAGTGAAACACAATGAATGCCCTTGAGAAGAGACTGAAAGTGTGTGCTGTTATTCCCAAGTGTTTTGTCCCTTTGCATGACGGTAGGCTTTTCAGCCAACCTTCGAGTGTGGCCATTCAGAGCAGATGCACAAACTTGACACTGTAAATACCGCGATCTACTCATTGTGCCTTTTGTCGTGAGATAATTAGATATATATGAATGTAGAGTATACGGTATGTAGTGTCAGGGATTTTACCTGTAATACTAAGGTGAAAGAATATTGAAGCGTCAGCTGTATCACAGACGTATTCTCCAGAATCTTCGACTCCACTAGAAATAATCTTCAGTCGTCGATAAGGGCCTTCAATCTTGAGCTTGATGTTCTCGCTCTCTTGCAGCTTTTGGCCATCTTTGTACCAGCCGACAACGCCATTTGGACGAGACAATTCGCAGCTCAGGATAATTTCCTCGGGGACGTGACGGTCAAGGTGGACGTCCTCCTTGGGGTGGATTATCATCACAGGAGGCTCTTTGGGAGAAGAATACATGACATTGAAAAACTGTGAGTGAATTTCAGTGATGGTTTTGTTTTGATGCAGTTTTTATGTCATGCATTTTCATTACCTCGTATTTTAACCTTGAACATTAGGATGTTGTCTCCTGCACGGCATGTGTATGTGCCTGTGTCAGACAGTTGGGCTGAATGTACGGTTAGATTCCTTTTGGTGTCCTCTGCTTGCATTGTGATACTGTTGCATGGTTGCATTTCAGTTCCATCTTTGTACCACTGGACAATGGCGTCAGCCCGCGATACTTCACATGACAGAACAAGCTCTTCTTGTTCCACAACACTCTTGAAGAGGTCCTCCTCTGGGATATCGACAAATGTTACTGGTGGCGCTGCAGAAAACGGTACACGGAAGAAGTAAGTTGGTGCTTGAACGTAACATCCGCTGTTTATGCTCATGCATGTAGTAGCTGTAAGGTCTGGTTTTCACAGCGTAGACATGCTGAATTCAAGCCTTGCTAGATAACAACTCCACATAGACATCATGATGATCGGTGGCTGTTAATCCACTTTTGAAGCAAGGTGAGAAAATTAATTGAAGCAGTGCATTGAGGTGTGTTGGAAAAAAATCAGTAAACTCATCAAAATACATGCTATTTAATGTGAAGCATGTTTATGAAAAGCAATGGAATTAGGACACATCTGAAGGAAATCAGTTATGATGACTATGACGATGATCAGGCTTTCCTTCTTAGATATTAGAGGCCATGATGAAGGTACGTAAGACTCTACAATGACAACATCTTTCCAAGAAAAAGCTTTGCGTATCACCTTTCACCTCCACATAGAAATCGTTGAAATCTGAATCATCATCAGTTTTACAACTGTACGCTCCAGAGCACGAAGACGTGGCCGGCTTCACAGCCATTGTCCTTTCAAAGCCCTCTGAGTCGGTGTTTATCCCAGATTTTGGCGAAAGTTTTATTCCGTCCTCACACCAGCAGGTCTGGCTTGTGGTGGGTTCTGAGATCTCACACTGCAGATTGATCGGGCTGTTTGTCTCAACAGATTTGCTCCTCTCAGCCTCTGGAACAGCTGAGAATCAAACTGGTGCTATAGGAATTTCAATTCATTGAACAGTAACCAGATAGTAATCAGATTTGCTATGCTATGCAATGCTTGGATTTACAGGCTGAAGGCTGTAAAATGTGCTGTTTTACTCCAGGTGTAGGTGTAGTAGTTTGGTATGATAAAGGTTTGAGATCATTCTGAGATAACTCAGTTTTGCAGTCTGTCTGCATTCTTAGTTGTTAATACAGAGCATGTACAGTCTTGATGCCCTTTCAGACCAGGAGGTCTGCAGCATCTGCAACTCATCCTTCATAAGTCTTGACAGAATCACACAGTGACAAGCACAACAGTGAGCAAAGTGGCAAAGTCTGACATGGTCAGACATCAGGAGTCACGTTGGCCACTACCGTTACCACTGGACTGAGCAGTTAAATCAGCATGAACTCTTTTAGTTCACATATTGTCACCTTATATAAACTTGTGGCAAACAGCAGCCTATTTACCGACACATTCTCATCCCAACTTGTCACATACCACCGCTTTGTCGCGCCACTATAGTTACCGCTGGTGTCACTTTAGGTTTAGACAACACCACTTAGTTTGGTTTAGGAAAAAAAAAAACTACATGGCTGGGCTTAACAGTGCTACGCTTGTAAAGTGAAAATGCAACTGAACATTGTGAAAACAGGACACGAACAAACAGGTGAACGTGAAACTTGAAGCATGGGACCCGAACAGTGTTCTCCTGGATGAAAGCCTCGTGCCCGCCCGGTGTGTCTACGTAACCACACTGCTGGTGCACTTTCTCGGAGCCTTTACTATTACCTCGGCTGGGTTTATATTGTTGTTAATGGAACACCTTGAGTGTTTCATACCAGCACTGAACGGTGCTTTCTGCAGTGGTATCGGACACCAACAGCCATGACGTTGCCTTGGTATTTGACACCCTGGGAATGAGAACGGGCTGTATCTGCTGTGTCCAGCAACCACAGAGAAAATCATCATTACTATCATTATCATGATTATCATTAATTTGGAGTTGTGTTTGTGGCCATTCGTCCTTTTAGCTTTGTTTGGTCTCTACTAAATGCTCCACTGTGTTAACCACTTCCCTTTGGCAGTCTCCCATGCTAGGCAAATGGCTTATAGTCTGTTTATCAGAAAACAGTATCCTGCTGCACCCAGAATCAGGGCTGATGAGAGCAGTGAGACTGAACCCTCAAGCTGTAAAACCAAAACACTGCTCTGAAAAACACTAAAACAGTTCACAGAGCCGAGGGAAACTCGGATGATAACTCGTTGTGGTTTGTTACTACGAGCGACCCCATTCACATTACACAGAGAGATTTGATCTACTGTAAATATATAATTTTGACGGTTTGAGATGCAGTTTTACCACCATGCTTTAAGAAGTCCCGTCTGAAAGGGCTTCTTAGTATTTGTTTGTTAGGGCGACACTGAACTACACATCACTGCCGCTGTTTAAAAAATTGGCAATACTGAATACATTTTGATCTGTTATGTATTTATCCATGGTCAAATTTCATTTTGTTTAGTTATCACAGGATTAAATTTTCTGTTAGAGTGTATATGTCTGTGCACATCATTTTCGGCACAACTTAACTTAGAACATTCATTCATTCATCATTCATTCATCGTCATCATTATAGAATGAAATAAAGAAAAAGAGTTGATCTAGTGGTCAAGCATTCACTGACAGAAGTTAGTGATTCTGACAAAGCTCAAAATACTTAGATCACCTGCAACATCCACCTTGAATTCAATATGGTCATCTGCGGCCTCACAGCTGTACACGCCAGAGTGTCTGACTTCTGCTGATGCAATAACCAACGCTCTCAGTCTTTCTTTTGTTTGGATTTCACATCCACTGGTTGGAGGTATCTGTTCTCCATCCTTGTGCCAATAGACCTGGGCAGTTGGCTCTGAGACTTCACACTGCAGCTTAATTGGGCAGCCTGCTTCGACAAATTTGTTCCTTGCAACATCTGGAAGTGCTGAAAACCTCACAGGAGAGGCTGGAGGGTATTATGAGATTTGCAAAACACTGTTGTTAAGCTGTCAGAATATCATTTAACAAGTAATTATTAACCTTTTCTGGCTGTTTTAGCAGAGTATATACACAATATATGAAGCCCTATGTTTTTAGACAACGTTAGAAAAACCTTTAAATTTTATGTGTAATTGTACAAATACGTGTACAGTTAAGGGTAATTAAGGGAATGGTCATGAGGTCACACCTCATTAAAGCTCATTAAAACATAATACAAGAAAATCACCTTCGACGTCCACATGGAATGTCACGACGTCGTCAGCGAGGCTACAGCTGTAGAGGCCAGAGTCACAGTCCTTAGCAGAGTGGATTATTAGTTTCCTCAGGCTGCCATCTCTTTTCATATCAAGGCCGGTTTTACAAAAAAGCTCCACCTCATCTTTAAACCAGGAGACCTGGGCGGCAGGGTCTGAGACCTCACACTGGAGGATAATTGGACAACCCATTGCAATCATCTTGTATTTTTCTGAAAGCGCGATCGGCATGATCTGTGGCGATCGGCCTAAGAGAAGGAATGACATAATAGGGTTTTGGATAAGAGATAATTTCACAAACAGTGGACAAAAACACTGTCCGGCCAGTCACACCGTGTTCTCACGAACATTCAAAACAAACTTTTACCGCTCTCGCCATAGAATAAGATGGATGTGGTGGTAAGAAGATAGTAAGGATGGAGATAAATCACCTTCTATGTCCACTTTAAATGTGATGGTGTCATCTGATGTTGAACATTCGTAGGTGCCACCATGTTTGCTCTCGGCTGAATGGATGAGTAGTGTCCTTGTTAGACCGTCTGACTGTATTTCCATATTGTTTTGTGGTAGGAGATCCATCCCATCCTTGTACCAGTCGACATGAGCAGAAGGATCGTGAGAAAGTTCACAGCTGAGGACAATGGGACAACCTTCCCGGATGGACATGATCCTGCCAGTCTCTTGAAGCTCTGAGAACTTCACAGGTAGTGCTATAGGTTTCAGATATTGCAAAAAGAGTGTCTTAATAAACTTCATAAGAAATTAGATATCTAACCTAAATGTGTAAAGAATTTCACAAGAAAACAACATAACATACAACAGAAACACAACCTGCTTAACAAGGACAATGAGTAAAACAAAAAATACAGTTCAAAGAGCTAAAAGAGCTAAAAGAGTAAAGTTCGGAAATTTCAAAGTTATCCACAGTTATTGCACACCGACATAAAAA
The DNA here is from genome assembly GCA_947000775.1 of Pterois miles. Lineage (NCBI taxonomy): Eukaryota > Metazoa > Chordata > Actinopteri > Perciformes > Scorpaenidae > Pterois > Pterois miles. The sequence goes on from CAMQGK010000238.1 coordinate 2,352,798, forward strand.
GCGCAGACAGAAAGCACAGGTAAGACACAAACGAGAGTGGCAAAGTATTCAGTTAGTGTCTTCAATGAAAAAGAACAGGACTCATGAAACGTTCGTTTTCTGAAGATGTTGGACTAACACAATAAGGTGCTGCATCGTGAAGCTGCACGTTTGAAGATATTTGGAGAGAAGACGTCCTATATTATTCAGTTTCATTTAGCTGAAAAATCAGCATCATGATTAGGTGTTTTAGGGAGTTGTGTTTCCTTATACTAGCATAACATCATGCAGTAACAAGAGATTTAACTTTATTTCAGAGGAAACGTTTTGCTTTACAGTTTTAGAAAAGTAAAACGAGAAACATTTTCTGTTAGGCAATTAGACTAACGTGACTTAATCACCTGCTTTTACAGTTAGTCGGCCGTGCAAGACAGCGAAAGCGCTACAGAGTTTCTGAGCGTCACCTTTTACTTCCACAGCAAACTGGATGTCATCATCCTTTGACTCACAACGGTATACGCCAGTGTGAACCCGCTCTGCTGATGGGACAACTAGACTCCTCAAATGTCCCTCTGACTGGATGTCTACTCCACTTTGAGGCTGGAGCTTTGTTCCATCCTTGTACCAACTGACTTGTCCAGTGGGGTCTGACAGCTCACATTGTAGAGCAATGGGAAAGCCCGCCATGACCGTCTTTTTCTGGTCACCCTCCGACAAGGCTGAAAACTTCAGAAGTGGAGCTACGGGATTGAACGTAAAATAGAATCAGTCAATAAAACAGGTACTGCTCATAGCCAAAGGAAGCAAAGCACAATTCTGAAACTAACGGCTTCATAATCATATTCATCAATTAAAAATATCTACAAATCTTTTATCCTACTCAACATTTTGGTTTCAGTATTTATAGAAGAATGTTTTTTCAGATTATGGTTTGTACAGTTACATGATAGCTTATATGGGAAAATGAATCAAGCCCAAGTCAATTTCATTATTTGAACTGATGAATTCATCAGTGGTTCCCACGAATAAAAAGTTAAAGTAAATCTCCATTTTTTTCAACACATTGCTTGTTTGCGTGGAGGATGATTCAGCACAGAGAGGCCCTGTTCAGACCTGGCCTTAACATGCATCCTTGGTGACCGGATCACAAGTGAACAGCTCTAAGTACAGGGGTGAACGCTCTAAGACACGTTGAAAATGTATAGATATCTGATCTTTCAGACCACAGTCTGGGCGTTATGTGAATGTGTCCTGGGCCACATTAAGTACCGCAGACGCCCCGCTGGGATTCGCGGGTCTCTGAGCTCCTCATGTGAATAGACAGACGTGAGCTGTGATCTGTTCTGTTGCTACAACTGTATGTTATTAAAATATATATACATATCAGATTAGGCACGCAAAGTGCATTATTATCATACTGTTGGAGATGTGTTCACTCTCATCGCCAGGCCTGTTGTCTGGCCAAGACGGCGATGTTGGCAACATGGAGGTATTGCTGGTACAATAATCTTAGATTGTGATGTTAATAAAATGTACCCAAATTCACGAATATTTAGGATATTACTACAAACATCTGTGTAATATTACGTCACAACATCGGCTGTATTTACTGTGTGTTTATTTCCGTATAGAGTGGAGAAGTGAGATGTGATCACAGTGGTCAGTGGAGACGCTAGTCTAAAGCCAGGTTTGAACAGATGTACTTAAAGCTGTCCACTTGTGATCGCATCACTTATGTTAATGCCAGGTCTGAACAGGGTCTGAGTTTCCTGCATTTCTAGCAGGAGGTTGCAAAGTTTGCTGACTGATATAGAGCATAACATGAAAGCCACGAATGAAACCCTGGTCGCTTGTTTTAACACTCTCTAATTTTCTTTTGGTGTGACTGAAAACCTCCAAGAAGGCTTTGTTCACACCTGGCATTAACACTGTAATCCATTACACTCTTTTATCATTCAGCGTTCACTTCATGGTCAGCTATCTGTCCGTTCTGGGTGTTGACACACAGCCCAGGATCTGTAAATAGGAAACACAGAAAGCGGAGTGACCAAGCCATGAGGGCTTCTCTACAGAGTGTCAGGTTATTTTTACATTCACAGCTTCTATTGCGGTTTTTGAATGAAGTGCCAAATGTATTTTAATACCGGTGAGAGCCTTCCTTTGTGTTTGTGCAGCAGCAAGTGGGAGAAGAAATTGTTTTTGACCTCAGAGAAAATGTTGGTTTTGAAAGGCTAAACGCCAACAAATATGGATTGAAACAGAATATTTCGGTAGATAAAAACATGTTGTGAATAGTAGTTACATTTTGATTTTTAGGACTGAGAAAGCGGGACACACCCGGGTTAGCGGCCTGCCCATTTATATTTTCTTAATAATTAATATACCAGACAAGCTTATAGATTATGCATTAATAAGGGCATGAAGAGAAAACATGAACAGAGACATGACACCGACTGGGCGCTCGCACGTGAAGCAGATGAATCCTTTAGTCTTTTCCTTGGACAGATGAATTGTCATGGCCATTTTCATTTTGTTGTGAAGGCTGAACCCGCAGTCAGACCTTGTGGATACAAGCGGGACGTCAGTTGAGTAAATGTCCTGGTCCTTAATGTGGCCCCGGACGCGTTCATGTATACACTGTATACGTGGATCTCAATGCGCCCTCCCTCGATGCATCCTGAGCGCATTCACACCTGTGCTTAGAGCTGTCCACTTGTGATCGGATCACCCTAGTCACATGTTAATGCCAGGTCTGAATAGGGCTGACGCTGGGTTCAAAATAACTCATCTGACTGAGGCAGAGCTGTTTGTTTCTACTCTAGGTTCTGATAGGGATTTTAGGAGAAACTTTTAATTAAGAAGACATTGAACCTCAAAGGTGCAACGTGTAATGCCTAGCCACCGGCTCCAAAGACACAAAAGTCTGCATTTCACCTCCATTACTGGTCCATACAGTCTAAATTTATGGTCGTCAGTTATTTAAAAAAAAAGCCAACTACCAACGAAGAGACTTTTAGCAGTTTGATTAAATTTTGCATGTTTGCCCTGCTGAGAGCTGCTGAAAATAACAATGCTATCACATAATCTTCATGTTAGCCATGTGTTTAAGTGCAATTTTATACCATTTAAACCCTTCCAAAAAAGACGACAGACATACAGAACTTAATTACTAAATGTAAAAGTGTAAGTAAAAACTATATATGGTGCGAGTGTGAGCTCATCTCTTTACCAAATAAAAGAAATTTGCGAGCTACCTAAGTGGTTACTCCGAGACATGAAAAAGGTGAAGCAGATGGAGCCACACGGTCTCGGGTAAGGTTTTAGCATGGCTAAGAGATTAGCGTAATGTAGAATGTCATTACTGTAGTAAGTAGGTAGGTTTTAGCTCGGGACTTAGTGTATTGAAGTGTATTTTGATTTAGAGATAGAATGGAGCTGGAGAACAAAGATTCGGCCATCGTACCACTTCTGTTATTGCTACTAAGTTATTGTAACACTCATGTGCCAACAGCACAAAAAACATACAGTTAACAATAAACTGATGTCATCTACATACTGCTAAAGGGAGGAGATGAACATTTATACCTGGAGCAAAGCGGCGCGCAGTGCAACTGGCATTGCTAGTTTCAGAACAATGCAGTTGTCATTTTCACGTCTAGCGCCCACGTTGTGTAAGTCGCAGATATACTTGCAGCCATCTATGCGCGATGGCTGTGATGGTCTGGTGTTTTGTTGGTGCATTGCTAGATTAAGGCAGCAGAAAGCGATTGCATCATTGACCAACAAAATCCTGGTTTAAAGTCTGGTGCAGTATTTTCCTGCTATTTCTAGGGCGCATTATTCAGATAGTAAGAGGCGTCCAGGTTCACAACACCTGCTTGTTACACACAAAGGGAGTGTGAGATGCCCTGAAAGCGCTAGCACCATTCACTTTAGACGGCTACAGATCGATAAGCTAGGGCTTTTTATGTTTTAAACTCTGTGGCAGTGTCTTTATTTTTGCTGATGTTCTGTTTCTTGAAACAGCTCGATTGTATTCAACCAAAGTAATAAAATGAGATCTTACTATTTATAAGCAAAGCAAAAGCATTTGGTCACACTTGGCTTTGACTAAAATCTAGTTACAGAACAGATGAAAACGACTTTCGTCACCTTTAACATCCACATGAAACTGCATTGCGTCATCTGTTGTTTTGCAGCTGTAAATCCCTGCGTGAGACAGCGTCGCTGACTGGAAAGCCAGTGTTCTTATGGAGCCCTCTGCAAGCATGTCTTGCCCAGCTGCTTCACGTAGATGTATTCCATCCTTGTACCAATTAACTTGAGCGTTAGGATCTGATATCTCACATCGCAGCACTATGGCTTCATCGACTTCAACAGACTTGCTCCTCTCAGCTTCAGAGAGTCTTGTAATTCTCACGGGTGGAGCTGGGGATGTTTGAGGTAACATCAAGAGAAAATTGCATCACTATTACTGGCGACAACAAAAAAATGATGCTTTCAAACGACAGAAGAGCAAAATCTCAAATCAAGATTAGTCATGCCAAGAAATCTTAAGAGTTAAAATAAGTCATAATAAAAGATATGTCTTTATGTTATTAGTAATCTAAAAAAAGAGGTATCCTTTGTTAGACTTTAGATAACTAGGCATTCAAGTTAGGATTCCAAGCTAATGTATTTACTCTCTCCACTGTCTTTAATATTCCTCACAGACCACCCAAGCTCAAAGTTTTACATTGACTACTATATTAGTTTTAGTATGAACAAAATCAAGTCAGTAAATGTAGAAATTGTCAAAATGTCAAGGATTGCAAAAAGCAATCTCTTCATTTTACACAATGTCAACATTGTGCCCGTCCTTTTTTTTTTTTTTTTTTTTGATAATGCTAACCATTTAAATCACCTTCAACAGCCACCTTATTTGCAGTGACACTGTCACTCCAGTGACTGTCGCATGTCCTTGATAGATAGATCTCTTCTGATTGGACAGGAGATGCCTGCTTGGTATAGTGAGACTCTGCAAACTGGGCAGAGGGTGTTTGCCCAGAGTTAACAGTGGCGTCTACTTGGTCTTCTGATGCCGTCATGGTGTGATGGCGCTCTGCCTGGGCAGTTGTGGCCTGCTTGGACTGATGCAGCACCTCTGAATGGTTAGGCACTGCTTGTCCTGTGTGACAGAGATCATCCAATCTGACATGCACAGCCTGTCGCAAGTTGTAATCTGTCTTTCTTGTTTGGACCGTTTCTGCCTCTTTAGAGTTGTACAAGTCCAGTGATTGAGTTGAAGCAGTGTTGGGTAAGTCTCTGAGCTTCTCTGATTGGACAGTTGATGTCTGTAGGGGTCTGTTCAACTCCTCTGATTTGTCAGTTGCAGTCCATAAGGAGTTACATGGCCCCTCTGAGTGCACAGTTGCAGTCTGTAAGCAATCAAGAAGCTTCTCTGACAGGACATCTGGCATCTGTATGGAGCTACAGAGCTCCTCTGATTGGACAGTTGCAGTTTGTAAAGATTCAAAAGACTCCTCTGATTGAACAGTTGCTATCTGTACAGATTTAAACGGCTCCTCTGATTGGACAGTTGCAGTATGTGAGGATTTTAAATGCTCCTCTGACTGGTCAGTTGCTATCTGTACAGATTTAAATGGCTCCTCTGATTGGACAGTTGCAGTATGTGAGGATTTTAAATGCTCCTCTGACTGGACAGTTGCTATCTGTACAGATTTAAAGGGCTCCTCTGATTGGACAGTTGCTATCTGTACAGATTTAAAGGGCTCCGTTGATTGGACAGTTGCTATCTGTACAGATTTAAAGGGCTCCTCTGATTGGGACAGTTGCTATCTGTACAGATTTAAAGGGCTCCGTTGATTGGACAGTTGCAGTATGTGAGGATTTTAAATGCTCCTCTGATTGGACAGTTGCTATCTGTACAGATTTAAAGGGCTCCGTTGATTGGACAGTTGCAGTATGTGAGGATTTTAAATGCTCCTCTGATTGGACAGTTGCTCTCTGGACAGATTTAAAGGGCTCCGTTGATTGGACAGTTGAAGTATATGAGAATGGGAGGCTTTTGATTGGACGGTTGAAGTGTGTAAAGATTTAGATGCTTTGATTGGACATTTGAAGTGTGTGAGAATTTAGAGGGCTCCTTGATTGGACAGTTACAGTATGTGAGGTTTTAGAGGGCTCCTTGATTGGACAGTTGCGGTATGTGAGGATTTAGAGTGGTCCTCTGATTGAACAGTTACTGTATGTGAGGATTAGAGAGGTCCTCTGTTTGGACTGTTATGGTATATGAGGATTCGGAGAGGTCCTCTGATTGTACAGTTGTGGTATGTGAGGATTTAGAGAGGTCCTCTGATTGGACAGTTACAGTATGTGAGGATTCAGAGAGGTCCTCTGTTTGGACAGTTACAGTATGTGAGGATTCAGAGAGGTCCTCTGATTGTACAGTTGCGGTATGTGAGGATTTAGAGAGGTCCTCTGATTGGACAGTTACAGTATGTGATGATTCAGAGAGGTCCTCTGATTGGACAGTTACAGTATGTGATGATTCAGAGAGGTACTCTGATTGTACAGTTGCGGTATGTGAGGATTTCAGAGAGGTCCTCTGATTGGACAGTTACGGTATGTGAGGATTCAGAGAGGTCCTCTGATTGTACAGTTGCGGTATGTGAGGATTCAGAGAGGTCCTCTGATTGGACAGTTACAGTATGTGAGGATTCAGAGAGGTCCTCTGTTGCACTTAATAAGAATTTGAAAGACTCCTCTTGCTGGACAGGTGTAATGTTTGAGAATTCAAATGAGTTATCTGGTTGGACAGTTGCACTGTGTGAGAATTTAAACGACCCCTCTGGTTGGACAGTTGCACTGTGTGAGAATTTAAACGACCCCTCTGGTTGGACGGTTGCAGAGTGTAAGGGTTTAAGTGGCTCCTCTGACTGCAGAGTTGTAGTCCTTAAGGAGTTACAGAGCTTGTCTGATTTGACTGTTGAAATCTCTAAGTGGTTAGCAAGGTGTTCTGACTGGGCAGTTGAAGTCTGTAGAGGGCTACCTAGCTCTGATTGGACAGTCAGCATCTGTCTTGAGCTATGTAGCTCTTCTGATTGGACAGTCAGAGTCTTGAGAGTGGATTCCTCTGATCCAGCCACTGCAGTTTGTAGAACGTTACAGAACCCATCTGTCTGGACAGCTGTCTGCAGGGAATTGTCAAGCTCTTCAGATGGGGCGTTTGCATGCTGTAGATAGTAAATGAATTCCTCACCTTGTGATTCTGTGGGCTTGTTAGTGTGATGGTGTGTGTCAGATTGCATAATTTTTGCCTTTGCAGAGTTACTGTAAACTGGAGATTGGGTTGTTCGCTGATTGTCGCAGAGCTCCTTTGGCTGTTTAGTTGTAATCCAGTCAGTCACATGTTCATATGCTGACTGTGAAGTTGGCATATGCCTGGAATGTTCTTCATATGTCTGTATGTCCCCTCTCTCGCCACAGAAGGTGCCAGAATTGCATTTTGAGGACATGCAGTCAACTTCAACAGGATAAGCCTCTTCAGTAGACTTCTTTTCTTGGCCAGAAGAAAGCCTTGGCGATGTAGCTATAAGCATTGTGATGTACACAGAGAAAGGTTTTCAGTGGTTGATGGTCTCAATACTTCTTCTCATAACAGAATTTTACATCAGTGTGGGTTAGCATGGAGTTATGGGATAATTCATTGCAAAGACAAACAAGAAGATCGACCAGCTTTGGTCTGAGATTGAGCTTTTATATTTCCCCCTTCAACTGACTCCTGATTTTTATACCGCCAGTATGTACACCAATACCCTAAAAACCTATAAAAGTACACTGATTTTCTTCTCTTTGATAAGAGTTCGTTGTCATTGCAACGGTGAGTGGTTCGGGGCAGCAATGTGAATGAGACGATCTGGTGATGAATACGACATAAGATGGGTTTAAAGAGTGGTAAGCTGCTTGTTACAAGCAAAGATGGCTGTTAAAATGAAGAATTAATTGACAAACAACGTATATGTTAGTATGAAGAGCAGCTACTCAGCTACAGAACACCCACATGTTTGATTAAGAGCCAAACACTGCAGGAAATGACATAAGACCAGGATTCATATGACAAAAAGGAAAAGATGCAGATGCCTCAGATGATGGAGCTAACACTAAAATACACCACTACTGTTAGTGGCATTTTTGTGCTGGGTTAAGATGGATGACTGATGTTGAAATATATCAAATCACCTTTGACATCCACAGTGTATTGGGCAGATGCATCAGCTATCTCACCAATCTCGTCACCATAGTGACACTGCTCTGCTGTTTGGACAAAGCCAAAGAGAAAACAATGAGCTGGGTGATGGCTTCATGTATGTCACTAAATACTTGATTCTTAATTGTGCAGGTACAATGTGGAACACCACCTTTCATGTCCACATTGCACAACTGTGCATCACCAGGTGCTTCACAGCCAAACCTCCCATCTCCAGACAAGTCACGTGACTGGAGGGGCACGGTTTGGCTGCTGCTCTGTGATTCACAGTCAACTTCCCTTTTTGGGTAGATCTGGGTTCCATCTTTGTACCAACAGGCTTTGGCAATGGGATCAGAAATCTCAAATTGCTGAACAATTTGGCAGTCCGCTTCAGCAGACTCGGTCTTCTCAACATCAGGACCAAGCAGATATGTCGGAGGTGGCACTACAGACAATCATTAGGGGGATAATTTCAGTGTACATTATCCTAGATGTCAGAAAAAGTGACTTCAAAAAGACACTGTCACCAAAACTGTCACAGATATTAGCTCTCCATTGTAACCACAGATAAGAAGACAGACTGAAAGCTACACAGAGTTAGTCATAACTAAAATTGAAAACAATTTGCAAAATCACCTTGATTGTTTACTATTAATTGGGCAACATCATCTGCTGTTGCACAATAATATGTTCCAGAGTTCGACGGATGAGTTGGTTCAATAACAAGGGTCCTCTCGATGCCTCCCATTTCAAAATCAGGCTCTTTATTAGAATCATGTTCTTTATCCCTCTGCAGTGACACCTGGAAAGCAGGGTCTGAGGTTTCACATGCTGGTTCAGTTGGGCAGGTTGCTTCAAGTGACAGCGTCTCCACAACCTCTGGTGAGGGCGACGACGGCAGCGTCGGAGCTAAAGATGATGATTCATATTATAATTGCGGACTTAACAGTGCATATTTACTCTCTGATTAAGGGAGCGGTTATAGTTTAAGCTTTCCCAAACGGGGAACCAATCTGTTATATCTCAGACCAAATTCAAGGAGAAAAACTCACATTTTTAAGGATTACATACTGTAGGTCTTTTAATTTAGTCAGTAGAGATTAATTATACCATGATTTAAGAATATGTTACAACTTCACATAAAACACCACTTGAACAGAGACAGACAGATATGCATATTGAAAGTGTTAGTTGCATCTAGTCACCAGAAAAGCTGTAGGAATAGCTCAAAGATTCAACAAATTTAAATAAAGATCACCTTTGATATCCACAGTGAAGTGAATAGTGTCATCAGAGGTTTCACAGCTGTATAGCCCTGAGTGCAAGAGCTCAGCAGATGGGATAATGAGTCTTCTCAACGTGCCATTACTCTGTATATCCCAATCATTCAGCGGGGAGAGCTTTACGCCATCTTTATACCAGCAGACAGGCACAGTGGAGTCTGCAACCTCACATTCCAGCTCCAAAAGTTTGCCCGCTTCAAGTGACTTGGTTCGCTCAACGTCAAAGATAGTAGAGTACGTCACTGGCATAGCTAGCATTGGGAAGTCAGGACAGCTTAATAAAATCAAGGCTGTGGAAATGGATACCTTGCAAAAATGTAACTGCTGAGCAAAAAATGAAAAGGGCTATGGAGATTTTCAATTTAGGGGACAGCAGTTGCAAAACAAATGATTATGACTAATAATTACCTAGGACATGAACAGGTTATGTGCATGAAACAGTCCTTCAAACCACATACAGTACAAGCGGGGATTATTAGTGGCATCTAGAAAGAGGAGGTGGGGTTACGATATTAACGAACATAAACGATAAAAAGTGTAAAATCACCTTTGATCTCCACTTGAAACTCCATGGTATCATCCTTTGTGGTGCATCTGTACACACCAGAGTGGCACAGCTCTGCAGACTGAACAACTAACGTCCTTGTGTTGCCCTCTGAGTGGATTTCTAATCCAGAGTTTGAAATGAGCTGCATTTCATCCTTGTACCAGCAAACGTGGGCCTCAGGATCCGACACCACACACTGGAGTACAATAGGGCAGCCTGCTTCGATCGACTTGGTCCTCATTTCTTCAGGAATTGCTGAGAACTTCACAGGTGGAGCTATAGATATGTTTAGATCTTATGTCAACCTTAAATCAACCTCATGCCAGCCCGTAAGATTATCATAATCTATTTACTGACTAGCTACATCGCGAACATGCTGTAAAAAGTGACAACTGAGCTGCTCTTATTATGAGTACTAAGAAGAAGGGCAACAGACAACATACACAAGTGTCATCAGTTAGTTGCTTTGCTAAGGAGGAGCTTGTTAATGTTTCACATCGCTGAAGGTAAAACAAATCACCTTTGATATCCACACTGAACGTGATGGCGTCACCCTTTGTCTTGCAGCAGTATAACCCAGAGTGGAAAAATTCTGCTGAGTGGACAATCAGTGTTCTCGCCAAGCCATCAGTTCGGATATCTACTCCAGTTTGAGGATGGAGCTTTGACCCATCTTTGTACCAGTGCACCTGGGCAGAAGGATCTGAGAGCTCACAGCATAAAACAACGGGGTAGCCGCTTTCGATGGTTTTGTTCCTCTCAGCATCTGGAATCGCTGAAAACCTCACAGGTGGGGCTATGGATATTTAGATATTTAAATGGATCGTTAAGTTGTAAATGTGATACTGTTTGATAAGTCAGACTTAAAAAGAAGTCTAAACGGATTTTTTTCAATGAGAAAGGAAAAACAGAGTAAGAAGTGCCAATAAAGATGGTTAGTGAAAGACACCAACATTGTAAGAAACTCACTCCACTCACCCTCTACTTCCACATTGAACCTGATGACGTCATCAATGGCATCACAGCAATACACTCCCGAATGTGAGAACTCTGCTGATTGGATCACAATTCTTCTCATGGTGCCCTCTGATTGGATATGCAGACCCTCCATTGTTTGTAATTCCACCCCATTCTTGTACCAGTGCACTGGAGCTGAGGAGTCTGACAGCTCACAGTAGAGGACAATGGGGTTCCCAATTTCGACAAATTTGTTTCGATCCATTTCCGACATTGGTGAAAACTTCACAAGAGGAGCTGCAAATTTTAGAAAATCAATGAGTACGCTTTACATAACTGAATCTTGTCGTTTAGGATAATGAGCTGAATAATACAGTACGTTAGCGTCATGTTGCATTGGTGCTGCCAAACCATATTTGCACATTTGTCCAAATTCGACTTAGAACAAAACGAACAAATAAAAACGCAGTAGATCTCAGGCCTAGAAAGACATACTCAAGCAAATTATGACAGTGACCCATACATACCTTGAATGTACAGTGCTGCAGAATCCCGGATGCCGTAGGCAATAAATGTGATCTCGGCTCCATTGTCTGTATCACGTACTCCTCGAATGCGAAGAGACTGGTGCGTTCGTGAACGACGCATGGAATAACGCTCATCTTCCTGGAGCTGAGTACCATTTAAGAACCATGTACCGATAACTGAAGCAGAGAGCTCAATAGAGAAGAGGGCATCCTGCCCCTCAGGAACCAGCGCATCCTGTAAGGGAGCTTGTATTCTGGCAACTGGAACTGGAAAAGAGAATCAGTTTATACATGGTATAGCGAGCATTAACTATCGTTCATGTTGTGAATTCATTCATTATAACTGAACCTACCTAAATGAACAGCTCTAGGGAACTCGACATTATTGCTCTTTCCATATTTGTTTACACTGCAGATGCGAAAGCGATAATCAGCCTCGCATGGCACGCTGTCACCAAGGATCTCCACGGAGGTCGCAGAGTCAGTGGTCAGGCACTGTAGCCACTCCTGTGAGCCAGTGGCCACTTCCTGTCGCTCAAGCACATATCCAGATGGAGGGTTCTTTCGTGTGTCCTGAGCAGGAACCCACGAGAGAAGAGCTGCATTAGCACGCTCTGTGTTGATCTGCACACCCACTGGACAACTGGGAGGACAATGTCTGGCCGCTGAAACAGGACAAACTCATTATGCATCAGTATGTCTTTGGATTACCTTATACAGGTTGATCAGTTCCAGAAGTAACTAATTGATCGTGATCATTTTTTGTGCATATTGTATTTGGAGTTCTATGATCTACAGAGGACCTACCTTTCACTCTTAGCTGAGAGGAAGTCTTGGATCTACCTACAAGAAAAGTCACAAGGCCAGAGTCTTGGGGCATTGTATTGACGAAAACCAGGATGTGTGTTCGACCAAAGGACTTAAGGATGGTCTGATGCGTTTCACGCAGCTCTATGGCGTCTTTGTACCAATGTATGTCCATTTCTTCTTTTTCCACTTCAACACAAAAGGCAGCATTTTCTCCTTCCAATACATCAACTTTTCTTGGAAGCTTCCGCAAAATTGTCCCTGCAAGGAAAGACTTTGATAGTGAGCAACTCATTTCCACATTAATGGAAAACATGACCCTACAGACCAAACAAGACTTGTCATTTGTAAATTCCTGTCAGAACAACATATATATATATTAGAGTGGGACAGTTCCTAAAATTCATGGTTTGGGGTCACGGTTTTCGGTTTGGTTCGGTACAGTGGTAAACAGTATTTAAGGTACAGCAAGGAGGCCAATTTCAGTTTGAACAGCTTTTCATTTATTTGCCAAAATGAGTTAACTTTGCCTGAATAACAGCAGACTAGGCTAACATAAGGGACACTGTGTTATTTTAAAATAATTAATAAATAAAAACAAATTATAGGCTCAGGCCATCAACATCTTTCACTATTAAAATCTTTTTGCTCTGTCTGAGTCTGCATCTAGAGGCTGTTTCAATGCTGCTGGGAGGAGTTACTCTCTCCTCCTTGTGCTATCAGCAACACATCGGAGTGATGTCTTCATAAATGAGTTATCATATTGGAGGTATTGCCGCCAGCATAAGCCACACGTGTTGCACAGTGCTGACACACTGTTGACGTTTTATCCACCACTTTTTTTTCCCGTCACTGTCGTACGTAACAACCATTCGGTTCCCACACAGCAGAGTGAAACGACGCTGGTGTCCTCTCTCCATTTCCTTAACCAATCACAGTCGTACTCTGCTCTTCATCAGTGTCTCTGCCAACTGAAGAGTGGGGGAAGGAGGTGGGGTCACGCCTCATCAACGCCTCAAATCTTTGGCGGTACAACACATGCGCTGTGAAATCTGGTCCGGTTATACCTCATATTCCTGTCCGCCGTGTCCCAGGGATGAACAACATACACCGTCTCATAACAAATGAACCTAATGATACATACATGACCCGAACCGTGATTAGCTATCCGAACGGTTCGGATTTTTACTCAACTGTTCCCATCCCTAATATGTATTTATGTATTTAACACAAGTGTTTTCTGATCTCTCACCCTTATTATCAGAACAACGTCATGAATGTCTTCCAAAATTGTCACAAACCAGCATTGTAAAAATATTTGTGATCCGACACTGATATGGTAAAGGTTTGGCTAGGTTTAGGCAATAAAATAACTACATTAGATTTATGAAGTCATCATTGTGTTGATTAAAATGACTACATTATTAAGGTTAGGGGACCTTCATCATGGCTAAATAATAACTACTTAGTTACCGTTGGGGAATGATTGTGGTCATGGTTTAAAGAAACACTGCTGATTAATGGTCGGAAACACAAATTGAACAGTGGTCTCCTGTGTTAAAGTCCAGCATTTAGTTGACATGCAAATACTTCCACCTCCTCTGCTCCACCTCAGGCTTTCTCACTCAACGTACTCATATGGATTTGGGCATTTCCTGAACAACTGATGCTGTACTACAGTCTCATAATGGACCAGTACTATAACAGTTACTATTAGTACAATAAATAGCGTTCCCAGTTGGCACTGGCTGAAAAAAATAGTATGAATGTACAGTGGAAGTTGCAGTTTGTGTAGAAAAATGAGCCGCAGCTCCTCAAGACCAGCAAAAGTTTTCCGCCTCTTGTTTCCCGGCGGCTGAGTGGGGCAACGGCAGGGGTTAACTCCGGTGTGAGCAATGCTAGTAATCAAATAAGAGGCTCTGTGAAGAGAGGAACCGCTTCGTATGTAGATATATACTGTATTCGGCTCATTCTAAGGTAACGAAAACAGGATTCTTATTTTCAGTGGATTATACACTAAAGAAAATATATTATTATTACAATATTACATTTCTGCCAATAGATCCCCCTAATTATTACACACTCTTAGATCTCCTTTGGATTTGATCATCCCAAACATAAGTTTAACTGTCTCATCTGAACCTGTCTCATCAGTTAACCTCTTTTATTAACAGGGTATGAACCACGTACATGTTCCGTGAAATAATATAAATACTCAACTGCCTGATTTACCTTTCACAGCTACCTCGGCGATGCTTCTGCCCCCGTCGGGCATCTCGCAGAGGTAAATGCCGTCATCGTCAACTCCGATGTCACGGATAGTTAGTCGCCGTTTTGTTCCCCACTCCTCCATCCCATATTTGGCCCCTGGCTGCAGTCGTCTGTCCTCCAGATACCATGTGATAGGAACAGAGTCCTCTGGAACTTCACACTCGAGAACAGCCAAATCTCGTTCCCATACTTCTAGATCAATGAGGGGCTGCTTGAACCGCACAGGCGGCTCTGGCACCAAGAAGGAGGAAGTACATCAGTGGGATTCAGTCAATATCACATCTCCTAAGTTAAAGTTAGTTTAAGATGTTCTCACTACTCTAACTTCTAAGTATTCTTCAGGGATGTCGACCCTGTGAAACACAGCGCGTCATCTGTGTCGTAAACAGTAAACTGAAATGTGTTTGGCAGTAAATTCTAGTGAAGCAAACAAGATGAGCAAAATCATGAGACAAGTGGCTCATTTAGTTGAGGAATGGAAAGGCCATTAACACATCAGAGTGTTGGATACGAAATAAACTGTTTGTAACCGACACCATCAGACAGTACCAGACAGTTGTAAACAAAAGAATGTGGACTGTATTTAGTAGTCTATGAGCAAAGCTCTCGTTTTTTTTTTTTTTATCTTACCGAGTCCAATTAAACACAGAGAAGTGATGAAATCACCTTTAGACTGACCCACTAGCTGCCACTGACCATTAACCCTACTTCAGTGATGCTGTCTTTACCTCTGACTGACAGTACAATACTGTCTGTCGGTGCCTGGAGTTTGGACTTCTCTGGCCATGTGAGAAATACGATCCCCTTCCCAAAGACTTCGATCACATGGACACCCCCCCCCCAGACCTTTCACAAGCTAAGTGACATCATTCTGCTGTTGGACTCCACCTCTAGATGATGAACTTTGCCTGTTCAGATATCTCTCGGGTTGAATTTCAGATCATTATTACATTGCATTAATCCTCCAGTGGTCCAGGACTGAACTGCCTTTAAAGCAGCTGGTGTCAAATCATTTGATTACTAATTATATTTGCAGCTCACATGATGATAGAAAGCTATATCCTAGACTCATTGAGTTCCTTAAGTAGTTATTTGTGAGCAGCAACGTGTGTCGTACAATAAGCATTATTGTGCTTTTGTACAGTTTATGCTGTTATTTTCTTTTTAAAAGCGGTGGTCTGTAACCATATTCTCTCTGCAATATTGATATAATGTTATTGTCTATTGTACTTCAAATTTAGGTTTTTGGAAGATAGAAACAATTGGACATAATATGTGCTATTAACGTTTAATGTATATCAACAATCAATACAATATCTCCTTAATGTTTACATGTTTGTAAGATTTATGTATATTGAAGCATGTTATTTCAGCATCTCTGATAAAATATCGCTGTGCAAAATAAACATCGTGGCACTGCCGCAAATCTTTTTAAAGTTTAATTTTGCCTTCCCCGTCTGGCCCTACCCCAATAAATGATCTCAGCGGAGGTATCTCACTGACATCATCCGAGCATCAAATGGATAGAAATCTGATCCAAGAGCACACCACACCCTCAGTCCTTTACTCACAGCCACAGGCTGGAGCTGTCTGCCTTCACTCTTTAAAATATAACTAGGTTTCTTCACATTTTACAAAATGAAAACTGTGAAGCCACTAAAAAGGATCTGGACTTACCCTTTACGGAGAGGTGCACGGCACTGAGGGTTTGCCCGGCAGTATTTGACGCAGCACAAACATAAACTCCATTATCCTTCTGCTTACAGTACAGAACTTTAAGTGTGAAGTATCCTTCTCTGTCCTCGTATAACAAATAACGCCGTCCAGACAGTATCAGCCTGCCGTCTTTCCTCCAGATGATTTCTGGTTTAGGTTTCCCGGTCACGAAGCAGCGGAATTTGGCATGTTTACCTTCTGTCACTGCAAACATTTTCACTTTAGTTGACTTGGTCATGGTGTCGTCTTTGAGCCGGTTTGGCACTTGCCTACCGCTCCTCTGTTTTCCCTGGTGAGCTTTCCAGTGGCCGTTCGTGTAGCCGTTACGATTTCCCTCATCCTCATGTCCTGGGCCTGCATCAACCAGCAGCACAGCTCCTGCCAACGCTTCCCCAAACTCATTCCTGGCCTTGCATGTATATACACCACCATCTGGAGCACGAGTCTTAAAGATCTTGAGCTGGAACCATCCACCGTCCTGGAAGCCCACACTGAAATGTGTGCTTTCAAATATTTCATTGAGTTTCCTGCCATCTTTTTCCCAGACAACCTCTGGTCGTGGGTTTCCCCAAAGCTTACAAGAGAAGACGGCGTCATCCCCACGACCGGCGCGAGTGGAGAGAGGCTTGATGAGGAATCGTGGCTTATTTTCTTCTCGTAACTCCATCTCTTGTGCTTCGCCTTCCACCTTCAGCGTGGCCGCTGCGTATGTTTCCCCAATGCTGTTCTTAGCTTTGCATATGTACTGACCACTGTCCTCTGTGGTCACAGCTGAAATGATGAGATTGTAAACATTTCCGTCCTCAAAGACCCTGTATCGTCCCTGTGGGTCGATCTTTTCATTGTTTCGCTCCCAGATAACTGCAGGCCTTGGATCGCCACCAATTTGACATTTTAGGACCGCATCAGTTCCACTTTGTACCACCACAGGTCTCGGATAGGCCAAGAAACGTGGTGCACCACCAAACACATCCATCTCTGCTTTGGTGTCAGCCTCACTTCACCTTTAGCAGTCCAGGTGAGAAATAAGAGGCGGTTATTTACTGGAGGAAGACAGTCCAACTTCTGCACTGCAAATTTCTAAAAAAAAAAAAAAAAAAGAAATAACAGATGGATTACTTTAATATCAAACTGATTGTGAGAAATAATATTGGAACATGAAAATAACTAAATTGTTTGTTCTAACATATGAAATAAGTGTATATATCGCACCGTTATGCTTTCGCCTTCCTGTTATAAGGAAGCGAACAGTCCTAGTTTGGAGTGGACATCACTCAGCCCAGCGTCCTTTCTGTGCAACTGTGTCAGCGTAAACGGGTGGTATGATTATTAGGACTAATTGAATTAGATCTGTCTGCATGAGAGAAAACACAGGCTAGCAGCGGGGGGTTGGGGGGGCAGCCTAGTCCTGCAGCAGCAGCCACAACACATAGCCAGTACAGCTGGTGCTGTATTTCAATGGGTAAGTGCTTAATATAGTATACCCTAAATAAAGACCTGCGAGGGAGTGTGTGTCAGGTATCACAAAGACGGCGCTGAAACCCACATGCTCACAAAAACACAGTCTGCCCAACCAAGAGACCTTGCAGTTAAAACATGCTGAGAATATGCCACTGCAAAAATGAAAATAATTTTAATAAGTAACAATCAGAGGAAGTCTTCCTGAACAGAGCAAGCATCTCACTTTTTGTTGTTGGCTCTGTCTGCCCTCATATTCATATCTAAATAACAGTTAGGCAATCCTAGAAGTGCTGTTTAAACTACCACACTGGCGAGCCTCTGAGCTTGAAAGAATATGTTTATCAGTAAACTGATTTATGTGTCTTGGAGCAGCTCCCATACAGATTTGCAACTTCATCCTCTTGGTTGTAAGAAACAACATTTCAGGTCTCAAAGAAGGTAATCTCAAGATGTTTTTAAGATTCCCTTTGAAGGATAGTTTTTGCTGATTTTGCTGATAATATTAATAATATAACACAAAAAGCCAAATAGTGGAAAACTGAACAATACCGTCTTGTATTGTTTCACACCTTTGAAAATAATCTTAATCCTTATGCTGCATCCTTATGACTAAAAAAGAAATAAAACTCCCATTTGATTATATTTTTTCCAGCTAACCATAAACATTTTAGGTCAAATTGAATTCAATTTAAACATTAATGTTAAAGACAAAGTCCAAGTTTAACCTGCTTAATTATTTTTTAACTTAAAACTGAACTGGATTTAGATGGTAATCTATTTTGTATGACCCTCGAATGTATTATTTGATGTAATTTGGTGTTTACTCAAATTTACAGTTGCATAAAAACTGTTTTTCACATTGCAAGATAGATTATTGACACAGTTTGGGCACTGCGTTGCGAGTGTCTTCCATATTCCCTCCGGAGGTTTAAAGAGAGGAGATTAACCCCTGTGTTTACTTGTCTGGTTTAATTGGAATGACCTCTGCCCCTCGTGAAGCTGTGCTGTGTACCCCTCACATGACCTACCTCGCTTCAGTCGCTGGGAACGACCGTCAACATACATTCCGCACTTGCAATCTCTCTTCGAGGTAAGAAGCAATGCCACTCGTCTCCTGAAGGCTGAGTAATGTCCCAAGTTGACTTCAGATTTAGACACATGCTCCTCAGAGGTCCAAAGTCCTGCTCCAGTGCATCTTTATAGACTTTTATCCGGTGGGAGGAAAAGAAAGCAGAACTTCAGTGTAGACACTAGCTTCCCGTTTAACAACTTCAGAGTGGTCCCCCAATCTCTGCGTCGTTCAGGCCTTAGACACCCCGAGTGTCATTGTTCGTGGAATACCGTTAAATGCTTTTGCAGCTGCTGCTGTCCCCTAAAAATACTGGCAGCCTCGATGACAGCAGTGAAGATAAGTCAGGCACTTCCATTCACTTGCCAGCAGGGGCTAAAGATAGTTCAGGTGGCTAGTGCATAGCACACTGCTTAGCTTACTTGAGGCTTTGCAGTACAAATCTAAGGAGAACAACAAGCTTCTGGTCTCACCGTCATTAAATCTCCAACATGTGTTCAATTCACAAGTTATGCAGTTTATAGCTATTCCACAGTGTGCTGCTGAAAGTAGGAAAGCAACTGTTATTAATAACAGAAGTTGTAAATTATGACTGAAATAGGTAAATATGGCTCATATTTCCACCTTTTGGTGTATTCTTACTGGTAAATATGAACAGATAGCTAAGAACAAAGAGCAAAAACTAACAAAAGTTATGAGCTGATGTTTTATGGTTCTTAAACACTGTCAACATCAGCGGGTTTATACTGATCAGCATGCACAGATCTGAAAAGATCCAGCATCACATACTTTATGAATTACAAAGGACAGAGGAAGGGAAGGCTCTTGCTGCAGCCGATCCCTGTGCTATTATAACGTCTCTCTATTATTCTGCCGATTCACTCCCACTGTTTGCTGCTTAAGGCAAGCGATGCTGTGAGGTCACTTCAGTCAGCGTCAGGACTACAAGTTTTAATAATGCTAAATATTTGTGGCCGTGGAGTTGGATGGAAGTGAGGTTAACGGACCTTTGTTGGCTGCTCCTCATCTCTGCTTGAGGCTAACCACTACCAGCAGAACACACCATGCTGGTCCAGTTGTTGTTGGTAATCCCTGAACTCATCTGGGAACACTAAAATGGCTGAGCACTTGACCCAAACAGAGGCTTGATTAGGGATTTTTACATTTTTGGTGGACAGAATCCAAACTGTGGATATTCACATGGACTCTTCTTGAAGTGGTGCATCGCCAACAGCCTAATTCAGTACAGTGTGTGCAGAGGAGA
Organism: Pterois miles; assembly: GCA_947000775.1. Classification (NCBI taxonomy): domain Eukaryota; kingdom Metazoa; phylum Chordata; class Actinopteri; order Perciformes; family Scorpaenidae; genus Pterois; species Pterois miles. The sequence goes on from CAMQGK010000238.1 coordinate 2,372,930, forward strand.
TGTGTGCAGATGTGTTTTGGTCTATCCCCTTCTCTGACTCGACTGTACTGTCCCATCCACTGACCAGGCACCTTCAGCACAGATACATTATCTTCTTCAGTGTAATTCATGTAGCATCAGAGTGTGGAAAGCATCATGGAGACTTGATACAGTGAAGACCTGCATGTGTTGAAAAGTATAAGAGAGCTCATGTGCAGCTTACTGGCTGTTTACCTGGCTTTGAAATGCATGTAGAGAACAAGTACAGCGCTTCAGTTTGAGGAGGTGAGCAGTTAGCATCTGTGTTGTCGGTCAGTTCCACTTGCAAGCAGTGCTGAAAGAAGTATTCAAGTAATTTAAGTAAAAGAGCAGTACCACACTATAAAAAATATTCAATTATGAGTAAGTCCTGCAACAAAATTTACTCCGCCCTGAAATATGAAGATGAAATGATTATCAGTCGTGTTCATTTTTTTAATGAAGGTTTCACTGATTTTCCATCGATAGTTTTCATGTATTTATTGTTATTTTACTTAATTATTGCATATTTCCGGCATCCAGCAAATGATCATCTTAAAGTATTAGGTGGAGGCAAGTGATCTTGAATTTGGTAAAAAAAAGATCTAAACTTCCTGCATTGCACTGATCATCCACTAGAGGGCAGTGAACGTGCCAGGCTGCTTACAGTAGGTCAGTACTGCTCTTTGGTCAAATGGCATTATAGAGTTAAAGTATAATATTAAAAGTAAAAGTTGGAGAATGCCTCCTGTCAGCATTGTTTCATTGTATTATTGGATCATTATTATTGATGTATTAACATGTGGAGCTAATTTTAACAATTTATTTTTATTAAAGATCTTTCACTGTAACTATAGCTGATAAATAAATGTAGTAAAAGGTACAATATATTCACCTGACAGTGGTGGAGAAGTATGACGTGGCAGCAACTCTCAAATTATAAGTACCTCAAGTTTACAAGTACAGTACTTGAGTAAATGTACTATATTTTAGGCCTTGTAACATGACATTATTTTGTCTTTTCAGTAAACTGCAGCCAGGCTGGTAAATCCCTGAGCGTTGATTCGACCAGCGGGTCTGTTTACAGCACTGTTGGGTCATAGGGCCACAATGCTTTTACACCTTTTCATCCACTTTACTATCAGCAGTTTATGCAGTTCAACCTTACTTTCTCTCTTTCCCACAAGCCAGTAGGCAGTATTTGATCCTATTGGACAGCACATGGGTCTGGTTGGTCGTGGTTCTGAGACCTGGTCTCAGCGTGGGCTGCAGTGTCCCTTCAGCTGTTTAGTGGATCCACAGCCCCTCACTCCCCCTCCCCTGATTTCAGCTGTTGGAGGTAATCTGATATAACGCCGACCCCTGTAGCTGCTTATGAAACGCATTGTGCCTGCGACTGACTAACAACTCAGAGGGCTGTTATTTTATCAGACCTCGCATATCCTGATTTTTCTGTCCTATCAGATCCAGGAAAAAACGTTTTTAAATGTATTTGACTGTGAGACCACAAAAGGGATTGGGTTTACCACAATGAGAAGAACAGTCAGCTTGTTTTGCTGATAATAACATTCGTGATTTTGCTCTTCTGTTTCCTTCAAACAGGCTAAAACACATTTGAAATGATCTGCAGATACTATGAAATCTCTCCTCTGGCCCAGTCCCAGGGCTCAGTATTCACCACCAAGATGCTTTCTACACAAATAAACACTGACATAATAAAATAAGAAATATAAGAAATAGTTTGATGAATGATCAGCCTTTGTTTATTGAATCAATGTTTGGAAAAGGAATATTTATCAAAGACCTCTTGAAAAGAAAAATGTCTTATGATGGACTTAAAACAGTATATATAAGTATATAAAGTAGTATATAAATAGTATACGGTAATGTTTGTGACCTTTTTATATAAAATTATCTTGTGGAGATATAACTTAGGTATAATAATGGGAAAAAAAAAAAAAAGGGATTTTTTCAAAAAAAAAAAAAAAAAAGGAGAAAAAAAAAAAGAAAAAAGAATATATATATTATTATATATATATATATATATATATATATATATATAGTAGTATATATATATATACGGTATATATTTATATCTTTTTATATGACATTTCAGTTTTACATGCACTTCGTCTGCTGCACCAGTAGCTATTCAGTCAAAATGGGAAGACTCGTTGTCTCCTATGAGGGAAAGTATTTTCATGTATTTACACAACTACTTTTGTGTCCATTAGAATTTTACAACTAAAACTAATTTAATAATAATTAATAATTATAAATACTTGCCTACTAAGAAAATGGAAAAAAAAAAATCATCCAACAATGTGAGCTATGTAGCTGTGAGGAGGAAGACGAGTCAGACATTCATTTATTTTGGTATCGTAAGGAGGCTGAATTATTTTGGATTTTGGATTTGGATAAATCAAATTTCTATAATTCGCCTTTATCCATAATGTTTGGTGATTTAAGGGATGATGAAGGAAAAGACTTGAAAAACACCATCATTATGATGGGGAAAGCATATATATAAAGCTACAAAAAGACAGCAGTGAACTTCAAAATGTTTTTGAAACCTCAGTGGGTCCTTCAGAAAGATGTTAATAGGGATGAAGAACAGAATCATCATCATCATTTTTGAACGTGGGTGAGATACTTTGAGTCAGAGTGAAGACTGGAGTTAAATAAAGTGGATATGTAGATACAGATATCTGTATATGTATCTGTATATGAGGTTGATGGTATATATGTGACTATGAACTTACCTGTTGATGCTGCACTATTACAGTGGGTCGCTCTTTTTTTCTTTGTTGTTATATGTTGTTGCTGTCTTTCTAGGTGCATTTATAAGTATGTGTAGGTATATCTAAATCTGACATGTTTTTATTGATGTTTTTAGTCTTGGATGTTGAGAATGGTTTCTTCCTCAGTGTGACATTCATTCATCTTCATTGTCAAATAGAAAGAAAAAACTAACTGGGGTGAAATTATGCCGTCAAACACACTATCAGCAGTAAATCACTGGACCTGAAAATGGTGAGAACGGTGTCGACAGGATCGGCAGAACAACCACCTGGTTAACACCGATCATCAACGCTGGCCTGAATCTGGACACTTGGTTACATCTATCAGTACAGTCTAATGTAGCTGCTGACCTAATATGGAAGTGATCAATAAGTGTGTCAGGGCTACTGATTACTACCACACCTGTGTCAGGTGACTTGGTATCCACAGTGAAGTGTCATTCGGTCTTTGTACAGTGTAAAGGGTGGCTCGTGTGAAGCGTTATTTTAATGTTGTGCCCGTGTGCAGTGTGTTCGTGGACCTTCACAGAAACATTAGTCCACAGGCTGATGGAGGGCACACTGAAGGTTAGAGGTTACCACCGTTTCCCTCAGTCGCAGTAAAAACTGACTTATGTGTAAAAAGTTACACAGTCCCCGTAAATATCTTATTGATAACATATTTAAATACGGATATTAAATTATACATCTGCAAAGCTTTTAGAAAGTTATTTATTTATTTGTATTTATGATAAAGATAGAGTTGGGAAAATTAATTTATTTAAAAAAAAATAATTTATAAATAGAAAATAAATAAGTTGTCATGTTACTTTTAATACCCTGTGATCATCTACTGTAGCAAGTCTTCTGTTGTTGCTCCCAATATCAACTGTGACATAATGCTGGTCAGATGATGATAATCAAAGTTATGTTTTTTATTCTATGTATGACTCTTTGTGGAAAGAGTCCCGCCCTGCTCTCTGTCAGGCTCCACAGCAACACATAGCATTTAAAGGATAGTTTTGTCTTTTTTTTTTTCCCTGACACTGGAATGTGAGCGAAGCAGACGTTGGCAGAGCCGTGGACGTGTTCAGACAGCAGCCTGGAGGCCTGCAGATATAGCCGCTAATACGTAGTACCAGAGGACCGAGCCCTGGGCCTTTTCCTGGGATTACAAACTCACCGTATGCTGAAAGAAGTCATAAAGACAGTAGTAGTACTTGTAAAGGAAACACCATTACACTGATGTATACACGTGCTTTATGAATGCTAGAAAATAGTCCAATCATAACAGAAAGAATATCTAGATGTGTATCAATACTTCTGCCTAGAACTGCATTGATACACATCACCATCTCTCTCTATCGTCATTTCTTATATTTTATTCCCGTTTTATAATTGATTAAGGTATGCAGCGGAGAGAGACTGATCAAGCCCCTGTGATGGGTTTCATCATATTTGTTGTTTATGTATTATCAACTTTTTTTTTATATGTGTAAACAAATCTAAAAATCTCATAAATGGGTAAAGATTTCTTTCTTTTTGTGGCAACAGGGACATTCTCTGATTAATATATTGCAGTGCTTCTATTTAGCTGCATCCTTGTTTTTCATTTCTTTGGTTTGATGTGTTTGACATACAAACATTCATGATTTCAGGATTTTTCACAATAAAGGTAAAACAAATCTGGAATAAAAAACAACAACAGCAGTAATGTAGGCTGCCAGCAGCACAGTGATGGATTGAACAGGACCAGATCAAATCTGTATCTGCAGAACAGAACAACCTCGTCCTCTGGTGGCCATCTTGTGTAAGTGCAACATGCCACATGTCAGCTCATGTTAATGCTTTAATGCAGGGCAGCTACCAAGGTGGTTATTTTGAGTATGATTTCATTGTTTTATCTTATCATTGATCAGATCCTCCTTGGAAGCATTTTTCTATTTTTAGCTCCATCACTTCTCCCTTCTCCTACATTGTTGTTTGGCGAACATCTTGTGGGTCTATGTTCTGCAGTGTGTACATTTTAGTTGCTTTGCAATTTATACAGTATGTGATATTATAGGTGTGATTATGAACTGATATTGCTTGTAAAGCTTAGCCAGTATGATCATACATTGCAAGAATATACTGTAGAAGGTAATCCACTGAGTCTTAAATGGAGTTACTCAGTAATTGATTTTCTTCCAATCTGTGATGCCATTGAAGAAATAGCCTAAAAATACATTTCTTTTTATGTTCCTTAAAAAAAAGAGAGAGATAAATCTGTGGAGGTCTTGCCTTTCCCTCTAAGCAGGAAAAACCAGAGTAAATAAGCCTCCACTGAAACCACATGTGGTCATTATCTTGTCATGTCCGTTCTTGTGAGCCCCACCACCTCTCGAGAGGCTAGTGACAACGTAAACTGTTCATGAATGACAGAAGATTTTCCGGTGGAAAACGCAGGTTTACACAGCTCACGCTGTAGTTTTTCACCTATTCACATCTACTCCAGCTAATGACAGCAGACAGCAGAGGGTCATAACCTGTTGGGTCTGACACAAGACCAGTTTCAGAGAGTCTGACTGGAGCCGACTCTTCTCTCGTCATTGTTGAAGGTGAGAACCAGGAAAAAGGGAGGAAGTTTTGCTCTCAGAATTAATAATAGTCATATATACATTTCATTATTTGTAAAACATTACACAAAATAAAAAAATCTTATTTTTCTTCTCATTATTATTATTATTATTATTATTATTATTATAAGTAGTGGTGTTTAGTAGTGTTGTCAAAGCCGCAGTGGGTAGAAATGGAGCAAATTTTTTTTTAATTTTAATATATTTTATTTTTATTTTTTCTATTTTATATATATATATATATATATATATATATATATATATATATATATATATGCACTACTTTGTAAAAAATCATATTTGATCACTATTTGATACAGCGCAGGCAGCGCTGATCAAATAATACTGATCAAATATGATTTATTTCTCACAAAAATGTCTTCTGAAACATCTTGTAGTTACTGTTTAGCTGTAAAATGAGAAAGCTGCAGCCATGTTGGGATCAGTGGAGGAAATACCAAGCACCGCCCACCAGCTGGAATGCAGCCAATAGGAAAGCTCTTTCCCTTAAATGACCTGTGATTGGTCAAAGTCTCCCACATCAAGCAGAGGTCTGGTTTCCTCCCAGAACTGAATCACAGTATGCTGAAAGGTGATTATGGAGCAGATGTCTCGGAGTAAATCAGAAATAATAATAATCCTAGAAATTTGTAAAAGCAAACACAAAATAATTTAAAAAATACACACAATTATATTATTATTATTATTATTATTATTATTATTATTGTTATTATGTATTTTGGGATGACGGGTTGACAGTCGCTGGAACTTGTTCCCTTCTAGGACCTGGCGGAAGTCCCCGGTGTGAACTCGTGCAGGTCTCCTCTCCTCTTCCTCTCCTCCTCCTCCTCCTCCTCTCCTCCTCTCCTCCTCTTCCTCCTCCTCCTCCTCCTCCTCTCCTCCTCCTCTCCACACTACTCCTCCGCCTCCAGCAGACCGCGTCCCCATCAGCTGTTGTCTCCGCGTGCAGCGGCGGTGCCGGACCGAGGGAGCCGTGAACTCTTTACAGCCCGTTACCCCGGACCGGTCCGTGGCTCTGCCTCTCGACATCAGCGACAGAGGAGATGAAGATCAGGTACTTTTCGCTCGCTTTTCAACTTTTCCTTCCTTTTGTGTACCGGCTGTTCAGTGGAGGGATACAGTTGTGAGTGGGTGCTTGCCTCCTCTGCAGGTGGTCCTCGTGGCTGGAGCGGCTGCTCTGCTGCGTCCTGGTTGTGGTTCTGGTTCTGGTCAGCTCAGCAGCATCGCAGTGGCCAGGTAAGCCCTGATACTGAAAACACGCGGCTCTGCTGCCATGCTCACCTTTGCAACGTGCATGTTTTCCAGCGACCTCCTGTGCATTGTTGATGTCGTTTACTACATACATCTGCAAAGGTTCCTTCACAATAAAAGTTTAAATCAGGAAGATACTGGCTTACATTGAGAAATATCCTTTATGGGAGGCTTTAGCCAGTTTAGCACCAATCTCAGGTGAATAATTGTTGCAGATTTGTTGTGTAAACCTTACAGAAACGTGGGTTTAGTAGAAACTGCATGTTTCCCTTTTCCAGTTGGAGGATGTTTTAACCAGCTAATCTTGAGAAAGTTGCAGCAACACTTCAGTTATGGCGCTACTGTATGCTGAGCATGAAGTTTGCTCACTGCCATCTCCTCTTTGGCTTGGATTGTCTGTACACAAGACTCCTACAGCCCCCTTTAATATCTCACTAACGGACGGACTTATAAAGCTGTGATGACACGCTGTTATGGTTCAGTGATGAAACACAGCGGTTTGTCCCCTCTGAGAAGGTCAAAGTGGCTTCGGGACTGTTTACAGGTTTTCTCAAGTCCAAAGTCTGCTGGGCTCAGAAAGCCTACATTCCTTCTCTGTTTGTCCTGTGTCGTGCTCTGTCGGGCCACAGACTAGTCCTCGTACCGGCTGCATCTAAACACTGAAGGATGCCTTTTCCCCCACTTCCCCTCCTGTGCAACGACCCGTCAGCACCAGCAGAACTCTTCCTCGTGTCTTTCCAGCTGTTATAACATCAGTATGTTTGAACAAAGAGGGGATGACAATGGATCATTTCTTTAGCACACTCAATGGTAATGGTGTTAAAGGTCTGGATGAGCCACTGAATGCTGAATAATTTATCTTTGAACCAGACTGATGTCCTTCATTTAATTTAGTAAACGTTCAGATGGAGAACTGTGTCACTGTCAGATGATAGGGAGAGGAAACTGAGAGGACATTGATTAATATTTGATTGACTGGGATCTCTAGCAGCTAGATGCTGTGTTTTAGGGGCTTTGGAAGCAGACACATGTTGACTCTACTCCTTTGGTACTCTTTGTATTGTCTTTTCTAACCAACCCAACCCATGCGGTGCTACAGTGGGAACAGCTCTGATCAAATGTTGCTTGTTAGTCATCTACCAACTGTTGGTCCTTCTTTTTTGTTGTCCATCTTTAAAATCAGGTAAACAGGTAAAAAAAACAAACTTGGGGTAAAACATATTTCAAACAACGTGACATTTTCACAGGACTGCCGTCCCGTCTGTGTGTGTCCAGGTTGAAAAGGCCTGCCGCTCGGTCTCCAGAGCAGTGGCTCTGGCCGGCTGTGACATGGTTGAATTAGGTCTGATTCATTCCCGGTCCCTGGCTGGCTCAGGAATCCCTATTGTCATGTGATCTTTGACATGCACCCAGCGTGGCTTTGCCTGGGGGAGCGAGGGGGAGGGGAACGGCCGGAGGGGGACACCCCACGGTGCCATTTAATAGCTGAATTAGATGCCACATTAAAAATCACAGCTGGCTTGGGGTTTTCTCCTTTTCAGCGCAGGGGAAAGATGGCGGAGGTACAGGAGAGCCGTCGGAAACATCTGGTAGATGAGACAGTCTTTCAGAGCTACGGCCGCTTTTCAAAATAAGGTGTTAACAAAGGGAACTGTATATACAAAATACACATATAGAAATCAGATTGATTGGAAATTACCACTAGTTTGTGAGGGAGAGGTCTATATTCTTTTTTATTTATTTTTATTTTATATTTTTTTTTTCTAGATTTTTGGGTTATTGCTAAAAAAATGTAATAATATCTGATAGTGACTGATATATTTATATATGTTTATATTTCAGGGCATCTCTGACTACATGCATGATGAAAATCAAACATTTTTACTGTATCAGTTTAGATAGTCTTCAAAGTTAAAGTCCCTAGAAGTGTATGATTCAGCTTTTTGCCATGAACAAAAATCAATAAATCGTGACGTCAAATCGCAACCCAGTCACCAGCCAAGTGTCATGATAGTGTCGAGTATACTAAGATTAGTTGCACAAGCTTTGTGATTGACAGATTCTTCAACTTCCACCTGACCATCTAGTTGGTGATACTCATGTTCAAATAATAATTGTAATAATAACAATAATAATAATAATAATAATAATAATGCAGTAGGTCTGAAGCAGAGCACCGGTTGACAAGCGTGTTCACATCATGTATAGTTGCAGCATTTACAGGAAAACATTTGATGCATCCTGAAAATGACGATCTGAGCTGAGCTGACTAATCTTTAAATCCAATTTATTGGATTATTGACATTTTTGAAATGTTTGCATGTTTTATGGTTTTGATGGTATCACATGAATTAATCTATTATGATTTCTCTGTTTGCTGTGAATGGACCATTTCAAGCTTTAACAGTGGTTTTGAAGAGAGGTCAGTTAAGGGAAGACAACTGAATGATGATCGTTGTAAGGAAAAGCGCTGTAGCTTGAGGAAGTCTGGATGCAGGTATAGAGGGAAGGGACGCTCCCTGGTTGCTGCGTTTTTAGTAAACGCTGATAATTCTGTCAAGTTTTTCAGAAACCCTCAGGTTTTATGAGGTTGTTTTCAAAAACAGCTCAGGTTTTAGGACTTAATGGGTTAATGCAACTTGTGATTTTTAGGTTGTAGCGGGCTCGGTGAAGATCCTGGTCTCATATGAAAATGTCATACTAGCTTGTTGTGAATGATGCTCCATACTTGTGCTAAATTTTTCGTCATGTCCACTTTCAAAGGGGTCCGTTGACCTCTGACCTCCAGATGTGTGGATGTAAATGGGTTCTCTGGGTCCCCACCAGTCTCCCCTTTACAGACATGCCCACTTTCTGATAGTCCCAGTCAGTCTGGATCAAGTCCTAGTCAAGTCAGCACTCTGACACACTGACAGCTGTTGTTGCCTGTTGGGCTGCAGTTTGTCATGTTCTGATTGGAGCAGATTGTTGATGCTAAAGTCAGAACCTGGGAGGGTTTCTGGACAATATCTGGCATTGATTAGTGCTGTTATTGATTTACAATACTAAATATGTACATTCATTGCACAATGCAGCATATTTGTTCATGTTGAGAAGAGTATTAAATACTTGAGAAATCTCTTTTTTTTAATTTATGGTACATTTTGAGCCGATTTAATTTTTGATTAATCATGATTAAATATTATAATTGTCAGTAATGAAATGAATACAGTGCTAAAAAAAAGAAGACTTTTTGATGGATTTTAGACATCCAAGATACCATAGTGGTGCGTACAGTATAGTAAACTTCATACACACAATTGACATCCCTCTATAAAGCCATGTTACTGTTGATTTAGCCTGTGCGATTGAAAGGGCATTTAAGGACATAAATAGAAAATCATCAAATGTATTTTGATTGATCCCCGATACAGCGATTCGTAAAGAACGTGATTCTGCACTTTTGAGTTATTTGAAAAAAACTGAATTTCTGAAAAAATACAACTTTCATAAACTCCAGACCTCACAGTATGTAGTGTGGTGAACAACGATTAGATTGGTGCCTCTGTTAGGATCGTTGCAACTCTCAAATGAAATAAATAGAGCGACTGTGCACCGATTCGGCTGACTCAGTGAACCTTGTGATGTCTAATCCCTGGATTTTCTAGTCAGTAAACCTGCTTATTCATGATCGACATCTCTGGAGGTGCCTCATATCAAGACTCGGTTCTTCAGTTGTGTTCTGTCAGCTGCCAGCATTTTAAAGGCCATTAAACCTCGGCTAGGATAATGGTTTATGTCTTCGACTCTCAGTGTTGGCTTACATGTGTGGGGGTCATTCAAAATGTCAAGTGGGTGTCTGAACTTCCCTTTGTGCCTCCTTTTTACAGCGTTTTTAAAAGTTTGACATAAGGGATTGACACTTCCTTTATGCATTTATGCTCTTACTTACTCCAACTAAGATACAAGCTGTCAGCTGATCAGTTGCCTCGGATGCTTCAGTAATGGGCTGAACGGGCCTTTTAAAGTCCTATTAGATGCCTGGCTGTAAAAACACTTGAGACCCCATATGCGTCTGTTTTCCTTGTTTCATAAAGACTGTCACAACAGTGTTTATAAGGTCATTTCTGTCCATCTCTGAGAACTCACACAGCGTAACAGGACCACACTCTAACGTCTGTCCAAGAGCGGGACAAAGAGACACGTCTCTATACGAGAAACACTCAGGAGGTAAATCTAGATATGCTGGAGTTTATTCAGTATGGATGTGTTTTTATAAGAAAACCACGGTGGTCACATCCTGCTTTGATTACCGTAATTCAACCCGTCTGGATCCTGTAGTGAATCTGAAGAGTTGTATATCTGAGCGGGTCGTTGAAAAACATGATCCAGTTTGAGAATCACCCAGCATCACCAGGCACGCTGTTTGAATTAGGCTGGATGTACACATTGGAAGCATAAAGTTAATGCGATTGTAGCTTTGGTTTTCATGATTTCTATCTATCAATTAAATATTGTGTATTTGCAGAAATTCTGTTGTACTTAGACCACTCTACAAAATCTGTTACCGTTTTAAATTCTTTAGATTAGACCAAAGATTACCACCAGAGATCATCTTGTTTCACCCCATCCGACCACATGCACACACCACCTCCACCAAGCCTCTCCATTTTGCCGGGAGATTTACGTTTTCATTGCCCTCTCCTGGTTTCCTCCCGCGGTCACAACTCTCCATCATTTCTCCTGATTTATGGCAAATTTTCACACCTTTTCCTTTTCGTGATCTCAACCTGTTTCTGGTATTGTGTAGCGTGTATTAAGCCATAAACCTTACTGTTTCCACCCATATAGAAATAGAGCTACACCAAATGGCTTTTCCCAGCGGAGGAGAGCTGCTCGCGACACAGCGCTCTCAACAAGCCATCAGAAATAACGGGTTTCAGAGCGCAGTGGTGCCGTTGTTGTGTTATGTCTGAACCTTCACCTTCATTGTATGAAAACTGATGAGTATTAGTTTATATCAAAGATTCGTGAGTTTTATGCCTGAGGGGCAAATTCTTCTTTCCTGTGAATTAAAAGTAAAATTAAAAGTATGCCTATTTAACAAAAACTACTGCTGTGCTGTACTTATTATTTTATTATTTTCATTGTGTTAAAGTCACCAGAATGCAGGAAACAAAGTTCGTGAAACTCAGATTTTTCTGGAGGAGGACTTCCAGACCTCCCACTTTGGTTTTGAGGTCTCAAGATTAGCAAGTATGCTACCACCACCTAAAATATTGTGGTAATCTTATGTATAACCCAGATAAGTCTACCTGGATGTGTCAGGTTTGACCCATATGTAACAATAGGATATGACCTGGGACAACATTTCCATTTGAACATATGATCTTAAACTTACTGAGTTCATAAGGAGGGAAGAGGTAAATTTGGCCAGAGTCCTAGGAAAACATGTATCTGCTAGATAACTGATCAAATTGATGGAAACAGTGAGTTAATTTATGTATCACAGCAAAGCAAGCTTCTGCTTGCTGTTTGAATTTGAAATGCATCAGTTTTACTGATGCACCGTATGAATAATTGAAAAGGAAGATTAAGGGTGTTTGTTATTGCACATGACCCGACTGTAAGAACTTTTCGTGATCAGTGTTTCTGTTGTGGTAACTGAAGGTGAAGTTGTATTTAGTGCGTCCTGCTCAAGGTTTTACCTCACAGCTGCTTCACAAACTTCACCGAATGTGAGGTGACGTTCTGGACTGGAAAATAAAATCATGTTAAATATGTTAGATCGAAAAACAAGACAACAGTCAAAAGAGTGACTTGATTATGTAGACATAGTTTTGTTAGCATAGAGTGCTCCAGCGATGACACGTTATTGTAGGCCAACCAGGAAGTCGGGTTTTGGATTACTGCAGAAAACAAGCTCTGTGGCAAACACACGTTTATGATACTTACACTTGTCGTTCAGTAAGATTATCTTCAGAAATGAGCACTGTTTTTATGATTTTTAAAGTGTGAATGCAATCACCAGGAGCAAAAAGCTAACGCTCGGTATAAACGAACCACGGTCGCATGAAGGCGAGTATACACAACGTCTTTACGTTTGGTAGTTTTATTTAGCCATTTGTTAGCGACCACCTTTTAAAAACACATTAAGGCTTCAAAACTCACAAGTGGAGTATTTATTGATATAGTAAATCTCCTCAGCTTGTGTTAACCACAGATCTTATTTTCTATCTAACTAAAACCTCATTAAAAAAACAAACAAACTTTGAGACGAGGGAACCGGAAGTGCTAAAATGCTAACTCGTTTACAGGTTTTAGGGCTCATCCCTGCAGCTCTCCATAGACATCAATGCACTTGTAGGGCTTAGCTGCGTATTTGTGATACCCTATCATCCTGCTTCTTCGGGCAGAGCATCCTCTTGAATGGAGCTGACAGCTGTTATTTGTATTTTTATGTGCTCCCACCACTCAGCATTTCAGGTGCGCTCGGCTGCTCTCTCATGCTGTCCCTGATGTCAAAATGCCGGGTTGACAGCGGCAAAATACAGAGGGACACCATAATTACTGCTTCTGTTCCAAGACAAGAGGATTTGTAGGGCCGCTTGGTCTGTACACCCAACTATCTCCAGCTCTAATGGCACACTGAGTGCCCTCTTAACCTCTCAGCACTTCTTTCCTGTTTGCGGTGAAACCCTCACTTATTTGCTTGTCTTTTCCAGCCGCAATCAAGGTAACAGTTAGTGGAAGGTGTGAAGCTCTACAAATAACAGGACTACAGTATATACAAGTTTTGTTTTAAAGGTGTCAGCATAAAGCAAGAAGGTAAAGCTTGGGTATTACCAACAAAAGTAAAACTGAGCCTTGTCTGTAACCACGGTTTTGCATATTTGAAGAAATGTTTGTAGACATTTCAACAAAAAGTAATGCATTCACATTTCATTGTGGTCAGTTTGTCGGCGCTGCAGGCTGAAGCCTCGGTGAACACTGGTTTCCATGGCCACCAGGTGCAGATTTTTCCACCACAAAGCCGTATTTGGCCGTAGCAAAGGAAACCAGATCCGTCTACCTGGCACTTTGTCCCCGTCTCCAGCTTTAGGGAGTGTTCGCTTGTCCTCACTGACAGCCTGCTAAACACAGGGAGGCATGAAACTAGAGACCCCCCACCCCTCCACCCATTTACATTCTCCTGTCCTCAGAAATCTATACCATAAGCTTTTCACTCTCCATGAACTAGGGCTGGTCCAGAGTGACCACGTCTAGGCTGTATAGACCGCTACAGTTATGATGGGATCCGCTGACATTATTTCAAAGGTACTTTTAAGATTCAGACCGGAAATAAGCATATTTTAACTGTCAAATGTGAACACTGTTAATACAGACACCAGCTACCACCCAATGCGTTTTTTTTAATGAGTGAATAGACCATTCAGCATTTCACGAGGCCCCTCTCGGGAATGCCATTGTGCGTTTCGGCCCTCACTTTGTGGTTATATCCCTCTTTTTGCTCTCCACGTCTTCTTATCTTCTGATTGACTCTCACGATGTGCAGGCCGCTTTTCAAGGCATCCTTGAATTCCTCTCATTCACCCGTCCTTCAAGAGCTGCGTGTCTGTAGGCACTTCTCTTTTTACCCCCTCACAAATCTCACACCATGGGGGTGTGAACTGAGGAGAATCCCATGGGACGGAGAGATTACCATCAGGCCCAGAGCTCCTGTGACAAAAGAGGGATTTGCTGAGTCCTGTTCCTCTGTCCTCCATTTTGGTATGGTCTTGCCGGAAGTCAGACTTTGGGCGAGGTTTGGGATTTGATGACATGGCCTGTCTTCACTTTATCTGTCCAAAAATGAGAGGTGGACTTTCCAGGTACACTCAGTATTGGATGTAATCTTGGGTACTGGACTTAAATTTGAAGAAACAAAGAAAGGGTTTCTGTTGACTGATATAAGAAACGACATTACAGTGGAAACCTCTCATAGTGATCACGCTTGCATGGATCAAAAGCTTGGGACAGTGTTCATTTTGGCTCTTTTCATACATGATATTATGGAAAAATATTTTACGGTGATTGAATTTTTGTTGTATCTTTTAAAGGGCTGTCAAAGTTAATGTGATAACGCTTTAACGCAAATTAGTTTTAGCGCCACTATTTTCTTAAATGCATTAATGCAACTTGAGATTTGTAATTAACCTCTGAAAAATCTGATGTGTCGCCACTGGGCCCAGACGTTATTCGATCTTACAGAGGTTGTAGCTCAGTTTTAAAGTTGAAGATACTGCTATCGTATGAAACTAGAATTTCAGGGTGCGTTCACACCAGCCTTGTTTAGTCCGGTTGAACTGAACCCTGGAGCGTTTACCTCCTTAGTGCGGCTCATTTGGGTCGGTGTGAATGCAGGAATCGAAATCACAGGAACCGGACCATGTTCTCTGTCATTTCGTTGGTTAAACGTTTCCTTTTCCTCCTTTGGTGAATGGTGGCTGTTAGCATGTTTGCTTGCAAAGTGTGGAGTGGCAGCGGATTAACCTGGACTCGGTGCAGTCAGATGCCTCCTGAGTATCTGGGCAGAACAGAACATTACTCAAGTACTTGAAAAGGTGTAAAGAACACTGAGTACGCCTGCATTAATAAATATTAATAAGCACTGCAGATATTCTCCAGATCAACACCAACATGAACAAAAACTGATGGTGCTCCCTGATTTTTGATATCCAGCTAGAAATGAGGAGGTTTGTTGTCTTTTTCCTCATCATCTATCTGACTAATAATCAAATGATCAAATGATTTCTACCACACGAGTTTTGTTTACAGTTACTGGACCGTTGGAGTTTTGCCTTTGTGAGCACAAACCAGACCAGCTGTAAAACTGGACCAGTGTCATCCTGCCACTGGGTCGGTTCAGGAAAACCTGACCTAAGGAATCCATTGGTACCAACTCTGACCTCCAGCTGTGTGGATGTAAATGGGTTCTCTGGGTCCCCACCAGTCTCCCCTTTACAGACATGCCCACTTTCTGATCCCAGTCCCAGTCCCAGTCAGTCTGGATCAAGTCCTAGTCAAGTCAGCACTCTGACACACTGACAGCTGTTGTTGCCTGTTGGGCTGCAGTTTGCCATGTTCTGATTGGAGCAGATTGTTGATGCTAAAGTCAGAACCTGGGAGGGTTTCTGGACAATATCTGGTGTTGATTAGTGTTGTTATTGATTTACAATAATAAATATATACATACATTTGCATAAAGCAATCAGATTTGCCCACTCCCATGTTGATAAGAGTATTAAATACTTGAGAAATCTCCCTTTGAGGTTCATTTTGAACAGATAAAAATTCATTAATTTGTAATTAATCATGATTAACTATGGACATTTATCTGATTAATCACTATAAAATATTTTAAGCGATTGACAGCCCTAGGTTTTAATGTAAAATTGTAATCTGAAAAGTAATTAGTAACTAAAGCTGTCAAACAAATGCAGTGGTGTAAAGGTAAAATATTTCTCCCTTAAATGTGGTGGAGTAGAAGCATCAAGTACCTAAAAATGTTGCAGTACGTGAGTAAATGCACTTAGCTACATTCCATCACTGCAGAGGACTAAAGCTCCTGTCGGATCATGCACTGAGCCTGGATTTTTACAAAGTGAATGCCTCGGTCGCTCGTAACGTGGAAGCTGCTAATTGTTGTGTGAATCATGAGCTCGCAGACAATAAAGGGTGCCCTCTATTCACTCGGTGGTTGTTATGGGCCAGGTGGCACAGTGCCATCCATTGAGAGGTTTAGAGAGGAGGAACACAGGCCAACCATGGGGACGTTAAATATTTAGAGGTCCAGTGAAAGATTTGCAGGGCCATTCCTCTGCTGAGACAGTGGCACTGTGAGCCGGGGAGATGGGCTGAAAGGTCTGCCGTCCAGCTCCTCCCTCAGTGGCTACTTGACTTACTGAAACAAACTCAGCCAGTGCCATGCTCAACAGAACCCTGTGGTTTCACAGGACCACTTTATTACCTTATTATTTGGGTGTGGTAATAGACTTGGCTGTGTAAAGTTTTTGTAACCTTCAGTTTCCTGTCTTGAATGTGTCTGCTCACGTTAAACGCAGAATAAAGGGTAAGAATGCAAGAGGATAATGACGGCACATACTGCAAGTAAAGGTGTCATTATCCATCTGGGCTGCACTGTACGGTGGTGGACTGATCTCTGCTCACATCTCTGGCCACATTTAGATGTGGTCTCTTCCCTCTTAACTAATGGCGTGTCTACATAGGAGGCGTCATTCATCTCACCTCTGTCTGACAGAACACATGCACTTGATCTTAATTAGGGCTGTCAGTCAATTCAAATATTTAATCGTGATTAAACGCATGATCGTCTATGAATAAGCACACATTTTTTAACTGTTCAAAGAGCACCTTAAAGGGAGATTTGTCAAGTATTATCAACATGGGAATGGACAAATATGTTGCTCTATGCAAATATATGTATATATTTATGATTGGAAATCAATTAACAACATGAAACAGAGACAGTTATTGTCCAACAACTGTCAGCGTGCGTGCATGCTTGAGTGCATGTTCATAAAGTGGGAATGTCTGTAAAACGAAGACTTGAAGGTACCCAGAAAATCCATTTTCACCCCTTTGAAAATGGCCATGACAGTTATTCCTCACCAAAATTAGGCACGAGTTTGCACAAGAGTGTCATGACGAGCTAGTATGTTGGATTCCTTCGGTTTTCTAGTTTCATATGATGCCAGTATCTTCACTCTAACTTTAAAACTGAGCCTGGTACAAGCTCTGAAAGATCAGTGGCCTTAATGCATCAAAGAAATAAGTGCATTTAAAATGTGTGTTAAAGCGTTATTATTGCGTCAGCTTTGACAGCCCTAATTTTGATCAGTACAGTTGTCTACAGGGGCCACTTCACTTGTGCTGTACGTGCATAAACGTGATGTTTTACACTCATAACTACAGTGATTGTGTGTTGGGCTCAGAGGGCTGCTAAAAGGCAAATAACCTACTGGGCCTGAACACATCGTGTGTATACACAGAAGGCACACTGAAAGTGCTGCTCTGCTACAATGCTGCTTTCGCTGCACAGGCTGTGTCGACATTTTGTAGTCCGTAAAAAGATATAAATGTACTTTATAAGCTTGTTGGGATTATTCACAGCACAGGAATCCACTCACTAACAGACACATTTACCTGCAAAACTGTGTGCACTAAAAGCTCATTTTGTTCCTTTACTGATGAGACAAACATGTTTGTAAAGCAGTGTCAGAGGAAATGGATAAATATTTATCCATTTTCCATCATCCATTTATACAGTAGGTGACCCAGCTGAACCTGGCAGCCTGCTGGAACCCTAAACAGGCGCACGCTAGCCGCGGGCCTTGGCGGGTTCTGTGCTTGTTTTCACTCACGTCTCTTGTTTCCTCCTGTATTCTCTCTCTCTCAATGAAACTCTGAAAGCCTGATAAGGTCAGAGCTCTGTGAATGCCTTCGGGTGAGAATAAGCAGATTTCTGGTTTGGCACACTATACATACGGTGGATCAGATCAGAGGGAGAGGCTGTATTTGAGAATTGACTCTCTAACCTTAGTTTGTATTCTGATCTCTATCTGAGTCATTTTGTGGGTTTGCACTCTGAAACGAAATGTTTCCTGTTGCTTGTCTGAAGGGTTGGGAGTATTATCCATGTTTACTTTGGACAAGAAGCGAAATATTTATATAGGTATGATCAAGAATAATATGTCATAGCTCTTATGTTGGTTGTCATTTTTGAAATACCTAGCTAAATAGCAAGAAAAAAAAAAGTGGGCTGCCAGGTCTAAATATTTTTCAGCTGGTTCACTAAGTTCACTTGTTTTAGATCAAGTTGGTGTACCAGCTCACCAAAGCCCCGTCACGTGGATTATAACATGCCTTTGCTTGGCTTAAGCTGAAACAGAGGAAGAGCATGACCCGTGGGCTTTTTGTACTAAAGTGCCGATTGGGGGGGGGGGGGGGACTGGCACCCTGGACCTAGTCTGGTCTGCACTAATTGAGGGCCCTGATATTGTCTTGTCGATGAAAGCCCTCTTTGTCCTGCTTACTTCTCTTCATCTACTGTATCCCCCCAAGCCTCTGATATAGCCATTGGCATAACGTCATTCCCCTCCAGCCATTGTCACCATTAATTACAGAGGATTAAAGTGTCAGTTGAAGGTGAAGTATGAGCCAGCCGCCGTTATTCACTGAGGGGCGTTTGAAGGTGTTGTGCCTCGTAAGCTAAAAGTTTGTGCCCCCTGTCAACACTCCTGCTGCAGAGGATGAGACTTTGCCTTTTGGGGTCAGGGCAAAGGTCAAAGTCAGTGCTTCTTGTTAATCTGTGTGAGTTAGATGTGACTGGTGCTCGGCAGGGCTGCACAATTATGGCCAAAATGATAATCATGATCATTCAATATTGAGATCACGATTATGTATCATAATTATTTGTTGATTTTTGCAGCAACATATTTTATTGCTACACTTTCACATTAAAATACACAGCACTGCTTTCACTTCCATGGTGTGCACGTTCCTGCTAATTTGCTAGCTATATTTTAAAGTTAAATGCATCAGTCTGGTGCACTTTGAAAGCAAGATTAGCATCATCTGGAGGCTAGATAAACAATGTTATTCTCTCAATTTAATCATGTGCACATTGGTTGCATGGCTAATATCTATTCCCAAGTGAAGCCAAAACATGTTGATTGCAGGCTGGTGGCTGGTTGTTAGTTTAGGAAGTGCTTGATTTGATATGCGGCAGTTTCTATGAGCAGAACACACATTTTAAACGTCAGTATCTCAGGCAATCATGTTCATTTAATTATGGGAAGCCCAACTCGTGATCATGATTAATATTGTGCAGCCCTACTTGGTAAGTAACAAGGATTAGGACTGAAGAAATGGGTAGTGGCTCTTTCCAATATGATGACAACTTTGAGCCTCAATTCATCCAACTCAATGACTGTCCACTCAAAAGCATTTCCATATGTAATTGTCCAGTGAAGGGTCGATAGGTGGGGATCACACATCCCCTTCTGCTGTTTGCTTTCGTCCTCACTGTGGAATTCGAATCAGTCTGCTGCAAATGTCAAGGGTTTGGGCCTATGATTCCCTCCGATGCAAAGAGGAAGCTTTGTGACAGGAAAGGAGTGTTGTACCCCCCTTTCATGGTTGGATTTACTGTCAAAGTGTTGATCTGCATTGACACGTTCTTGAAGTGCTGTGCAGAGCTGAAACTCAACACTTGAGTGAAGCCTAGCAGGTTCAAAGAACCAGCGAAAGGACAAAGAGACGGAGCCGACCAACAGACTGATCTAACAATCTGCTCCTTACACAACCTGGCTAACGCACAAACGAGATCTGCATGCACATTCTTTCCACATAAAGCCCACGTCCTCGGTGGAGGATGTTATTTACTTATGCATTCAAGAGCGACACCAGGAATGGCAGGCGATATATTTTTTGGCTTACGCTGAAAGCTGATATGATGTGCATGTATGCATTTGCACCTTTGCCAGCATTTTTAGCTGCTTTGTAAACCTGTGTAGGCAGGTAGAAGTTTAGCATTCATGGTGAATGTGAGGATCTGATGGACAATTGAATCAGTTGGAATGGCATAATTATTCTGTATATTATTCACAATTAATCACACACTCTTATGAACATGGGAGTGGAACATATGCTGCTTTATGCAAATGTACATATGCATTTGTGATTGGAAATCAATTAACACAAAGCAATGACAAATATTCTCCAGAAACCCTCACAGGTTCTGACTTTAGCATAAAACACATGCAATAATATGAAGCCCAACAGGCAACAACAGCTGTCAGCTGTATTAGGATGGGAACGGTTCGCTAGTCACGGTTCGGTCCGTGTATGTATCGTTCGGTTCATTTGAAATCGGTTATGAGGCTGATTGTGTATTTTATTCATCCCAATTATTGTCACACTAGAAATGAAGGCCTATGGAAAGAGGCTGGGACACGGCGGACAGGAATACGAGGTATCACATGTGCAATGCAACTGAAGCTGCGGTTGGGCTGTTATGTGCGTTGTGATTGGCTCAATTTCGGCGAGGGTGGACCACATTTTACAGCATATGTCTTGTACTGCCAAAGATACGACACACTGATGACGCGTGAGGCTCCTTCCTTCCCAAACTTGTGTGGAGTGCGACTGTCATCCCGATAAGGAAATGGCTGCTGTGTGGGAGCATAATGGATTTGGTGTTACGTATGACAGTAATGGGAAAAAGTGGTGGATAAAACGTCAGCTGTACTGTATGTAAGCACTGTGCAAGGTTTGGCTTATGCTAGCAGCAATACTTCCAATATGATGAATCATTTACAGACATCGGTCCGGTGTGTCTGTTATAGCAAAGAGGAAAGAAGGAAAGAGCAACTCCTTCTGCCAGCAGCTTTTAAACAGCCTCTACATGCAGACTCAGACAGAGCAAAAAGCTTTATGCTAGTGTCACATTTTCAAAGCTTCGCTTTCCATCTCCAGGGAGGATCAAATGTATGAAGCTCACAGGGAAGGTTTCCTTATAATCATATATATAATAATGTTTCAGAGGTTTTCAAAGCTTTAAAACTGTGTTCGAATCCAAATTAGATTGTGTCAAACGACTGTTTTTAACAACTGTAAGTAGAGGAGACCAGAGTTTATAGCGTAGAAAAGGTTCTAATCTGAAAATACTCAGAATGATGAAAAAGGGGGAAAATTAGAGGTGGTTTAAATTACAGGCAGCTGCCCAGGAATGATAACTCACTTCACCTCGACTGCATTAAGACTTCATACAGCCGCCCCAACATACTCTACTTTAATTATCTCTATTTGAACTGAAATCCAATGTGGACGTAGTGGAGTATAAATATCATAGAAATATCAGCATCTGTCAAGCATTGCAAAATGTAGCACTGAAAGAAAGTGTAAATGTTAACGCTCTATCTGATAACTATACCTCAAATATACTGTACATTTGAATTTACTTAATCACTTATTGATTGTTGCATGCTCTGTCAAGCCAAAGCATTCAAGGTCTTCATCAGACGCTCGTGAAACACTGTACAAGATAATATCCAGCATGCAAACAGTCTGCGGCTCTTATTTTGGATGACAGCATCTGGAAATTGCTTGAGCAGTCAATGTCTCGGCACATGCCTAGACATGGGCGTTATTATCTGTAGCTAATGATTCAGACTTCTTTCTTCGACATTTGAAGCCTTTCAGGGTGACGAAAACTAACATATTCCTGCCAAATCCCCCAAAGTCTGCCTGTTATGGAGTTGAATATTGTTACTGTGACACACTTTATTGGTGCGACTGTCATTTTTGACCGCTGGATCTTCTGTTGAAACACTGCATGGAGGTTGTTACATGGTCAGTCAATAAATCGTCCTGTGTGACTGGCAGGAGAATCTGAAGAATGCTGATAGCCCCGAAGTTTGTCAGTGGACAGTCTGCACACCACAGAGGTGGGCCTCTATTTTATTAGATATGAGCATGTCTAGGAATGTGACCGTAATGTACCTCGTAGAGCCAACAAGCAACAGCAAGTTGTAGAGCTCTCAAGTCTTTGGCGTTCCCAGTTTTGGTCAGAAATACCCATTTATAGCAGTTTTATTACTGGTTTTAAGACAGTTCTCCATATGCTCAGTAAAATAGCTTGTAAAGGATAATCTGCGCTAACAACGGTTTATTTTGTCCACATTGCTGTTGGTACGTTTCCCCACCGAAGGGTTTTCTCTACAAGGAAACAACGCTGGCTGTCGGAGAGAACTGTTGTCATAAAGCAGGTGCATTCACTGGTAGTATGAAGTCAATGCAGACACACTTCCTGCAGCTGCTTCACAATAAAAGCCCTCAAGCAAAAAGGGCTGAATATCAGCACTGCTGATTTAATTCAAAGTCCAGAATTATTAGTTTTGATTCATTTTGATTAATAATTCAGGTTTACCAGAGGATTTAACATTTTTCTGGATTCAACAACTGGATATAAAATGGTATAAAGTGCACAGTACAGGCTAAATATACACATATCCCGATCGATTTTAAACCTGCGAACCAAGGTGTGTAACTGTTGACTTCACAGTTCACGAGACTGTCACAACTCAGGGCGATTAATATTTCCAGCTATTATCAACATTACTTTTTAACTTTAAACAGCCTTTCTGTGCAATGTTGTAATGACATTATTTCCTTAAAGAAGTACACATCATGCCACCCTAACTGAACCACGTACAACAAGCTACCACTGTCGACACATAACATTTCATGTACGCTGGAAAATAGATTTTATTTTTACTGAGCCCGACAAGCAGCTAGAAGTGATTAAGGCTTCTAGTGGGAAAGCAAAGCATCCTGTAATGTGCTAATGTGATGTGAACCCATTTTCCAGCGTATAAACTGCACTCAGGGGCATGTACTCTGACAAAACATCAGTGAGTCAGAGGCTTTGCAGTCACCTGGGGAAACTTTAATGGGCGTCTTTGATTTTAATTTGAGGTTGAAACATTTTAATGCTTCTCTGTTGCTGGATAACACGAATTATCATCTGAGAGAAAACCTTAAACCATCATAAAACCAACTGAGGAAATGTCTAACTAGTGACAGACACTGAATGGTTCCCCAAATCTGCCTAGGGTGTCAATTTCCACCTTTTTTTTTTTTTTTTTTACCTTTCTCTGTTCCTGGAAAACCATCAGGTACTGATGTGAGAGTTAAATGTGGAGCTGAATGAATTATATGTAAGTGACCTTTTAGCAAGACTCTGTCCAAACCGAGTACACGACTGGACTGTGTCTGTGAATTTGTGGCTAAATAGTTATTCAGATAGTCGGCGGTTATGTCTGTAATGTTAACTCCAGCACTACATGTCCACCAAGTCCTGTGAGGACGCCAGGGGACGCGCTGCTCCACTCAACGGGCCGTTGAAGCGTTGACGTACGCTATCGTTGAACGCACCTGATTGGTCCCTGGCTGTCTGCTTACGTTTCAAACAGGAAACAACATGGCGGCCCGCTCGTAACCTTTATGTTATTCCATCCAAACAGTCAAAATCTTCGGAGAGCATTTTAAGGGAGAAATAGGCGATGCCACTGCTGAAACCTGCCTAATTTTAGAACTAGATCGTCTAGTTTGACAGGTCGGTCCACATCTGGTGAGCCAGATGCATCATGCTGGACGGACCCATTGAGAAAAATTCAACACTCGGCGAACCAACTGTGTGAGTTCATCGCTCACTTTGTGTTTGAGTCTGTGGTATTCATTTTGTTTTTGTGTTATTTTTCACCAAACCGCTTTCTGTAGCTTAAAAAGTTATTATTTTTTATCAGATTTATCAGATTCAAACATTAATTCCTCTTCCTCCACTCCCTTGTTGGTATTTTCTCTGTGGTTTTCTGGTTGGGTGAAATGAGTTACGAAGCTGCTGTGAAAGTGGGTCAAGTGGGAAGATTAGAGAGCTCAAGTACACAATGTGTGAACTCGATGGTCTGAGTTTAGAGCCACCTCGTTTAGTGGTTTATTTTATAGCTGCACTTTCTGCCTGTGTGCAGTTTTTTTCCTTTCCATTTGTTTCAGAAAATCATGTGTCTGAAGAATCTGTCTGTGTAATCGAAACAGGCTTTTACTCAATAAAATGTCTTCATCTTCATCTGGATAGCACAGTAGGGGTAGGAAGAAAGATCAATTCACCTATTAAATCTTTTAATGCCAGAATAAATATATTTGCTTCATTTGAGTCTTTACAGAGGTCGAAGGAAGTTACCATGTTTAATGCTGTAATCTGAGTAATGTGGCATCATATCGTTTCTGTATCCGTCAACCAAAACAAACCACAGCCGAAACAAGGAAGTAGAAAAGGGCGGAGGGCGGCGTGGATACAACCTGCACCCTCGGATGTTAAATCCACAGTGGAATGTATGGAAACACTTTGGGTTTCACACACTGCAGGAAAAACAGAGCTAGACATCACGACTAAAGCTGCACGCTAACTCGTTTTGCGGTAACGTGCGGTCCGGCCGGCCGTCGCTCTCGTCTCCGTGGTCCAACGGGCCGACGCTACGACTGTAGAGCTCCATATACTGACATTTATGTTAAAAGCATTCAAACGGCCCCACCCAAACGGTGGGACTATGTCCGGTTTTCTATATAAAGTGTTAACAAAAGGGAACTGTATATACAAAATACATGTATGGAAATAAGATTGATTGGATTATATTCACCAGAAGTATACAACATTACATGTCCTTTATAAATTAAAAATTAAATACCACAAATTTTTGAGGGAAATATCTTCATTCCTTGATTTTTGGGTTGCTGGAAAGAATGTAATAAATAATGCCTGACAGTGACTGATGTGTTTATATTTGACTTCAGGACGTCTCTGACTACAGACATGCTGAAAATCAAACATTTTTATTGCATTAATTTAGATATTGTCCAAAGTAAAAGTCCCTAGAAGTGTATGATTCAACGTTTCCTGTGGTTTAGTATTAAAGAAGTTAACAATAATAAAAATGCATCGTGATAGTATCCAATCAGGAGACAGCCTGTAGCTGTAGCACAATAGCCAAGATGTTGCTTTCATCTTTAGTAAATATGAATGTACCATATCATTTTGTTTGTCCAAGTCTGGAAAGGATGTTTTAGTATTTGCTCATTCATATGGTTTGTTCATGATGAGCTTTTATTGTTTGGGAAACCCTAAATTATAACAAAGTGACTTATGGAAAAGCTGCTGTATTTCTAATATGTCGAATCCCATGTTGAAGAGAGGTCACACCCTTCGAGTTAAAGCCATGTAACGAGCTCTTTGGCTGCTTTTTGGAGCTCCAGTCAAACCTTATTATGGAACTAACTCAGGCAAATGGTGGCCCTCAGACCTCTTGCTATTTCTTGTAATTCTCATTTGTTAACAATGGAGGACTGTGGCCAAAAGGGCGCTCACCTAATCTAATTGTGGCTGCTGATACTGGATTGACCTAGATCAGATTCCAGTATTTTGGGCCGAGCACGAGGAACAACAGGAAGTGATGTAGCCTCAGTTTAGAGGCTCACATCCCGCCTCAGTCATTTTACAGGCTTCAACTCGTTCGCAACAAGCCAATAAAAGACTTGTGCATGCTGAAGGGCTTTGCTGTTTGGGGTCTGAAACTGTATGTTTATAAAGTTTGCCTGTAGCCTCAAGATGATTTGATATAATTTAGGTTTTTTTCACAGTCATAATAGTTAATGTACATATCCTAATGCTGTTTTACAGACAAGGATTCAGTTGAGTCAGTGTTTGAAAGTAAAGACCAGTTGTTGTTCAATCAATTCAGCATTCAGACATGTTAGTAGCGCCTGTAAAAGTTGCAGACCGTGATATGGAGTGCCCTGCTATAACGCTGCACTAATGGATGCTTTTTTAAGCCCCAGCACCACCACAGTGTGCTTACCCTCAGGGCAAGTCAAACCTCTCACTTCTCCACCCTGACTCGCCTCAGGCTCCTCACTGTGTCTCAGGCCAGGACAAAAAGAGTGGTGAGGTGTGTCTGTGTGAATGGGTGGGTGGGGGCAGGGGTCCACGGGGCCTTCCTTAAAGAGGCTGGCCACTTTCCAAGAGTTTAATACATCACTGGAAATTCACAATGGGGTGAAAAGTACACTGACAACAAACGACTCCTTGATAAACTCAGTGGAGAGCTCAACTGATGGCAGACCATTTGTCAAAGGATGTAGGACAAGGTGGATCTGTGGGTCTTGTTAATGTGCTTGAACTGTGTCAGGAGAAAAAGCCATCAGGACGTGTTGGCTCATATGAGGTGTGTGTTTGTCTCCACTTCCTGCTCGTTGCCTTTTTCCCTCCTGCCACCGCTCAGGTATTCGGACACATTCCGGCCATGCATACCGGCCCATAGAGCGAGGCAGCGCTATTAGGTTACTGCAGCGTTACCGAATAGGTCTGATCTGGGCTCGAAAGAGGCATAGTTATAAGATTGGCTTCCTTATTAAGCCGAGGAAGCAGAGACGTCTGCACCTCCTATTTTTTGCAGGTCAAAATGGCAGTACCAGACTTTTCGCTGACTGTTGCCTTGAATTGAACTTTTTTTTTTTCCAGTGAAACCAGAGAGCTGTACAATTTCCTCCCAAATAAAAACCCCAAAGATGAGAGTTGGTCCACTGAAGGTGCAAGACAAATGAGCCCAGAGCCGTCCCGGGGGTTATTAAATGCTTAACAATGCTCATCACATACTAACAAGTCATGACGGAAAGTTTCCTGGACTTTTATTGTGGAGGTGGGATCATGCGTCTGCTTTTCTTGCACAAGGAGGCGGCTGAAGATGGGTTTGCCGCTCATCTTGGGCTATTGTAGTCGTTAGTTCCGGTCCATTATTTTTATAGAGCACTAGGTAGTAAATGTTAAAGCTGCAGCAGGAAGAACTGGAGCAAATATGAATACAAAAAAGTTATAGTCGACAGTAGTGCATGAGACAGGTAATCTGAAAAGACTCATGTTCCTCCGGTGCTCCTAATGATCAGCAAGATTTGATATACTGGAGGTAAACAACCAATCAGAGCCCAGCTGGAGCCTTGCCATCTCTGAGCAGCTGTCAGTCACTTTGAACTCTGACCAATCAGTCAAACTAGGCAACCCTGATCAAATATTCTGGTACTATAATGACTATTTTAACATCTTTTTACTGTTTAGTTGTAAAATGAGAAAGTTTGTGACCCGGAAGCCATGTTGAGATCAGTTGAGGAAATGCCAAGCACCGCCCACCAGCCGGAGCAAACTCTCTCATTTTACAGTTAAGCAGGAACTACAAGATATTTGTGACAACATTTTACTTCAGAAATAGTCGTTACAGTAACAGAGTATTGATTCATATCGATCAGTGCTACCTAGTTGGACTGTTTGATTGCCGTTTGCGAGTGACTCTGATGAATGAACAGCCAGTAGGATCGCTCTCTCTCTCTGAAATGACCTGTGATTGGTCAAAGTCCCCCGTCGTGGGCTAGATATTTTAAAGCCTGAAAACAGAGCCAGAGGAGGTGCAGAAGCCTAGTTGTCTGTCAGAACACATGAATATGCTGAAAGGCTATTATGTTATTTTGCCCAACGATGCCAAAAATTCCTTCCTGTAACAGTCTGTAGCTGCCGCGGCGTAACGTTTGTAGTTTTTGTTGTATTTATCCTCTAGTTGAATGGGGCATTGTTTGTCAGAAAGAAGAAAACGAGGCCACACACACACACACACATGCACCTCCTCCCAACTGGAGTTCACCTTCCTCCACTGCCAGAAATTGTGTGTGTGTGTGTGTGTGTGTGTGTGTGTGTGTGTGTGTGTGTGTGTGCACTTGTTAGCTATATTACGAGGACCAGTTTGAGTTTTAGACCTTAGAGTGAGGACATGTTTGGAAAGTGAGGACATTTTGGCCGGTCCTCACCTTCAGACTGACCTTCAAAGGTTTTAGAGGGTTCAAACTTGGTTTTAAGGTTCAGGTTAGAATTAGGTTTAGGTTAGGGTTGGGGTAGGCATTTACGTATTTTTGCACTACAAGGGCACTTAAAATCGGCAACTGTTTAACTAGACACTGATGATGAAGGATTTGATGGATTTGTGGAAGAGGAGTGAACTGAAAACTGAGTGTTGAGAGTTATTGAAGTTATTGAGTTTTAAATGAGTTGAATAAAGTTTAACTTATTGCCGTTTTGTTTTGTTAATGCGCCTTATAATCCGGTGCGCCTTATAGTGAAAAAATACGGTAGTTGTGATGGTTAGGGTTGGGGAAGGGAATGCATTATGTAATGAGTGTCCTCACAAAGATAGCTGTACAAACGTGTGTGTGTGTGTGTGTGTGTGTGTGTGTGTGTGTGTGTGTGTGTGTGTGTGTGTGTGTGTGTGTGCACTTGTTCGTTAGGTTAAGGATTTCTGTCAGTCAAGACAAAATGGTCCCTCAGCCCTCCCTCACCCCGTCTCTAAGTCCTGACTTCATTTCATCCCTGCTCCCCCTCAGTGAGTCCAAATGGCCATAATCTCAGTGGCAAGTCGAAGCGAGGGGTCGGCTGCTTTCTCTGTGTCGCTCACACAGCGGAGTCGCCTTGGTGAATAGCCACAGCTTGTTGGGAATGCCTCGGAGCAGACAATAGCCACGTATTCTCCCTTATTTCTCCCACCATCCGACTGCAGGACTCGGATATCTAGTCTGTGTTCCCCCGAGCTCCAAGTGTCCCAGCCTGACTTGTTTCCAGTCAGATATCTAAGTGAGTCAGTAGGTTTTTAACCAGTGAGAACGGCGTAATGCTGCTGACGGTGTCTCAGAAACACCTTTGACATTTCAGGCTGAATTGTGTCTGATATGTAGCACCAAAGTAAAGTAGACATGTAACCTAAAAAAGTGAAGTAAATGCCCAGGTATGTGATTAATGCTGATTATAGTTCACCGCTCCTCGTTCTGGCAGTCGGGGCAGTTGGACCGAGACCAAACCAAAACGTCTTCTGAGTAATCTGACAGGGAAAAAAAAACAGAGATAAATAAAGGAGAGAAAATGGGAGAGGTGGAGGTTTAATCTGTTTGAGGCAACTTTTCTTATCAGAGTTATTGTCTGACCCACTTTTTGTAACTTGTGTCGTATCAGATGTGAGTAAACACGACTGAGGGTCTGTACTGAGGGTCTGAGGGTCTGAGAGTCTGTACTGAGGGTCTGAGGGTCTGTACTGAGGGTCTGAGGGTCTGAGAGTCTGTACTAAGGGTCTGAGGGTCTGTACTGAGGGTCTGTACTGAGGGTCTGAGGGTCTGTACTGAGGGTCTGAGGGTCTGTACTGAGGGTCTGTATTGAGGGTCTGAGGGTCTGTACTGAGAGTCTGAGGGTCTGAGGGTCTGATACCAGACCGGTCTGATACCAGTCGTTAATCAATAAGCTGTTTGCCTCGCTGTGTGGAAGTGACTGGGATTAAGGCAACATCAGGCTTTACTTCAACATTGCTTTCTTTACTGAATACATATATTATGCTCTTACTGAGTATTTATTATTAAAATAATAACCAACAACCTGGTAAGAAATCTTAAGATTTAACAGGAATTACAATTCAAGCGGGTCAATTTGAACTTAAACAGGAATTAAATGCTAGTATTTAATGTATATATATCTGAGTCAGTATCTGTACATCCCTATTTCTGAAGTGTAAACACAATCAGCAGGAGTAAAAAGCTAATAACCCCCATATACATATGCACCGTCATAACTCTCACTGTACCTTGACTTGTATAATAGTTATATACACATTGTATTTACTTTATTCTTCTTTATTTTATTTTATCTTTTATTTTATTTTATTTTATATATTTATTTTTTTACCTATTCTTACTTTTTAACACTTTACTTTTCCATATTTTATATCAGTGCTGCTGTAACACCTGAATTTCCCCCCTGGGGATCAATAAAGTGCTGTCTTTCTTATCTTAAATGATCTACACCACGTTGCATCAGTGTGAGTATAAACAACAGGGCTGTAAAGGAGGATGTGTATACAGCAGTGCCTGTTTATCAACTCACATGTTTGCAGAAATATTTCCTCAACAGATCTCAACATGGCTACCGGGTCACAAACTCTCTCATTTTACAGATAAACAGTAACTACGAGATGTTTCTGAAAACATTTTATGTGAGGAAATAGGCATTACAGTAACAGAATATTGATTGTGATTGATCAGTGATTGACAGCTGCTCAGAGGCAGCATGGCTCCAGCTCGGCTCTGATTGGTTGTTTGGTTAGGAGAACCGGAGAACACAGAGGAACATTTTTCAGATTACTTGTCTCGTGCTCTACTGTCAGAATATAGAGACCGTTTTATAAAAATGACTTCTTTCATCATATTTCCTCCAATCTGGCCCACTGCTGTTTTAAACCAACGCAATCACCTTGACAGGTGTGAAGCACAGGATGCAGCAATGGAGGCCTGCAAAACAGATAGCCGAAGGAGTGGAGAAAGACTGTTGTGTGTGCGTGCGTGTGTGTGTGTGTGCATGCGTGTGTGTGTGTGTGTGTGTGTGTGTGTGGGTTTGCCCACTCAGCGCTGTCAAATCTTTGATGTGTTGGGATGAAAGGATGCAGTCTTCCCATCTTGTCTTTCGTCTACAAGGACAGCCTGTGTACATTTAAGTGTCCTCCACACCCGTTGCACTTCTCCTTGGACCAGGTCATAAAAGTTAACTTGGCGGGACAGAAAGAGGGAAGTAAAGAGAGCAGGTATTCAGATGGCCAGACTTAAATACCACACCCACACTTTAAAAGGTAGCATTGTGTCGAGATGACACAATCCGTTAGGACTCTTCCTGTTTTCTTTTGTTTTTCCCCTCACTGCTGCCTTGTAAGTTTTTGAGGATGTTTGATTTGTTTTGTTCGGTTTTACTCTATGTTTAGTTGACCTTGAAACACGTCTGTAAGGTTAAAAAGCTCCCCTTTGGCTTAGTATAAAACATTTAGGTACAGACTGAAATGTCTCCAATAACAAGTATCTGACTGTGTTTGAAGTTGGCAGCAAATGTTTGGGCAGATTCTGCATATATTGTACACACATGTTAAATTAATTCTTGAAAAATTGCACCAAGACCAAGGCAACAGTTGAAGTTGCACTAGCATATAAAAAATCTGCATGTGTATCTAGTCACAAAGACAACATTTTTTTATAGTGTTGGCTTTTCTACTGCAGCTCATTTACAGGGACTATGAGATTAAAGTGCCGACTCGGTGTTTAAGTGTGTCTTTTTCCACATTAACTGTGTATGAATAGAGCCCACCAGGTGAAAATAAACTGAAAATGAAGTTTTAATATTTCTGCATAAATCATGTAATGTATGCCCCAGGTTCAGGTGCCAGGCCAAGACCGACGCCAGCTTCACTTCTTGTGGAAATGCTTCAGGGGGTTTTTACTCTCCTTCTGGTCTTCAGTAAAGAAAACACATGCTCAGCTGGATTGTGGTCAGGTGGTTGACCTTGGCCAATAGAGGAAGACCTGTCACTGTTTGGTCATAAAAAAAACAAACTTTCCTTGACTGTATGTTTGTCTTTAAAGGTGATACACAGACCATTATTATAGCAGCAAACAGCTATTTACTCTGTGAAGAAATAGAGGAGTGATGTCCACCTGAGCAGAGAATGAAGTCACTGTCACCTTTTGTGCATGTTCGTTAGGGCTGCACAATTGATCGAATATTACTCGCGATCACAACTTTGGCATCCCACAATGAAATGAACATGATCGACTGCGATATTGACATTACGTGCTCTACTGCATATTAGAGATGCACCAATCGATCGGTCACATTTATACCTGTGCCACCGTTGTTTGCCAGACTGTAACATCACGGCCACGCACACGTCATTGGCGTGGAAATTCTTCAGCGTGACTGAAGAAGACACAAAGCTGCACTTTGTCACAACTGCAAATCCAAAATAAACCGTGAAGGAACAACGAGGGCGAACGGTAACGGAGGTTGCATTGAGTTATGTGATTATGCTGCGTCTGTTCAGTAAAACTGAGCATTAGTCCAAGGTACGTTATAACGTAAAAGTCTGTTTTTGGTGGGAAGCCTGAATAAATCCAGTTGTTTGATGTTTTCACAGCAATATAAAATAGATAACGGAGAGAAATATGACTGTTTAACTTCCCAACTCTAACCAGTTTATGATATACAATTAAGACAACTAATGCCAAGATTTGTTATATTTAAAGAGAAATAAAAATGCAATCAGTGATTTCCCAATCATTTGGCCGTTAGCTGCGAACTGCTGACTCAGCTGCTGCCATGTTGAGAGCTGTGCAGAGGCAATAAAAATGCTCCCAATGTGGCATTTAACATGTGAACACCCTAAAAGACCCATGGAGGTCAATGACAACACTTCAACCAAAATGATACGCAAATTGAAAATACATCACGTAAAATTTTTCCTTATTTAAGATGTGTGATTTTAGGAACTATAGAAAATGATGTTTGAATTGAGACTACAGAAATAAAATATAAACCTTGCTGCAGCCATCTGCAGCCATTCAGTGAAATGACTGATGCAAAACAAGGGTGAAGGAAATCCCTGTACGTCTGTTTAAATGATTGAGACCCATAGTAACCAGTGGCTGTGCTATGTGTCTTTCTCTTATTCTGTCTCTCCTTCCTCCTACTGTCAGCTGTATTTTTCCTAATGCTTCATGAAATTGTTACAGATGTAAATCACATCTGGTTTGAAAACACCTCCATCTTTTCTCTCTCCCAGATCCCTCAGAAATCATTTAGACATGTTTTATCAATCAGCGACACTCGATTCTGTGACTCCCCCGCTTTAAAGTTTGTGCTGCAGAATAAAGATTCATTATGTGCAGCAGTTTTTTTCCCTTCTTAAAGGAAATAGGAGGCGTTTGCAATGACTAATGCTGCTCTCTGATATTCTCATCTTACAACTCAGGGACGTAGTTTGGGATTTTTTATTTTTTTATTTTATGGCCTGGACCTGACTTGGAGGTTTGAGGGATGAGATGTGGCATTGTCTGTAACACTGTTGATGTGTCGCTGTTGTGGTTGTTGTTAGGGCATATAGATATGTGGCCAGCGATGGAGCTGAGTCAGACGGCGTTGTGTCCAGGAGGCTGGAGGTGGTGGAGATCTCCACCCTCTCTGACTGACCACACTAAACCTCAGCCCCGAGGCGATGCTTTCGGTGCGCCTGCCTGCCATTCCTCTTTCACATGTAGTGTTTTGGTATTGCTTGAACCAACATGATTGGAATGCATTTTTCCTCTTTTGTCACATTTTTGTAGAGAGGCTCTTTTGTTGTAAAGGGATAATTTAAGTAGGAATGTTTTCACTTTGGGGTTTTGGGGGGGGGTGTTTAGGGCTGAGTGGAGACTGAAAAGATGGACCTTGTTGGTCAGAGATGGCCGTCTCTTAGTTGTTTCTCTCAGTCCATTCCCTATCGGCTTATTGTTTTCATTAAAATCAGAGAATTGGTCCATTTTTCTTGACTGCTTACACAGCTTTGACACAACATCCAAACAATGCTGTCTGTTCGTGGTATCACATTTTCCCAGTGTCACTGGAGGTCACACTCACTCACTGTTAAAGGAACACTACACCAGTTTTACACATGAATGTCCGTCATAGTTAGTACTAGTAGTAGTTAGTAGTTGGAGAAAATAACCCAGATGATGCCACATTTATAACAGTTATAAACTGCAGTGGTGGTGAGTTAGTTTTGCCTGCTGGCTCGACGGGGTATGATTAAGGGAAGGTGAGTCCTAATATAACTGAAGGGAAAGTGAACTACTGCATTAGTTGAAACAATAAAAGACATCATCAGAACTGAAGTAAGGAACATTTTCTGTCTTGCTTCTCCAAAAGACCTGAAATAATGTGATCTGAATTTGATTCAAAATGTTAAGTATATACAGTTGCCTGATATTATCTCTTACATGCAGTCTACCAGGTATGAAATGTGGGTTCTCGTGCAGTGAATAAATAGCTTTACCACTGAATTATGTTCGTTTTGGGCTGTCTTGAATAAAGTTAGTATAAATGAATAGAAAGGTAACTTAATTCTTTAAATATACCACATTTTTGCAACAGCTGTCATGATAGCAAAGGCAAAGTATTTAAATGACCTGTGTGTAACAGTTAGGGGGATCTATTGGTAGCAATGGAATATAACGATAAGTATTTTTTTCAGCGTATAATCACCTAATAATAAGAATTGTGTTTTCGTTACCTTAGCATGAGCCCTTCATATCTACAGAGGGAGCAGGTCCTCCTCTTCCTCCTCATTACTCATCGATATCTTTACATAGACAGTGGTTGTTGGATGCTGTACGAATGCTCTGGATATCGTATAGAGAACCTTTATGTTTCTTTAACGTTGCTTTGGTGGTTGTCATCTTCATGTTGCCCAACATTAAAGTTTAATGAAAGTGTCAGAATTTCTTTTATAGCAGCTCACTGTTGGTGCTAAGAGCACACGGCTGTGGTCCTCATCCGTAACCCTGGTTTTTGACTTGAGGTAGTCTGCTATACGCTGATAATGAGTCAGCAGTATTGTGGGGTTTTTGCATGCTTGTATTGTCTTGTCTTGCACAAGGGCTTTCATCTGCAGACAGTTTCTTTGCTTACAGTAGATTATGGAGATGAAGTTAGACTGAGCATGCAAAGCCACATAATTTCCTCTTTTTTTATCCCAGTTCTTCCTGCACAACTCACTGTTTAGAACAGATCTGCTGAACTACAGTTTGCTTTGATATCTCTTTAAGGAAAATGTCTGTTACTTGCTTCGGCTATGCTTGTGAACATGTGTGGCGAATGCTTTGTGCACCTCAGGGCTCTGCTGAACCTCTTACAGTGTTACAGTCTTACATGTTACCCCTGCCACTCGAATGTAATGCTAATTCACGGGAGGCACAAGGTCACATTAACAGTGACTAACACTCTGTGGTGGGGTAGCAATACTTAATAGTGATCAATTTAAGTTCATGACAGTGTGGTTTTCTATAGTGACAACAAAAACATTTCCAGCCTCCCCTGCAGCGTAATCTACTTCTCTGTTTTTACAGGACGTTCCAGACATTTCTTTTGCTGAAATATGGCTTAAACTGTCATCTTAATCATTACACATGACGCTGCAAAGGTCATTAGGAGGGGTGTGTGTGTGTGTGTGTGTGTGTGTGTGTGTGTGTGTGTGTGTGTGTGTGTGTGTGTGTGTGTGTGTGTGTGTGTGTGTGTGTGTGTGTGTGTGTGGCCCAGTTTCACAGCTAATTGTTAACAATGCTCGTGTCCACGGGACGAGTGGCATTGTCGCGTTTTGCCTCTCGGCGCTGTGATTGTTACACGCCCACACGATGATGCAGCGTTTCATAGCGGCTGTTGTCACGTGACGTGCATCACTTGTCGTATAGTGATGGAAGTCTAAGTTTAGAGGTAGTTAGGTAGTAAATAAAGTGAGAGAGACTGCTTATGGTGGGCAGTTGGGTATGTGGACGGTCCAACAAACACAAGACTTTCAACCGGGTGAAATGATGTTTTGCGTTAATGATGTTTGTGATGTGTTTTTTAGTGACACTTGTCACGTGATTTCTTAGTTTACATGCTTATTTTTAGCTTAACCATGACATTTTCCCTTAACCTAACTAAGAGGTTTTCTTGCCTGAACTAATATTTACTCTGTGAAGCAGTACAAGACAGTGACAGGCTGTCCACTGGTGGACAGGCGGGTTTATTAGAGGCTTTGGCGTGGCATCGGGTTAATGTGTATGTGTGGTTTGCACACATTCATAAATCTGATAATAAATTTGTTTTATTTTATGACCAGTTAATTAATTGATTGATAAACGGAGTCATTTCAGCAGATGTCAGCAGATCAATGACAACCCTATGCTGTGTGATAAATCTATACACTTATAGAGTTGTGAAATGCTGCCTACCATGTGCCACTGTTAAAGTTAAAGGTTCTTTATATATCCAGAGCATTGACATATCATCAATAACTACTGTCTGTGTAAAGATATGGGAGTAATAACGTCTGCCTGAGCAGAGAATGAAGTCGCTCTCGCTCTGTGTGGGTTGTAATCCTCTGTGGAGGCTAGCTTCGTATGCTAGCTCATGGCCACCACTCTGCACTTTATTCAAACGGTGGTTACAGGTGATAACGCCTCCCTGACC
Source organism: Pterois miles (assembly GCA_947000775.1). NCBI lineage: Eukaryota > Metazoa > Chordata > Actinopteri > Perciformes > Scorpaenidae > Pterois > Pterois miles. Next base: position 2,409,292 of record CAMQGK010000238.1, read on the forward strand.
CACAGAGTCACCCACCCACCCACTCCCCCAGGTTAGCCCCAGGTTTGCACTATTAGCGCTGTTAGCACCATAAGCTGCGAGCTGTTGGCTCAGCCGCCGCCGTGTTGAGAGCCACGTGGAGGCTGTGGAAATGCTCTGAATGCTGCATTGAGCACCTTTAAGGTTCAGCAGTATATATTGGTGATAAGCATTTTCCCTGTTACATACAAAATAATATTGATTTACAATTATATTACAATGTTACACATTTCTCCCAGTATAAATAGGTCACACATTTCTCTCTTGTCTAATAAAGGTTAATGATTTCAGTGTAATATGATGATGACGCTGCCGTGCGCTTTTACACTAAACGTTTTCATTTATTTTATATTCACGTTCTTCTAATCGACCAATTGAGGGCACTTAATGCTTGGCCGGCGGAGTAAAGTTTCTGGAAATGACTTCCATTCATTGGCACAGCCGCAGAAGAATGCTCCCTAACGGCCACAGTCCCAGGACCTTTTGATGTTTAAACACATGCTTCACTCATTTTGGGATTAAGAGGCTGAGGAAATGGGCTGGTTGACATTGCTGGAATTACCCAATGATTTGTAAAGTCTGAGGCTTAATTCCTGCTCCTCAGTAGCATCTATTGGACTCCCTGGCTTGTGTACGTGCAAGTGCACAGACATACTGTACATAAGTACACATAAGTGTCAAAACCAGACATGGTTTTAATCTTAATATCTGTTAGCTAGAATTACCATCTGGGCGGTTCCCACTATATACAAATAAATTGTCATTCGATTTAGAGATTTTGCAGGATAAACTCATAGTCTACAAATCTTCTCTGTCCTTAAAGGTGACCAGATTGAACAGATAATGGCTAATTGGCTAGCGTCGGCATCTTTTTGAACATGGCATAAATGCTTGGAAAAGCTTTTTTTTTTTTTTTTTTTTTTTTTGATTATCCTTCTTGCACGGAAGGCCTTTAACTGGTAATATAGCCATAGTCTGGATTTCCCCTCCATCTGTTTGGAAGTAGGATAAATTTCCGATTCACCTCTGCTTATCCATGACTCAAGTTTTACTCACTTTTGCATGAGTCAGTGAGCGGAAATAAACACAGCCTGAGACACTGAGACCCTGACTCATCTGTAATGAATCTAAAATGCCTTGTTTTGATTGTTCTGTAGTATCCGTGACACATGAATAGACTGTTGAGTTTTACAGATCAAGCTGTAATAAGACTTGTGTGTTATACATGAGGCGGTTTTATGAATTAGACTAAAGACTTGACTCTTGCAGTGTGCACAATGTGTGAGATGAACGGAAATAACCACAAATGACGAAAGAACAAAGAAACATGTCTGTAATTTCATGTCAGGGCATGGCGGTCTGTATCCATTCCTGGCAAAGTGCTGATGGTTGGTTTGTACTGAAGCCAAGTCTACCAGCCTGTCTGCCATGCCTGTTTCATTACATGGGTGAGAAGCATTACAGAGGTCGCCATTAAACGCCAGCCAAAGACTTTCAGTATGTGTGACAGGAAAGTCTCAGATAATGTGGGTAAACAGCACAATTACCCATTTTGAGACGAAACATTACAAAAGTCGTATCCCACATAAAAGAGAACATAACCACAAAAAGGAGATTTTTTTTTTTTTTTGGTTATCATGTTAATGGAACAAAGCGAGCCCAAACAAACCCCCGGTCTTTCTCCCATTCACACGAGGGTCTAGTCTTTTAACATGGAGGGTGCTCTTAGTTATATGTCTCGCTTGATTTACTGTTTAAAGAATCTGGCCCTTTTCACCATGCTATAAAGATCAACAATGCTGATTACAGGCAGCAACTGAACGCTAGACACAGCACTCTATCTCTAATGTACTATCTTTTAGTCATTTTTCTAGTTAAAGGGTAATGCAGGTATTTTCAATTTGGACCCTATTTTCCCATGTCTTTGTGTCTGTCTGTCTATAGAGACAACAGTTTATGAAACCGGTCCAGTATTGAGGGCGAGCGCTGCAGACGGCAGCTGCTCTCGGGCTGCGATACGGCGCTACTGGGGCAAACTGGCACCGTCATTTACTTCCAATAAAATGCTTATTTTTACCATGACAGGCTCAGAATATTATAAGTGTCTAACATTATGGAAAGAGTACAGAAAGCTTTTCAGTGTCACGCCTGAAAATTTTGATGATTTCCTCAATGTTGATGAGGTCTCTGAATATGATGGCCGCCCATATTTATTTGAGCCAGAGTATACGGATATCCTTGAGCGGGACAGGGACACAATGACAAACAGACCAGATGAAGAGAAAGGTAAGAAAAGGTTTTATTTCTCTGTAGGCTCCTTTCCATAATGTTGTCAGACAGTTATAATAACAATCTGAGCCTGTCAGTGGCAGCACAAGTAGTTTTAGTGAATGTAACGTCACACTATCGCTGCTCACTCGCCCTCAGAGCTCGTTTCACGGCTGCCGGTTACAGCGTTATCCCTCAAATCTGGACCAATTTCAAAATGTGTTGTCCCCATTCGTCACAAAACATAGGAAGACAGGATCCAGGTTGAAAAATAACAAAGTTACTTTGTAAATACATATTTTGAGTCTTTAAGCCTTCTCTGGTTATTACCTAAAGGAAGTACTGCCCCTCATCAAATACTACATCAGGCTGAATGTTGAGTTTAGTTGTTTTTTGGTTTGTCCCTGCACTCCATTTCCCTGAGACACTGAGACTATACACAGACGTTCTCATAACCCACACATTGTGCCTCTATTCATCTGGGAAAGGAAAATAATAAAAACAACAAAAACAAATATGTGCATGGACGAATCCTCGGGGGACAAATAAAGTGTACTGTATATATTAGCAAAGACATGCCAGAGTCACAGACGTGGCCTTTTTGAGAGAAAACAAAAAGGTCAAAGGATTATTTCAAGGATGTTCAGCTCTGTTTTCCATTTCCCTGCCATCACTTACAGCTGCCTCTCAAAGAAATATCTGGATAATTTGCTCTTTTTCTGCCCATCCGGTTATGGATCCTAATCCCCAAAGTCAACACTCCTAATGCCGGACTTCCGATCTCCACGTTGTTTCATCTTTGTGGGAAATGAGAATGACGGTGTTGTCATCGCCAGCTGGCCCCAAACACAACACTGCAGCCGGTCAGGTAGCAGCCATCAGGGTCCCTCTCTGATTGGTGAGGAGCTGCTTGTGCAGATCCTGGAATTATTTACCTTCTGGTCCGCAGCCAGTGGTTTAACAACACATCTGCTGTTCAGTTTCGCAGCATTTTTTTGTAAAGTTGACTTTCTTAAACATGGCTTTGGTTGGAATCTGACATTTTTTATGAGGTGACAAAAAATGGCTCAGCTTTTGGCCCCAAATTGGACCCCTTGGCCTCTTTCATGTGTGTCTGACGAAGGAAAAGTTGAGGCTTGCCGTGGACTGTCCTGGTAGGCAGTCACAGGGGAACAGGTGGTTTGTGCAGTTCCTCTATGAACCTCCCCACCTCCAGACTTCACTCAACTGGTGGTTACCGATGGAAAATGAGATGACTATTTTCCTCTTTCATTTCTTCAGCAGACTGTCGGTTTGTTGGTGCTCTGAAAACGGAAACATCAACAGGCTGCATTTGATCAGCCTGAACATTGGAGGCATTTATGTTTTGTGTGTACTGCAGACTGTGATTCATCGCTGGCTCTAGTCCATTTGGAGCCTGAGGCAAAATTTGGATTTGCCTACCAAGAGTAGTCAAATTAGCGCCTTTGCCGCCCTGGGGTTATGGTTAGGGTTCAACCCCCAAGAACCCTAACCCGAGCCCTGAAAACCGCAACACACATCAGGCATCACAAGGATTTTAAGACAAAAATTGAGGTTTTTATTTTCATTAAAAAATCTTTATTTTAGTGTAAATAAAGAATTGGTCCGTGATATAGTTGGCTTTAAAGTGTATAGTCAGTATCTCTACAGTTTGTGTGAGAAAGGTGAAGAGTGTATTTCTTTCTTTCTTTATTTGTTCATGTGGTACCTCTGCAGAAAATGAGGCAGGGTCCCCTTATAGGCTATATGACCTATGCCTTAAGCATTATAATTTCATAAAAAATGGAAGTACAGGGCAAACAACAGCATTGTTTTGCATTTTGTCTTTTGGATAAAAGGCTACGTTTTCAGTGATATTTTCATGACTCAATTTTTGTTAAAATATTCGTCATCATGTCATATCAAGATCGTGAACCCAGTATCGTGTATCGTATCGTGAGCTGAGTGAATCGTCACACCCCTATTAACCAGTGAGCAGCTCCAGCTGGAGGTCAGGTGCTTGGTTTAAGGATCTCTTCATACCAGTTCATCAAAGACGATGACATTTAAGATAAGATAAGATATTCCTTTATTAGTCCCACAGTGAAGAAATTTACATTTATTCCCCCAATCCAGTTTTTCCCAGTTGCTGTTGAGAGTAAAACTCATAGCCCTCCAGCCAAAAGGCCCAGTTCCCTGACCTGGTGACTCTAAAGGTGACCCTAAAACCTGGTGCCTGCAAATGACCCTGTTCTCTCCCACAAAGAGAAGAAAAACCCTGTTGAAATGTACTGAAATGACAGCAATCGCTGTTACTGCCTATATATACTATATTTTCTCCTGCCACAGATGTTGACGCTATAATGCAGTTGTTTTAATCATTGGACCCAGATATTCTGTAGTAAATGTGTAGCCAACCTGAGTGTGACATTTCCAGCAGGTGACCCTCTGACCCTGCCCTTATTAGACAAGCAGTGTCTGGATTCCAGGTGTGGGAGAGTCCCTCTCCATTCTTTTCAGGTCTACAGAGCAGGTAAATGATTTGTTAGAGCGGGATGACCCTTCGCTTCAAGTTCACCCAAAGTCCCACTGGGCGGTCCTTTGAAACCGAATTTACACCGACGTGCACATGATAACGACATGAGCAAAAACAAATATACAGATACAGCATTCGATCAGAATAAGTCCTAATAAATTACAGATGCTGTCCAGTGGTTTAGTTTAGCTTATTTTTGTCATTTTCAACTTGTACAGATCAAATACACATAAAAATAATTAAACAACAATTACTTTGAAATGACAACAAAGCAAAGCTTGCTCATTCTAACTGAAAAGGTGTATGCTGAAGCTTTAGTTCATTACACCTACTCCCTTTACATACATATATATATATATATATGGATAGATAGATACCCGAAAAGTCCTTAATCATCTTATTTTTAAATATTTGATATAGTGCTACCATTATCAATATTTAATCACAGTTAATCGCATGATTATTCATAGTTAATCACGATTAATTGCAAATTAAACTAACATTTTTTTTATCAGTTCAAAATGAACCTTAAAGGGAGATTCCTCAAGTATTTAATACTCTTATCAACACTGGAGTCAGAAAATATGTTTATTTTATGCAAATATGTATATATTTTTATTATTGAAAATCAATTAACAACACTAATCAATGACAGATATTGTCCAGAAACCCTCCCAGGTTCTGACTTCAGCATCAACAATCTGCTCCAATCAGAACATGACAAACTGCAGCCCAACAGGCAACAACAGCTGTCAGTGTGTCAGAGTGCTGACTGACTGATATTTTATTGCCCAGGACTGCATGTAGGTACCCACAGAACCATTTACATACACATATCTTGAGGTCAGAGGTCAAGGGCCAAGCCAGTATGACATGGCTGGTACCAGTGGACTCCTTAGATTTTGTAGTTTGATCCGATATCGTATCTTCACTCTAGCTTTAAAACTGAGCCTGGTACAAGCTAAAAAGTGCAAGTTTTGTTAATTAATGACATTAAAACAAGTTTGCAAAAACAAAACTAATAAAGCAGTACCACATGGTTCTACATACAAATATCATACAGAAGATGTGACTTTATGCACTGGTTTATCTTTTTTCATTCATACTTGTAGTGGAGCAGGTAATTTAATTCTTGGTGGCATATTTATTCAAATTTGACATTTTATTCCTATTTGATTGTGTTAATTAAATTAGGAACTCTACAAACTATAAGGTTTTCACTATAATGTAGTCCACACACTAATAAATAACTTGGCTGTAGGTCGAAGTTTGGAGTCAGCTGCATACATAACTCTTATTCTACCGTATTTGCATTATTTATTATTAGATAAAAAAGTAAATTGGCGTTATTAATTAAGTTCAATGGGCATTAATGAATAAAAAGTAGCATAAAGTACCATACATAGTGATTATAGAGGAGGTTCTGTTGAAACAAGGTAAGTGGAGGTGTGTGTGTGTGTGTGTGTGTGTGTGTGTGTGTGTGTGTGTGTGTGTGTGTGTGTGTGTGTGTGTGTGTGTGTGTGTGTCTTGTGTGTGTGTGTGTGTGTGTGTGTGTGTGTGTGTGTGTGTGTGTGTGTGTGTGTGTGTGTGTGCGCGCTGACAGTCCTGTGAGGTCAGTGTCCCATTGAACTCCATCATAACGCTCACAGTGATTTGGTCTCCCTCTGCTGATGAAAACAATGAACAGCACAAGTGATTCAGCAGAACCGCTGGTGTTACACCCACATTCTGTCGATATCCCAGCTCTCTTTGGCACAAAGATGAAAATCTGTTTTGAGTTATTTGCCTGAATGGAAACGAGGTTTAATTTGTCTGCGGTGATGATGCTATAATCTCTTCATGCTTCTACTTGCAAGTCATCTCATGTGCTATTAAATGTCAAAGAGTCGGCACCTTTAAGGGAGTAAACGCTGAGTCCCGTCACTCAAGAAATATAATAACTGTGAACACATGTCTGTGGTTTTTCTGTTGCTGTGACATCAACGGTGCAGGTGTGTTGAGCGTTCTGCCGGCGGCTCGGCCTCCATGTGGTACAACACCTTGTAAATAGATTGCTATCTTTAGTGAGCATCGGGGCTGCACCATTTTGACAAAAATATCTTATTGCCATTATTTTGACTGCAATTGCGATATGATTTGCAATATTATCATTCTCATTTTCACTGATAAATATATTTAAATGAGTATGATGTCATTTTTGCAGGTATCTGTAACAAAGAACAGCAGTGAGCAGAAAAGAGTGAGCAGCAAATATGTTTAAATAAAGTTATTTTAATTAAATGGTCTGTATATCCTGACAGTAGTGCCTGAGACAGGTAATCAGAAAAAAATCATGTGCCTCTGTTTCCTCCAGTGCTCTTAATGGCATCTGCAAGATTTCATAGACCAGAGGAAAACAACCAATCAGAGATGAGCTGCAGCCTGCCGTCTCTGATCAGCTGTCAGTCACTCTGAACTCTGATGAAACGGTTAAACTAGGCAGCGCTGATCAAATACGTATTAATATTCTGTTACTGTAATGACTATTTTAGCATCTTGTACTTACTGTTTAGCTGTAAAATGAGAGCGTTTGTGACCCAACAGCCATGTTGAGATCAGCTGAGGAAATACCAAGCACCACCCACCAGCAGGAGCACAGCCAATAGGAACACTCTCTCTCTCTGACCTGTGATTGGCCAGCGTCTCCCATCACAGAGTTTTCTAAAGCCTGAAAACAGCCATGAGGAGGTGCAGAAGTCTAGTTTCTCTCAGAAAGGTTGTTATGGGATTTTTGACCAAGGATGCCAGAAACTTTCTTCCTCCTGAGCTTTAAGTCTGTACAATATGAATAAGACAGTCAGGGCTTTTAAGCAGTACAACAGTATTTAATTTAAAATGGTATTTTGACACACATTTCACCTTTAACAAATACTGCAATTTTAACATATGCTGCTATTTGAAAATTTCAATAGGCCATATTGCGATTTTGATAAAATTTTAATTAACTGTGCAGCGCTAGTGAGCATCATATTAAACACCCTCCTACCCTCCAACTACACACAATCATGCACAAGTGAACAACTGCACACTTGCACTCATCAGAGATATTATATATTTTTTTTCCACAGCATTTTGACTACGTGCCTTATCTGCCATGATAAGATAAGATAAGATAAGATGAACCTTTATTAATCCCCGGAGGGAAATTTGGGGAGGTGGTGTTCGCTGTCGATGGGCTTTGTGGACACTGTGTTTGATTTTCCACTGGTGTGTCTTTGTTAGGGGAGCGCCACCTGTCTAGTGAGGTTTGCTTACTGTCGTCATTTGGCGCAGCGACGCTGTGGGACAGCATGATCAAAGAGCAGCTGATCTTACCGAGTACTGTGAACATGTCAATATGCGTTAACATCGTTGTCTTCATGAGGCAACAAAGCAAATGGAGGGTAAACTGTTGTAATATATAGACAACTGAGGCAACGTATGTTACTGCATGTAGTTGTGGCTCGCGTTGTGGCCAGTAGAGGGAGCTATTTCCCCACAGCTCTGCCTCACTAGTCAGGGATGTGAGGTGATGACTTCAGGCAGGAATGCTAGCACAGTACGATTTTCCTCCTGTTATTTGTGATTCAGCTTTATTCCTCTGCTTAGTAGTCTGTGGTACAGATAGTTTATCCCAGAGGTCTGCAGAACAGCGGGAATACTCTTCCTTTTCTTCCTGCAGAACACCTAACACCTTTTAATAGACACTGATTGTATGTAAACACCTATATAAACCAGCCAGAAAAAAAAATGTCAAATGTCAGACTGTAAAAAGTAGTCTTTCTGCAGCGAACACACATTTACATGTAAACACCTATTAGAGTAATGTCCTCTTTAGATTCAGCTTGTCTCCTCGGTGACGCGTTGTTTGAGGCAGAAGAAGAAGAATCGGCTCTGTGTCTGTCATTAGTTGAGATAACACCTCCCAGGCATCGCGGGCCAATTACAGCTCACACATTTCCGGCTGCTCTGGCTTCACTAATTACTGGAGTCTTTACAGGTACAAGAAAGAAGTCCTTTTAGTGTGTGACTGGGGTTCTTCTCTGCATCGCACCCCTTTTTAAGACCATGTCATGTCCCAAGCTACAACCTAGTAAGGTAGTTCCTTTAATCTGTGTAATATCCAGGTTGGCGTTTGGCCTGAGAGAGATGATAAAGCTGAGTGAAACTGGAGTTTCCTTTTAACTGCCTTAATACAACTTGAAAAGCAGGTCCACCTCAGTATGCAATAGAGTTATTTTGGCAGTTTTTAGTTTATTCACATATATTGCTGTGAATAATTTCCCTTTATTGCTGGTGCATGGGTAGCAGGTTTCAAATACCTGCCAGCCCCTCCCCATTTCCCTGTTGTTCATTGCCCTCTTCAGTTTTCTCCTCTATTTCTCCTGATTTATGTCAAATTTTCACACTTTTTCCTTATCTCAAGCTGTTCCTTACACTGTACAGGAGAGAGCTAGCTAACTGAAAGAAATACTCAAACAGGGGTAAAAAAATGGATAAAAACTGGTGAGTACTAGTACCAGAGATTCACACAGCAGAGGGGCAAATTATTCAGTTTTCTGTGAATTGAAGGTAAAATTAAAAGTTTAACATAAAAATGCTGTTGCAGACACACAGAGCCCTGCTTTGGTTTTGAAGTCCTCCCTGGTTTTGAGGTCTCAAGGTTGGAAAGTCTGGTAGTTGGCAGAATATTTTTAGCATCATTGGACAAAAAATCCATAATATCCTTTAATAATATTGTAACTCAAGTGTTCTGGGATAAAACCAGAGAGAACTAGACTTCTGCACCTCCTCGTGGCTGTTTTCAGGTTTTAAAAAAATCTGTGAGACTTTGGGCCAATCACAGGTCATTTCAGAGAGAGAGCGTTCCTATTGGCTGTGCTCTGGCTGGTGGGTGGTGCTTGGTATTTCCTCAGCAGATCACAAGATATTTCTGAAAACATTTTATGTGAGAAGTATGCATCACAGTAACAGAGTATTGATTGATATTTGATCAGCGCTGCCTATTTGATCGATTGATCAGAGGTTGTGGGTGATTGACAACTGCACAGAGACAGCAAGGCTCCAGCTCGGCTCTGATTGGTTGTTTTCCCCTGGTTTGTGAAATCTTGCAGATGCCATTAGGAGCACTGGAGGACACTTAATTAAAGGATTTTTTTTCAGATTACCTGTCTCATGCACTACTGTCAGGATATAGTGAGCATTTTATAAAATAACTTAATTTAATCCTAATTTATTTGCTCCATTTGTGCCACTGCAGCTTTAAATCTGCAGCCAAACGGCCAACAGAGGAACCAGCCAGTCACTGGACCGGGGAAATTCATGGCGTTTCAAACTAAAAGGAACATATAGTTCAGAGTGTAAGTTATGTGCAGAACAGCAGTGTCGTGTTGATCTGCCCTGCTGATTACGTTTACTGAGAAAATGACATCTCTTCGATTCATTAAAGATGGTACAGCATGGGTGCCTCCCTTCTGTCCCATATACAGTACCTCTGTCCTATACTGTAACCGGTGTTTAGGCCCCTCGGCTACATATTCTCCTGTTGTTAAGGAATGCGTCTTATCCAGAGTGACAGCCAAGCTGTTTCTGCTTGCCTGAGCAGGACTGAGAGGAACCCTGCAGGGCTCGACCTGCCGGCCTGCCGGGCTGCCGGCTGTCTCTTTCTACAGGATGCTGGTTGTTCAGTGGAGACGCTTGAATGATGCAGCCTCCTTTTTTGGGGGGGGGGTTTTCCTTATCTGAAGCAAGGGTAGAAAAGGACAGAGGGTGTCCTTTGTAAAGACCCTTTAGGCAAACTTGTGTTACTGAGCTATATAAATAAAAATGATTTCACTTGACTAGCAGTCTCTGCAGCATTCAGTAGTTTTTACTTCTTTTCAACAAAAAGTTGCCCTTATTTTCAGGATCTGCTGGTATATGAGAGGACTATACTGTGTTGACAGCTCAGTGCTTATTAGTGTTAATCTGTAAAACTGAGTTTCTCCACAAAGAATCAGAGAAAAGCAGCAGCTAAGATGTGCTTGTATGAAGGTTGTAAGAAACAGGGATGAGCCGATCTGGATCAGATACCTGGACTGGGAATCGGTGACAATGGGGCCGACCTATTCAGAGCACTTCTATGTTTATACACTATATATGTTACACCCTGGAGTTTAAATTCCTGTTTAATTTTTGACCAATATGTTGCTACATTAAAAAGATTTACACTTACATTTTAATTCATGTTAATTTTAAAGATTTTTTTTATTTTAAAGATTTTTTTTTCAATTATTTCCAATTTAATATGTCAATAATAGATAATAATTAACAAAATGAAAAAGTTGAATTGGTGCATCTCTACTAAGAAATTAGTCATTCAGCATGAAAAAAGGATAAAAAATGAATAATCAACTAAAGACGTCTGAGTCCAAAACCAGAACAACCAATGAATCGACTAATCAGCTGAGAGGAGACAGCCCTGCTTTACTTTGCCATGTGATGTGTTTTTTGGTTTTCAAACTGAATTTCTTTTAAGCTCAGTGTTAGAGACTCATGTGAGATAAACTCCATTACTGCTGCCACTTGGCACTGACGGAGAAAGACAAAACCATCGAGTCATTTCCTTTTAAAGGAGAGCACCACGTAGTCACTTTTATTCAGGCCTTGGATCAATACTCCAGACACAACAAAACGAGGACTAATGACACTTTGGGACTACCGTTGGCATTGTCATGTGGGTTGCCTCATTAATTTCAATGAGACCACTGAGTTTGGGTCAGACGGCTGTCACTTTAAAAAAAAAATACTTTTAACTAGGGCTGTCGATCGATTAAACTATTTAATCATGATTAACTGCATGATTGTGCATAGTTAATCATTAGTCATCGCAAATTAATTGCACATTTTTTTTATCTGTTTCAGAATGTACTTTAAAGTATTAACATGGGACTAACATGCTGCTTTATGCATGCAACCCATTTACATTCACACATCTGGAGGTCAGAGGTCAACGGACCCCTTTGAAAAAACGTGATTTAACCTCCTTCCTGCTAAACTATAATAAAATGTCATATGTTATCATATATTTCATATGATGCCAGTGTCTTCTCTCTAGCTTTAAAAGTGAGCCTGCTATAACCTAAAAGTCGTAAGATGTGTTAATGTGTTAAAGAAATGACGCTACAGAAAGGCAGTTGTATAAGCCTTACCTTTCTCCACAATGTTTCCACTGATGGTGTTGAATCCAAAATGCGTATTCACATTCACATTAATTTAAGAAACTTTAACAGTTTGGGTTTACAATAGTTGTCATGACTGAATGGGAGGCTTTCACTCCCTCCCAACCTGCTCCTGCAGGCCACTCCAGGACCGTGATAAGTCTCTATTTGTGGGAAACAGGACCCCTTTCCCTCCTAATCTGATAGCTGTGACCTTCTGACCTCCATTCTGCCAGCCACCCCCCACCTCTCATTCTCTGGCTGTCCCACACAGCCAGTGACACACATTCACTGCTTGGAGATCTTAGAGATGTGAGAGGAGATGTCATTTGAATTAGGGTCTTTCTTTCATGCGTGGCGTTCGTCCTGTGTGGAGTGGCAGTGTATGTTTCAGCCTGATAGCATACGTGATTACCGCTTATATGTAGGGACGTTAATAATCAACTGTTTAACCATTAACTGACATTAAGCATTTTTACAGATTGTTATTGGTTAAAAGAAATATTAAAAATGAAATAAAACGCTGACCACGTTGCAGCTAAACTAAATGATGCAGTGCAGACTTTTACTGTGAAAGTGGCTGCAGGTGTCAAAGATAATACATGTACTATGGAAGCTGCTACAGTAACTCTCCTCGTCTGCTGAACTGACTCAGTTGTCCGTTGTGCTCATACACTGCAGCTGCTGATAGATGGTGGATTTAACCTGTTTGTGCACCAGCTTATCGTTGCAGCTGGGCGGCTTGTTAGGCACTACAACCACAGCACCACTGCATCCAGCGCACTAATCTTGTCAGTTAACGGTTAATAATCGGTTAACGAGGGTCGGATAGTGGTTAGATTTAGATTAGGTTATTCAAAGTTAGGATCCCTATTCTGAAGCCGTTTTCTCATATGAACTCCGGACAGTGTCTGGAGAATCAGGTCTGGATACCTTCTCACCTCCTGGAAATAATCAGTTTGGTTTGGTGAGGGGTGGCGCGTGCCAGGAGGCAGGACATGATACGGATCACGTAGCTGGTTCCTAATGTGGTCATAAAAAACCAAGTCTCTCGTTTTTCGTTGAATTTGAATGTTGACGATTGAGACGTCTGTCCTACTCTCCAGTTTGACATTTTCATTGGCATCTTTGTGTAAATTCACTCGCTCGCCATGAATTCTCCGGACAATGACCTCTGTTCTCACAAGGGCTCAATCAGAAATTACATGGACTGTGCACTAAGGGGCCGACCGGGTAAAGTCCACTGAATATCTGGCACAACTGATTCGGACATGTGCGTTCTGATAATTTCAGTGCTGGAGTTCATGTGTGAAAGGGGCTTCAGTCTGACACAAATGCAGTTTATGCAGTTTCTCAGGAGGACTGTCTTACTACCTGGTGCCACCATGCTTGCCATCTTGCATGTTAACCTCTACTCAACAGAAAGTAACGTTTACATTCTGGGACATATCGTATATTTGGGGTGGGAAAAAATCAATTCACCTCTGTATCACAATTTTTTTACTATTTTGAAATTGATTTTTTTAATGCCAGAAGCTATTTGTTTGCTTCATTTGAGAGTTTGCGGACAGGAAGTTACTGCTTTTATTCTTGTAGTCTGAGTAACGTGAACTCATATCGGTTCTGTATCCTGTATTCTGTATCAAACAGTAGTCGGCCTGCTGTAGAGCAGAAACCGGCAGACATGACAGAGTAGAAAATGGCGGAGGGTCGGTGTGGATCCGACCTCCGCCCTCATGTTAAATGTTAAATCCAGCGTGGTAAACACTACACATCCAGTAAACGATGAAAACACTTTGGGGTTCACACATTGCAGGAAAAGCAGAGCTAGACATCACTGCAAACTCTGTCATGAACAGGAAACGTCATCGTACGGCGGTAACGTGCGGTCCGGCCGGCCGTCGCTCTCGTCTCCGTGGTCCAACGGGCCGACGCTACGACTGTAGAGCTCCATATACTGACATTTATGTTAAATGCATTCAGACGGCCCCGATGGAGCTGAACATGGATGGATAAAGAGAACGGAGCTGACGGAGAGCTAGAGACCACCTTGGAGGAGTTAGAGGAAGTAGACACCTGGGACTACGTCTGCTTTTCAAAATAAGGTGTGAACAAAAGGAACTGTACAGTACATACAAAACACATCTATAGAAATAAGATTAAGATTATATTCACCAGAAGTATAAAACATTTCATGTCTCTTATAAATGAAAAAAAAAGAAAATACCACTAATTTTTGTGGGAAATGTCTTTATTCTGGGATGCGGCAAAAAAATGTAAAAATAATGTAAAAAATAATGCCTGACGATGACGATGATATTTTACATAGAATCAAACATTTTAACTGTATTAATTTAGATATTTTGCAAAGTAAAAGTCCCTAGAAGCGTGTGATTCAACTTATTTCCTTTGGTCTAATGTTAAAAAGTTTGCAAAAATTGCAATAAATTATTATATCGAAGTGCAATACTTAAAAATCACAATGCATGTCACACTGGCAGCCAAGTATTGTGATAGTATTGAATCTGAAGATAGGTGTATCGTCCCAGCCCTACTGTGTGTTGCACTAATTCCCACATGACTGGAGCAACTAGGTACAGGACCGCTCATTGCTGATTCTGCCTTTAAACGAGGGGATAAGAAAGGTGAATGCACTCTGTTTTTAAGATTCACAATTTAAATTTAGCTCTAAACCCATTGAATAGTCCCTTTACTGTACAGTGATTCATCACTCTGGTGCAACCCTTTGCTCAGGGACTGCAAACGGGAAAATGCAGCATGTGTAGAGAGTGGAGATTATCAGATGTTGGTATTACAGGCATTTTCATGTGTTTTTATTTCTGCAGTTCACGTAGATACAGATATGTTTACACTGCTGCTCAGCTGTGACAAGCTGTGTGGCTGCAGCTCAGGCAGGGCAGTCCTGTGTGTTTCAGCCATATGTTCGCTATAGTTTGTGTCTGTTTGTGTCTCACTGTTTACACTGCTGCTCAGCTGTGACATGCTGTGTGACTGTGTGTGTGTGTGCACATGCATTTCAGCCATATGTGCACTGACTTGTTCATGAGTGTCTGTGGACAACCTAATTTGTGTGTGTCATTTAAAACTCCCTGCTCCGAGTGCCTCGGAGCTTAATGCTTGTATACCCACTGTGACGCTGACCACACTGTGACTCACAGCGAGAGGTCAGTGACCCCCACTTGCTGAAATAACATCAGTGAAGGTGCAGGGAGGGCTGCCAAAAGGCTCTTTAGCTGCTCCAAGGGCTACAGATAATAGACCCTGGCATTTCTGTATTGTTAGCCTGTGTTGTAACATGCATCTAGTTTCATTACTGCTCGTACAGCAGTCACTTCAGCTCAAAGGAACTCAAAGTGTTTCCTTGCAGCACAACCCTTAACACCTGTAAAGCCTTTAAATGATAAAGCTCTTAAATGCATATATTGGGTGTTTTGAGAAGTGGCAGTTAAAGTGTTAACATTAAGGTTAATAGAAAAGGTTTATTGTAAACTGCAATTAAAACATATACTTTCTTTCCAGTGCCAGTTGTGTGGGAGATTGTGTTGCACACATATGCCCTCACATTTGTAAATTATTCACAGAGGCTATATTTAGCACCGGTGAAATTGGCACTGCATATGAAATTTAAGCTCTGAATGACAGTTTGGCATAAAATACTACTACATATAATTGGCCGCCTTTAGCCCCCTGATGGATCATGTTCAGCAGGTTTTGTTGGTGTTGTAATTAGTCGATCATTCATCCTCCCATCGATGGTCTCAGCCCTCAGACTCATTCCTGGTCTTAGGTTTCATGCTTTTGTCTGTGTATTGTGAGGACAGACACTGGGGAGGCCTGGAATTTCAGTTCATCCCTGCTCAAACATCTCAGGATTTCACAGGTCACAGACATTATTTATAAGAGATACCGCTTTGCAATATCTGCTAGTGTTGTCACGATGATGGAGTTTCTAACACTATACATTTGTTAATTGACGTCCAAAGTATCAGTATTTGAAAGTTTTTTTTTATATATATATATATATATATATATATATATTAGGCCTGCAAGATTTAAGGAAAATCTGTGATTTGTGATAACATTTTTCAATATTACAATGATGATAAGACTTGTGATAAATAAACAAATATTGAAGTGTGCATATTGGCTCTACTGATGTCAGCCTGGTTGTTTTTAAAGTCAAAACCAGATTAGAATTTAAATCCAACTAGGACACATGTTGTTTCTAGAGCAGCAACAGTAATGTTTACAACAGCAACGTCACCATAGAAACTAAGAAACTAATTAATATCTCACTGGAAATAAACTAACCTTAACAGTCAGACTACAGAGTCTACTGCCAGCTTTAGTTTACTACTGAGATACATGACAAACTAACCTAACAGCCTACTGCCAGCTTTAGTTTACTACTAAGATACACGACAAACTAACCTAATAGTCAGACTACCGAGTCTACTGCCAGCTTTAGTTTACTACTGAGATACATGACAAACTAACCTTAACAGTCAGACTACAGAGTCTACTGCCAGTTTTAGTTTACTACTGAGATACATGACAAACTAACCTAATCAGTCAGACTACCTACTGCCAGCTTTAGTTTACTACTGAGATACATGACAAACTAACCTAATCAGTCAGACTACAGAGTCTACTGCCAGCTTTAGTTTACTACTGAGATACATGACAAACTAACCAAAAAAAAACAAAAAGACTACTACCAATTAATTACTAATAAAAAAAAAAAATGACAAACTAACCTAAACAGACTACAGAGTCTACTGCCAGCTTTAGTTTACTACTGAGATACATGACAAACTAACCTAAACAGTCAGACTACAGAGCCTACTGCCAGCTTTAGTTTACTACTAAGATACATGACAAACTAACCTAAACAGTCAGACTACAGAGCCTACTGCCAGCTTTAGTTTACTACTACTAGATACATGACAAACTAACCTAAACAGTCAGACTACAGAGCCTACTGCCAGCTTTAGTTTACTACTGAGATACATGACAAACTAACCTAAACAGTCAGACTACAGAGCCTACTGCCAGCTTTAGTTTACTACTGAGATACATGACAAACTAACCTAAACAGTCAGACTACAGAGTCTACTGCCAGCTTTAGTTTACTACTGAGATACATGACAAACTAACCTAACAGTCAGACTACAGAGTCTACTGTCAGCTTTAGTTTACTACTGAGATACATGACAAACTAACCTAACAGTCAGACTACAGAGTCTACTGCCAGCTTTAGTTTACTACTGAGATACATGACAAACTAACCTAAACAGACAGACTACAGAGTCTACTGCCAGCTTTAGTTACAAACATCAACCACATTTTTGAATATAGTCATGACTCTTCATTTCATCACTTGTTAGTCCCACGAAGATTTTTTTTTCACTTTTTGACATAAGAAATGGGGCTGCTCAGTTCAGTCCTTCTCTATCATAGATTTTACAGCACAGTGCAAACTTTTCAGCCGTTCTTGCTTTAATTATCTGTTCCAATTACAAATACCACTCTCCGGAAATCTTCTAGCTGTGCTGTCGTTACGACATCTCGCAGCTTGTGCTCTACACCGACAGCTGTAGACATTAAAGGGATGCTGAAGAGGGACTTCTGACAAAGTTCAAGGTATGTTATGATATCTGCAGATTACCAACGCTGAAAAAACTGTCACTCCAAAAGCTCCAAAGTACTACCTTCATTAAGTGCAATTTTCTGTTTTCCTTGTCAGTCTTTTTCTATACAAAAGCAGACTGTTTCTGAGGTGATGTGGTATGTGCTTGACCACCCAAGTCTTTTGGCAAGTTTCCCACTTTTAAAGTGTGTTTGAACATTTCAAACTGTGTAAAATCTTTCACTGTCATACAAAAACATCTGCAGGCCAATTCATCGTCTTCTTTTGAGTAATAACACTGATTCATTGTCTTTTGACAATTTCTTCTTTCTGTCTGGATTTTGTGAGTCTTAAGGATTTTAAATGAACAGAAAGGCCAAGACAAAAGACCAATGCTGCTACTGGGACTCCCCACGGGAGAGAATAGTAAAACACATCTGCTGTCATTAAGTTACATTCATCTGGTTTGAATGACCCCTGTGAACCTTCCTTCTGAAGAAAGTGTATTTAGTTTGTGCTAGTATCCTGACCTATACAATAATACAATAACTCACAGAGTCCATTAGAGGCGTTGAGATGATGTTTAAGGCTAATCGTTACCTATCACAAGGAAGAGTTTATTACTCTAGGGTTTATTAACCAAGACCCGCCCGTGAACACAGACTGACTGAAGATGAATTTGATCACTGAGATAAATTGGTTGTGGTTGAGAACATACCAGCAGTCCACTGTTTGTTTCCTGAAACATTTCATGATTCCCTTTCTTGCACAGTATTTCTTGAAAGTCACGTTAAAAACGAGTTTCCCACAGAAAGGTGTCATTTTTTATTTTTTTTTTTCTCAAACAACTGCTATACTTACATTTTTAGAGTGAACAATTACTTGGTTAAGCATGTTAGCTCTCACTTGCCTAAAGGGTCAACTAATCTACATTTACTGTAATCATGCTGCAACTAGTCTCTGAGAGTCCAGGACCGAGGATAGAAAGGTGGAGATAGTCCATTCTCTAAGTGGTTTTCTTTATAAATGATTTCAGTGGTGGTGAAATTGTCATCAGGGCAAGTGTGAAAAAATGTCTTGGCCTTGTGATAAATACGTGAGCGAAAGGTTATTCTGTGTTATTTTGCTGTGCTAAGTTTTTATTAGCTGTATACATGTCGATGAAGGCTATCATTATGCAAGCATATTGATTATTTTCCCTCGTACTTTTCAGTCTTAGTGACCCCAGGTCATCACAGAGAGCTGCAGAATAAAGTTGTCAAGCTTGTGTCAAGACATTTATACATCTCAACACAAGCGTCTGGGACCTTCTTATAGGGACAGTTGCATGCTGTGCACAAATTACTCAAGTTCTTCTCTATCAGCAACCGAGGTTACATGCACAACATACCTGCTTTTATTTTAAACCCCAGTACTATCAGAGAGACACTTAAACAAACCTCCTGTTCCTGTTATGACTAATCTCCCATTAGCAGATGTTGAGAGTCTCTGTCAACTGATCACATAGGCAGTAAGAGAAGCCAGTCTGGACAAGAAAGTGAGTCCTGGATTACTGTGTAACCACAGATCACTGAAAACAGGGGTCTTAACTGGAGTGGACAGTAAATGCCCCCATGTAGTGCAGGCAAATGTATGAAAATGTGAAAACTTTCACCGGCTGCAGTGTTTTGAATTTACATTTAGTGTTTTTTAATTGTGATGCTTAGATATATTTACCGTAATTCCCATATAATAATACAATTACTCTAATACAACACTGTTGTATATCTCGGTTGCATTATTGCAGTGTAATTATCATTTGAGATAATTCAGCAGAGCTTCTTAATTTTCAAACTTTCACCACAAACTAACATTCAGTTATTTTTGTTGAAATCAGCAGATCACATTAGCCCCTCTGTAGTTTCACTCAGTTTGCATTTTTTTAAAGCTAGATCTGTAGTTTTCCCATTATCATGTTTTAACAAAGAGAACAAGTCAAGGGGAACAAATTGCCCTTCTTTAAAACACTGAAAGCATCAGTATTGTACACTGAAAGGCAAAGCTGCCGTAACTCTAAGGTATCAGTCAGCAGGAGAGATTGCTTTTCACTGCTGTGACAAAGGGAGGAGGAGGAGTTAGGAGAGGAAATATTGCCTGGGCAGCCAATACGGAGCACACCTCCTCCTGCTCTCCCCCTTTATTCCTTTGAATGGGGCACTCCTCTTCACTGTTGCTCTCTGCCTGGTGGAGTGTGTGTGGAGACAGAGCTGGGAGTGTGTGTGAGGAGTGTAGTGGCAGCGTGGACATGTCCCAGTTCACTGTGGGAGCCTGATCAAGTGGGTGGACGTGGTCAAGACTTGATATTATGCCTAAGATGAGGACCCAGTTTGGAGTTTTGTTTTTGTTGACCCTGTTGGTGGCCTACTCTGATGCTTGGTTCTGGGCCTGGACTGGAACTACAACTTTACCTCCAACAGTGGACCATGAGGGGTCTGGCAGTCCAGCAGGTAGTGGAGAACCACCATCAGAGAATATCGCGAGGGTTGGGGCGGAGATCATTGATGAGGGCCATGGGATCCGAAAGGCTGCACAGACTTGGGATGAGACCACTGAGGGACCTGGACTGACCACTCTAATACCTACAACACAACTGGAGCATGAACGTGCATCAGAAAAGGGAACAGCAGGGATTTCGTCACGCATACGTAGACCTGGTAATGGCACATCTTCTCTAAAGGGTATGGGTTCTGGAGGATCTGATCATTTGATTTTTATAGGAGATGATTCTGGACTTGGATCTGGGCTTGAGTCTGAATTGGCATCAGACATTGGGTCAGGTCTTTGGTCTGGCTCTGGATTTGAGTCTGAATCTGGATTTGCAACAGGATTTGAAACTAGCTGGGGATCTGGCTTTGAAATACAGGGGTTTTCTGAGGAAAACCAGCAAGGAGTAGTAAAGCCCACTGACCACAGTGAGTTAGCTAGTGGAGATGGTGAAGTGTCCCAAACACATGAGCTTCAAAAGAGTGCCGGGGTAATTCCTACCAACACAGACGAGGGCCATCTTCTCAGTAGCACCAAATCAGAGAGAAATCTTGATGTTTCTGTTGAAAACCCCAATAACACTAGAGGAAATACAAATCTTGACAGTAGCTCCAGTTCTAATGGTAATGACTTTAACTTGACCAAGCATTCTCGTGTTTACTCTACTCCAGGAGGTTTACTAACCCCAACTGTAGGCAGCAACTCTGTTGAGACTGCCCAGGTACCTAAGGACAACCTACTGGATGCTACTCATTTACCAGCCAGTGAATTAACAGCTAATCGGGAAGCTTTACCCAACCAAGTGTTACAGACTACACAAGCTTCATTTTCTAGCCAGGCACCTCCTACAACCCAAACACCAACTACCCCAGAAATGTTAATTACCCAATCGCAAACATCTAGCAAGAGACCAGACACTACCTTAAGGCCTATAGCTGCCCAGTCTCAGATACCCAGTCAAGCATCAACAACTGGCCAGAAATTGATGTCCAGCCAAACTGGTCTCATCACAGATGCTACATCAGAAAGTGGGCGAGAACCTAGTGAAGCAACCTTAATCGTCCCGACAGCTGTAGGTAGGTGGGCACCAGCTGAAAGCCAAAAACCAACTCATACCCCAAAAATGTTAATTACTCAACCACAAACAGCTAGCAAGACACCAGAAACTACTTTAATACCCGTAGCTTCCCAATCTCAAGTATTCAGTCAAGCATCAGCAACTAGCCTGACAGCTGTAGGTAGGTGGGCACCAGCTGAAAGCCACACAGAAGTACCTAAATCAGCACTAGGCGTAGAATCCCCTCAATGCCTGCTGCTAGATACTGTTCTCCCTTTCTGCTCCTCCATGTTTGGGGAAAAGTTTCTTGTGCCAAATTACCTCAATCAGAGTAGCGTGGAGGAAGTCCAGGCACTCTTAAATGAATGGGCATGGCTGTTGAAGTCGCCTTGCCACCATAGTTTGGAGTGGTTTTTCTGCCTTCTCTTGCTACCAAAGTGTGGCTCTCCGGTCCCACCGCTGGTGTTACCTTGCCGGAGTTTCTGCGAAGTCTTGCAGGACAGTTGCTGGACACTCCTGGATGAGGGACGCCTCCCTGTGGAGTGCCACACTCTACCAGACGAGGAGGATGATGGGTATCAGTGCTTGTCAGTTAGTAACCAGAAAGGTAAATCACTGATTCAAATGAATCCTAGTTTTTGGATTCATTTTGAACCAGTTTTCAGTATCCCTACTCCCCAGTTTGTCTGGTGTTTCCTCCCACTACCCACTACCCAATACCCACCCAACCTCAAAAATTTACATTTATCCCTGTCAGCACAGTCAAAGACATTAACAATATCTCGATTCCCATGCACAGCATAATAATTCAGAAGAAAAATAAGCATGCTCCAAGTTTGTTAATCCCGTTGTTAAAAGGTAAAAATCCTAACTACAGCCTAACAAGCATGATGCCAGCACTCCTTACTCCTTACAGTGTTGCATGTATGTGTTTCTTGTCCTTTGGATCGCATGTGATTTACTACTTGAAGGTCATTAAAACACGTATACACACATGCATGCACACCCACAGTACAAAACCATCTGATGTGTAATTCTGTAAGTTATTAATTCAGAGTAATATTTTGCTCAGGCGGTGTATATCCTATCCTACTATACAGTCATAATATCAACAGACACACAGTCCATAGTGTTAAGCAAGGCTCAAGCATGCATGCCGCAAGAAATAAAATGTGATTTGAAAGAACCTCTGTTTTCAAACTGAATTCACTATCGTGGTAAAGTCAGAAAATATGATATACAAAAAATGAAATATTTTCTGTTTCCACACATAATTAGTTAGTTGCCAATTTTTCTGCCTCAGGCATGTTTTTTTTTTTATCCTTGCATAAGACAGAGGCCCGTCTTCTGTAAACGGCTTGTGCATGAAACACGTAGATAATTTGGCATGTAGACCTGCATGTCTCCTTTGACAGTGAGTGACATGCAGGCAGCAGGATGTGCACTCGTCTGTCCAGCAATGGACAGATTAGGTTGTCATGCATGGGAAGCACTCATTCTCGCGTCACTGGTTTTCAGTGGGATGTCAAGTTTTGCAACAGTGTTTGTCTAAAGTATTTATCACAGCTGGAAAGTTGC
This sequence comes from Pterois miles, assembly GCA_947000775.1. Taxonomy (NCBI): domain Eukaryota; kingdom Metazoa; phylum Chordata; class Actinopteri; order Perciformes; family Scorpaenidae; genus Pterois; species Pterois miles. Next base: position 2,432,139 of record CAMQGK010000238.1, read on the forward strand.
TGTACTGAGGTAAAATCTTTAACAGTCGAATGCATTTGAGTTCATTGAATGTGGCATGGCAGAACCACAACAGTGGTTAATTAATCAGTTAATTTGTGGTTTGAAATGAGGGTTCATGTAACTTTCAGTCAGGTTCTACAAATTCCAGTAAAGTGGTAGTTAAAGGGTAGTTTATGGTTAAATTGGTTGGCAATAAAATCCTAAACATTAATCGGACCAGTGTGCATTTTAATATTTTCTACAAGACTAACGAGTACAGTGTGTGTCCCTGTTTCCGTGAGCAAGCCTGAAATTATGAACGTCTTTAAAGCCTAATTCATTTTACTGTCCTGCCCTCCACTTTCACTTCATATCACTGGGAGTTCAAGACTGTCTCTTTACAGCTTCACTATCTTTTTGACAGCTTGCTTCATTGACAGACATGAGTAGACAAGATGTCTCTGGTTCCAGGACTAAGTGATGCATCTGGACCCAAATAGATTTGCATTTGCTTGAATTGTTTGAACTTTCTATGTGTTGCTGTGTATGCGTTGCAAGGCGGTGGTGTGGTTTTCTACATCAGGAGGCTTGGGTTAAAGCCAGGTTTATGGTTTATATGTTGTCTTGTTGTAAATGGGGGCAGCTGTAGCTCAGTGCGTAGAGCGGGTCATCCTTTTACCAGAGGGAAGTCCTTGAGCGAGACACTAAACCCCTAGTTGCTCCCTTAGCGCTTCAAAGCAGCCCACTACTCCTAAACAATGCTTAGGATGGGTTAATGCAGAGGTCATGTATGTAGCTTTATGTATATGGCAAACATAATAAAGTTTTAAAGGCACAGAAGTCTAGTGTTAGCTTTTCTGGGCCTCACCCCATCACGTTACACTTCAGTTGTTTTAAGTGTTAAGTAAGTGTAAGAAGTTTCTATCTGCTTCATATTTTGTGTGAAAGCTCAAAAAGATCAATTTGTACTGTATGTAGTGGCTTTTACACATAGCAGCCCTGACATAGCTATTTGCAACCAAAGGCAAGTTAAAAAGTCTGATCTTGTTGCCATCTTTACAACCCAAGGACAGCTTTTATAGGCTCTCCAGACGCCGGTTCACCACGAAGAGGTGCGTGCTGGGTATCACCTGTAAGAGAAGCCTCAAGGTATCGCTGGAGTGCTTTCAGTCACTAAATCCTTCTTGGATAGACAACAAGCCGCTACAGTCAGGACCATCAGGTATCATCTATTCAAACACAGCCATCCTACAAGGCTACTAAAGGACACTGCTTGTTGATGGTTGAGTGAGGCCAACGTGATGTAAGAAATGACTTTTGACTTCCTAGTGTGTGAGGTCTCTTTGCCTCCAAATCCTGAAGATCACTGATACACTTCAGAGTCAATTAGACGTAGCCTAGCATTCTAACTTCACATGGTTTCTGTTAACAACACAACTGTATGCATGTGTCTTATTACAGCAGCCAGTGGTCAAACCAGTAAATGTTTAAAGGTAGTTAACAGGCTGGTGGGCTTTGGCTTAAAACTGAATGAGGTCACACATAAATAGCCAAGATAATGAGTTACAAAGCTCTGTAAATGTGTGCCCTACAGCCAAAAATGCCTTATTCACCTGTTTATTAGCCCAGTAACTTTATCTTGGGCTGTTTTTAGAGCATCCACCCTCTTATGAGTCCTTTGACCTCTGAAATTCACGGATCAGTACCCTTACTGTGCTTACTGGGAAGCTTCAGACACTTTTCACTATCTGCAGTGCTGCTGGCTTGATGTGTGGGTGGAGGGCCCTCATATTCTCCTTAATACCACTCCAGTTCTACGTCACTGGACTATAACCAGTCATGCAGGAATGTCTCATGATATACTGACATCTTTTGAGTTTGTATTTTGAATAGAATTCAAGTAAAGGGCCAGGATATGGCATAGGGCCAGAGACACCGGGGAAACGCACTAAAATATAACCTGTAAATGTGTGTGTTGGAGATTGTTGTGGGAAGATTGCAGATATCGGTGTGTGCATGGAAACGTTGTAAGAAATCTGTCAGATGTGATCCCTTTACCATGGGGGGGGGCTACCCCTGTGGTAAGACAGGATTGTTAGGGCACAATAGCCCCTTTAATGATGTTTTTCCATGGTTACCAGTCTCCTGCTTGAAAGATGAGCGGTCATTCATATCAGGGTCTAGAGGTCAACCGCAATTTATTTTGGTTCGTTCTCAACGGTAAAACTATATCCAGTATGAGGAGCTGCATTCCTCTCAGTCACTTTAGGCTGGTTAATTGGGGTTGAAGTGATTCATATCCCTGGCCACCTCTGCAGTTGTGTGAAAACATGAAAAGGATGTTTTCCTGCTAAGATATACACTGTCTTTTGGTGGCGTCTATGTACATTTAGTCTTTTTTTGTGGCTTGTACGCTCCTTTGGTGGTCTGACACGATTTGTAACACCGTGGTTCCATTGAGCCCAGATTGATATTGTATCTCATGACAGGAAGGCCCAAAAGCTGGCTGCAGTTCTGCAGCATGCTGCTTGCCAGGGAATCATTTTGAGCTGCCTCCCAGGAGGGTTCCAATTATGGGCACAGTGTAGTCGGACTTCTGGCTGCCAGAAACTCGTTGCCCCCCGGGTTTATGTTGCAGTGCTGAAGCACAGGGATGTCTCGAGTGGGATAACAGCCCAACTGTGACACTCAGTTTCTAAAGGTGCTGCTGTCTCAGCATTTTGAATGAGCGTTAAACTTATTTAGAAACATTTCCACTGCATCTGTGAATATCATACATACTATATTTTCTTCCACAGTTCCAAAAAGACATTTTTAGGATTAGGAAGCTAGCAGTATGTGGCAAGGGGTTTTGTTTACACCCTGCATGTTGCCTCAAAAGTTCGTCACTTACAGGTAGAGAACTTCAATAATATCATATTACTGCTTCCCCAAAGAGTAAAGTGCACAGCTTGTGGTAGGTCCATCTTCCTTTTTGTGGTTTGAGAAGTACAGCTCAGTCTTCAGGGCAAGCCAACAGGAAATCTCCTTCCTGGTCTGTGATGTGGTTTTTGGGTTTAATATATTTTCCGAGCATTCATCGGGTTAAAGATACTGCAAAATTTGCCCAGAGGTTTACAGAACATCCTTTGCAGAAAGGAAGGACCATTTATTCATGGTGTTGATGTGTACCTTGATATTTCAAACTTCCTGTGCTTATTTTTTTATTTTTCTGTTTAGTGACCTGTTAGATCATACACCTGGTTTTGGTTATAGAGCTAGATTGTAGTTACATATATGGCTCTATAGATTTTATGGTGTTATAGTTTATGTATTATGTAATGTAATCATGGCATCAAATCTCCTTGAACAAGATACAGTTTCTTGAGGGTTTCATGGCTTCATTCGCTTGCACCTGAAGACACATGATGCATTTGGTCTCCCTTCACTGTTGTATACGTTTTGTCATATTTTCTCAATTTAGCTAGTTTGGGCTTAGCGTCGCTTGACGATGCAGACTGACTCAAATATTTCTCCAAGCTCACCAGGTAGCTGGTTGCTAATAAGCTAAGCTACAGCAGCAGGAACAGTTCACTGCGAGTGAAGTGACTGATTCATGACAGATTGTCCTGATGCGTCACAATCATATGAGAGTTTCTACTGGCCCAAAGCTCACATGGTTGTAGTAATGGACACAATATACTTGTTTTATTGGTACAAATGGTCCCCATCTGTAGATATGCATCTTTTTTATACAGAAATTTTATAATTCATAGCAAATCATGTCACAGACCCCCTGACAGAGTGCCATGGAGAACCACTACTTGCTTACGTTTTCTTCAACAAAATGGGCTTTTAAAGGTTAAATACATTTGTCATATCACAACCATAAAGGTGATTCCACCAAGTACTTGAACAGTATAGCGTTAGAAATGACTCCATTAGCCCTGTATGCAGACAGACGTACGCTGAAACTAAGATCAAACAGGGATCAAATAAGCAGAAAGCAAACACAACCACCGTATCATGTGACCAAATTTAATTAACTTCACTTTTAAATCAATTGGCTGACAAGCACGACAGACATGCTGCAAATGCATAAGAATTGTAGACATTTTTTATTCAATCATGGGATAGTCGTTTTCACGTCTCCAGAGTTTGACTCTGACACTCCAAACACAGATCAGGCAGGGAGAGATCATTGCCCTTGTCAGCAGGCCTCAAGGGATGTTTTAAATGGTGACGGAGCATATAGTCTGTGAAACCGCAACGTTTTCTGGGACTGTCCAGATGTTCAAATGTTTTCCCGTGGATTATACAGGATCCTGTACTTCCCAAAGCTGTATATACAGACTCACGCTGTGTATACAGCTTTATCAGCAGGGTATCACAAACTCCGGTACCCCGTCCTGGAATGCTAGGAAATGAAAAAGAGCTACGTTCCTGGTCAGTAAGCCGCCTCTTCGACAAGACAAACTAGTGCCATAAACCCTGCACCGCTCCATTCATTAGCAGCCCTTTTCTGTGGCCGATTGGCCTTGAAGCTGTCATTGGTTAACAAAAGCTGTTTGGGAAACCTGAACTGAGATTGCACTTAAAATGCTAATGGTGAACCTTTTGTATACCAACAATTTTTGATCTCTGAGAAGGAATGACTGACTGGCCTTTTGCTGACAATGCAGGCAGCCACATTGAACAGGCTTCAGCAAAAGCATTCCTTTGTGGGCAGGTCAAACCTTTTCATCTGCTTTAGATCCGCTAATGAAATAGTCTTTATTTACACTTCCATGCTTTCTTTTTTTGTGCCTGGCATGATTACATCAGGATCCTTTTTTTAGCTTTGTAGCAACCATTTCTACATGTAGTGTTTAATCGCCGTCTGGCTGACATGGACGTGTCTTCTTTTCTATAATTTCAGAGCGTAGTCCAGAAGAGAGCACATCTGGTCGGTGTGAGTGATGACAAATAGCGGTTTCACTAATGAAGGGTTTGGGAGGCTTGGAACGTGTGTGCACGTGTGTGCACGTGTGTGGATGTCTGCTGTTCTTGTGGAAGATGCATAAGAAAATCAGATGTTTGAATTATAGGCGAAAAGGATGCACATAATTGCAGCATGTATGACCATCTCTGTTTGAGAGGGACAACCAGACTCACATTCCAACTTATTACTGACCTTGAAGTTTAATCTGCATACAAATCTAATGTTTTTCATGACCAGCTGCTAATTTACGGTTCACAGATTGCATGCAGTTATTGTGGAGTGAATTACAGCCAGTGGAGGCATTTCGCAGTACAAATGTTGTCATTCAGAGCAAAAAGAGTTACAGCACATGTTCAGCCGTGCAGTGTTTCTGCTTCAATGATAGCTCACATATCAGCCTCAGCACTCGTAGCAGGAGGATCACAAAATTAAGATGGCGTGCTTTCCCACGTGATGGATTTCTCTGCTGAAATCACTGCAGAGTTTTGCCTTTTTCAACCCCACTCTGACAGACGCTGTGCACATACGAGGGAGCTGGGTTCAGACATGTGAGCACAGGCCCAGTGAAGAGACCCCCGAGGTTTCTCCTTCTGACTCCGTCAAAGAAGACATCTGGTTGGCCTGGTGCAAATCAGTGTTGTTAACTGACATTCATGCAGCAGTCGAGGACTCACCGTCCTCCTGAAGTGCTCTCAACCTGAGACTGACTGCGTTTGTCATTTTGGTTACCTTTTTTCAATTTAGAAAATATCTGTTTTATGCTAAGATCTTGTTTGTTTCTGGATTTAAAATACAGAATTTGTTATGAAGTGAATTTAAAAGCAACATTTATGGTGTAGATAAGTAGATATTCTATACACAGATATTCAGCCATTGACCCTCTATTAATCTGGCTGAGATACTGGCTCATATTCACCAGTAGTTTAAAACATTACATGTCCCTTATTAAAAAACAAAAAAAAATAATAATTTGTGAGGGAAATATCTTTATTGTTTGATTTTTGGTTTGCTGGAAAAAAAAAATAATTCCTGACAATGATCCTGATATATTTGACTTCAGGACGTCTCTGACTGCATACATGCTGAAAATCAAACATTTTTACGGTATTATTTAGATATTTTCCAAATTAAAAGTCCCTAGATGTGTTTGATTCAACCTTTCCCCATGGTGTAGTGTTAAAAAAGTTTGTAAAAATTGCAATAAATATTAATGTTGATTTCCAGTACATGTAGAATCACAATACTTGAAAATCACAATAAATATTGAATCGTCACCTAAGTACCGTGATAGTATCAAATCCAGAAGTACCTGTGTTGCTCCAGTCCTAGTAGTAAGTAATGTCTCACATCTCATTAAAGACTTTTTTTAACATTTACATCACTTATCAATCACTTTTCTGTATTTGATTTGTTTATGTCATGTCTTCAGTGCTTCATTTATGTACATTAGTGACATAGTATTTTTTTTTAATTTAGTTTATTTAAAAGGGGACAGGGCAATTTCATAAAACACATGATTATACATGGTTTAAAAAAGCCAGAGTTAGCCAGAAGGCTAGTTTTCATCTGTAGTCCCCTGGCCACGATGTAAAAAGGCAATAAAATACATCTACAATTAAAAAACTGGACAAACAATGAAATACATATGTAAACACTTGCTATACAATTAAGAAAATATGACATCACAACATATCACAACATAGCATTTGGTTACAACATCAAAACATCATAACAGGCTTGTCTTTTAGTGTTGGCAACTGTAAGTGTTGATGAGCCACATTTTCATTTTTTTTGTGAAGTCCTTGTATGTTTTAGCTATTTTAACCTCCTCAGGTATTGAGTTGCAGGCACTCGCGCTCCTCACTGACCAGGGATGTAACAGTCACCTCTGACGGAGCCTCGAGTGACTCGTTCAGTGCTGTTTCTTTGGCTGATGAACTCTGCTAGAGGATCCGGAGCCAATTTATGCAGTACTTTATAAATCAATTTTAAGTCTGCAAATGTCCGAAGACTCGCCCAGTTTAAAATACAGTGTTTTTTTAAAATTGCACAGTGATGATAGTGCCGAGGTTTTTTATCCATAACTTTAATTGCTTGTTTGTACAAGACTGCCAGTGGGTTTTGTGCACTCTGACCAGCCTGAGACCAACTGGTTTGGCAATAGTTGAAATGACTGAGAATCAGAAGTACATTTTTGCGGCTTCAGTTGACATGTCATTTCGAATTGCACGGAAATTTGCGAGATTTAATTTGATATTTTTACACAATTTGTCAATATGGGCTTTAAAGGAAAGCTGTGAATCTATTATTAACCCAAGGTATTTATACTGGCTGACAATTTGTATTTTTTTCCCCATTAACATGCATGTCGGGGTCTGGTGATACTCTATTTATTTTAGTGAAATACATGCCAACAGTTTTTGAAACATTTAGTTGCAGACAGCATTCCTGCAACCAAGTTGTGACACAGGACATTGTTTTATTGAGTTTAGCGGCAACAGTGTCTTTGGTACAACCATGAACAAAGAAAAACGCGTCATCTGCATACATTAAGCATTCAGCTTCAGGACAAACAGTGGGAAAATCATTAATATAAAGACTAAATAAAAGGGGGCCTAATATTGACCCCTGAGGGACTCCAGAGGTTAGCTTAAGAGAGTCAGATCTGCAGTTGTTAACTAATACAGATTGTGTTCGATCATGCAGATATGACTCAATCCAGCTCACAGCGTTGTGAGAGAAGTTAAATTTTGGGAGCTTGGCAGAGTGATTTACTGTATCAAATGCTTTCCTTCGATCCAAAAACACCGCCCCTACAACTCCACCCTTATCTAGAAAGGATTTTATTTCCTCAATAAAGAGGCATGCAGCCATCTCAGTGGAATGCTTGGATCTGAAACCAAACTGCATGGCGTGGAGAGAGGGGGAGCTGCTGTTTAAGTGATGGACAATCTGCTGTGCCAGCCATTTTTCTGCGATTTTGGAAATGGCCGTCAGAATGCTTATTGGGCGGTAGTTATGTAGAGAAGTTGAGTCACCGGATTTAAAGACAGGGGTAACAATAGCAGATTTCCAGGCCTTTGGAAAGTGACCCAATGAAATTGAAAGATTAATGGTTGAGGCAATGGGAGTGGCGAGAGCTGAACCTAAATCTTTGAGCATGTTCGTATCCATTCCAAAAACATCCTTTGCATTAGATGGTTTGAGTGATTGAATTAAATCGATTACTTTGGTCTCAGGAATATTTGTAAAGGTAAAGGACTGCGTTGTAGACAATGCAGGGTATTCCCACCTTTGTTTTACTGTAAATTTATCAGAGATTTCGGACACAGACTCAATGAAGTAGTTATTAAAAGCATCAGCCATCACTTGAGGTTCCGTCAGGATATTACCATTTAATTGAATTTGCATTAGTTTTGTTTTGTTTAAAATGTGCAAGTCTTCTCCAGAAATGTCCGTCTGATTGGTGTGGAGGAGGGCTGCATAATTAAAACTGGAAAGTATTTTTACTGCTGTCCTGGTACAGTTTGACTGTCTTCTCTGTGAGCTCTAGTTCAAATGAAAGCATCTTTAGTTCTCAGACAGCATGCAGAAAAACTGCGTCTGGTGTTTGTGGTTGTAAGCAGAAAGCAGGACCTCGGGTTCACCTAAACATCTCGTGTGTTTAAGGTCTCAACAAACCCAACTGCAGACCCCTCTGATCCCCAGCACTCGGGGGCAGTGGGGGGCTTTGAACCGGGCAGAAGAGCCTGCACATTAGTCACCAGGTGGTAAACCAAAGCATTTCTTCAAAGCTCCAGAGACTACGTCAAGTGCTCTCCCAAAACAGTGATTTCTCTTTTAACATGACGAAACATTAGTTTTCATTAAAGCACGAAGGTTTTAGTCTCAAATGTAGTGCTCCACCATTAATTTGAATGAACACACAACGCTCTTTGTGTTCCTCGTATTTCCTAAACTCCTCCGTTTAGTATGCAGTGACCTCGCCAGAGTCACCCGGGGTGATGGAGGAGTGAGCAGAGATATGCAGGAGGCCCAGCTGTTGGTCCCGTGCACCCCGGAGCACTGACATTTAGCAGATGTCACACAAGTCGGACGAGCATTTGCTTATTTTTTCTTTGGTGTCTTCAGGAATACAAAGCATAGAAATCAATCTTTACCCCATTCAGCACACGCTAGATTTATCAGTGGTCAGTATCAGAGAACATTTTAACAGTTTTAAATGTTAATAATGCTAATATTTCTCTGTGAAATCTTTGGTCTGTTGATATCTGCCACAGAGTTTTGCAGAGAAAACGTCTAGAAGCGATAGGTCTTCCAATCTGATAGCCCATCGGCTTCTGAACCGATGACGGCTAAGCCTCTGGGAACAAGGGGTTCTGTTCATCTGGTTCTGGTGTAACAAGTGGATATCCGGGCCAAGACTTCATTTTCTGTGCGCTGCTTATTGCTTACAGTTGCGTTAGCAGCTTGAGATGCGAGACTGGATTTGGAGTGGAGAGACGAAATGAACAACCAGTAAACAAGCTCATTTTTAACCAATACAACGCTGAATCACCATCAGACTATAGTCAGTGGGTTCTAAGACCACATACCGGCCACTGCCTTCCACCTCTGTTGCTCTCCACACGGACCATTTACCTGCATTCAACCAAACCCACTCAAACGTGATTGGTCAATACTACTCGGACTCCAACCAGAAACCAGAACGCTTATGATACCAAAATCTGCCTATATTATAGCTCCTGACACCTTTTGTTTCAGACTCTTTTACATTAAAGGAACAGTGTGAACCATTTAAGGGGATCTATTGGAAGAAATGTAATATAATTTTATTAATTATAAGTATGTTTTCTTCGGTTTCTAATCACCTGGAAATAAGAATCATTGTGTTTTTGTTAGCTTAGATTGAGACATTTACTGTATATCCACAGAGGGAGTGGGTCGTCTTCACGGTGCAGGCCATGTTTCTACAGTAGCCCAGAGTGGACAAACCTAACACTGACCTTTAAATAATAACCTTTTTTAGGTAAATACAACACAGCAGAAATATAGAGATTTTTGTCTCGATGCATGTAAATTCCTATTTAAATGTGAGGTTGTTTTGACATTTGTCAAATGTCTTGTGTGTGTCTTCTAGATGATGCCTTCAGATCTCCATTAGGAAATAAAAGATTGCCTTGTTTGCTGAAGTGATCAGCTTTTCTTAAAAAAAACAACACACAACTAACTCCATACAACTCTGCATAATCCTGGGTGAAGGTGGCGAGTTGCTTGAATTTGAATTTTTGAATGCAGGCTTTTTGTGTGCTGGCTGTCTCCCGTCGGCATCTGTGAAATACGACCGACGATTGTATCTAACAGATGTTGAAGGGGGACTCGTGCCTCGGTATCAGAAGCCGGGGGGGTGTGTCGGAGCTGTGGCATTTGACCACCTGAATGGGCTGCACACCCTGCACGCCGTTATTGGCTGGGTTTTACACCTCCACAAGGAGCACAAAGGCTGTTTACAGATGTCCAGAAATGTCCCAAGTAAAGCAAAATAAGAAGGAAAGAGAAAATACAGACAGAGGGTTGCAGGGTCTCTGCAGAAACAGACACCACCACACAGTGGGACATCAGTGATGATTGAGGGGGATTATTTTTGCATCAGTAAGTTGTTTTTAGTTAATTCTTGCATATTATAGCTTTAATGCTCTTTACATACTTTTTGAAAGGGAAAAATCTTCGACCAGTTCTGCTGCTAATTATTTTTTCTTTGTGTAGTACAATAAAGACTCAACACAATATGGACCTATGCAAGTAACAGCAGTTGTTCCTGCATCCATCGGGCACATCCACTTTAAGTCAACCCCCAGCAGCCTAATAAAGCCTGGTCTAACATTATACCCTGCCATGCAGCCCTCCCCTCTAACCTCCAATATATATCATGCATATTGTGGCCTCACATCCTATTTTCTCTCCCCTTCTAGAAGACAGTGGAGTCTCCCTGCTACAGCTGATTGGGGATCCTCCTCCAAGTACGATCACCCAGGTCTATGGGCCCGACAACAGCCCTGGATATGTCTTTGGCCCCGATGCCAACACGGGCCAGCTGGCCCGCGCTCACCTGCCGAGCCCATTCTACCGAGACTTTGCCCTCATCTTCAACCTGAAACCCACCTCCGAAAGGGGCGGCGTCATCTTCTCTGTCACAGATGCCGCGCAGCAAATCATGTACGTGGGCGTTAAACTGTCAGCCGTGCAGGGCGCCAACCAGAATGTCATCCTGTACTACACCGAGCCCGACTCGCAGCAGTCTTACGAGGCGGCCAGCTTCCTTGTGCCCTCCATGAGGGATACCTGGAATCGTTTTGCCATCGCTGTGAGGGATGACAAGGTGATGTTTTACCTCAACTGTGACACAGACCCTCAGGTGATGCGCATTGAGAGGTCCCCGGACGAGATGGAGCTGGAGGCCGGCGCTGGGGTCTTCGTCGGACAAGCTGGAGGAGCTGATCCTGACAAGTTTCTGGTGTGTACACAGGCTTCTTCTGTTTTCAACAAAACAATATTCAAGTCCATGAAAGTCAGGAAATTACACTATTTACGGGCTACATGATGTTGAAAGGTGTAGTATTTATTTTAAAAGCTTTGATCATAGATAAAGAAATATCTTCGCGATGCGTCTGCACTGAATAAATCAGACTAATTCTTGCGTTGGACTTAGGAGACTGCACATCTCACATTCCCAAACTACCTCTTTCTAGAGCCAACAGCTACAGCATAGTGTTCTTTACACTTGGCCGAATAACTCTCATATGATTTGATTGCTCAAATTGGCTCACTCTAAACCACAACATAAATGTCTGCATCACTCCACCATCTTCTTGAGAGCAGTCTGCAAATAATTGGAAGACCTCACAGTTGGGATGCAATTAACTTCAGTCATTTGACTGCTGTAAATGCCAGCAGTTGGCCGCAACAACTGTTGACCTTAGCCGTTAAAGGGTCATAGCAGTTCACCCATGGCTACCTGCATGGTGAAAACATGCAACTGCAGGCATATCATATCAGTGATAATTGCTCATTCTGCCACTGACACTGTATTACTTTACTTTATTGCTTGGGACAATTTTACAATCAGTCCAACAGTAACTATTGACTGATTTGTTTTATGTCCTTATGATTCTCTTAGAGTCAGATCAGAACCAAATATAAGATATTACTTCATTTCTTTTGAAGTGATACCTGAAAATCCAACCCGGGTCCCTGAGGGTGAGGAGATGTGTCATTAAAGCAGCAGTAGGCAGAATTGGAGCAAATGTGGTTAAAAAAAGGTTATTTTTATAAATCGGTCACTTTATCCTGACAGTGGTTCATGAGGCAGGTAATCTGAAAAAAAATGATGCGCTTCTGTGTCCTTTGGAGCTCTTAAAGGCAACCAATCAGAGCCGAGCTGAAGCCTTGCCGTCTCTGATCAGCTGTCAATCACTCAGCAACTCCGATCAAAAGGTCAAACTAGGCAGCGCTGATCAAATATGAATCAATATTCTGTTACTGTAATGACTATTTCTCACCTGTAATGTTTTCAGAAACATCTTGTAGTCACTGTTTAGCAGTAAAATGAGACAGTTTGTGACCTGGCCTCCATGTTGAGATCAGCTGAGGAAACACCAAGCACCGCCCACCAGCCGGAGCAAACTTTCTCATTTTACAGCTAAACAGTAACTACACGATGTTTCTGAAAACGTCTTACGTGAGAAACAGACATTAGAGTAACATTAAGTTAAGTAAGTAATATTAATGGCTGCACGGTGGTGTAGTGGTTAGCGCTGTCGCCTCACAGCAAGAGGGTTGCAGGTTCGATTCCAGCTTGCGGCTCTTCTGTGTGGAGTTTGCATGTTCTCCCCGTGTAAGCGTGGGTTTTCTCCGGGTACTCCGGCTTCCTCCCACCATCCAAAGACATGCTGTTTAGGTTAATTGATGACTCTAAATTGCCCGTAGGTGTGGATGTGAGCGTGAATGGTTGTTTGTCTATATGTTCTATGTGCCCTGCGATGGACTGGCGACCTGTCCAGGGTGAACCCCGCCTTCGCCCTATGCCAGCTGGGATCGGCTCCAGCCCCCCCGCGACCCCTAACGGGATAAGCGGTTGACGATGGATGGAAGTAATATTAATTCATACAGTGTTTGATCAGCACTGCCTAGTTTGACCATTTGTTCAGTTTGTGAGTGATTGACAGTTGCCTCTGTTGAATGAACAGCCAATAGGAACGCTCTCTTTCTGAAATGACTGGTGATTGGCCAAAGTCTCCTGTCACAGATTAGCCTTTATCTTAGAAAATAAGACATTTAAGAGACTAAACTGAAGATATGACGTGGGTCCCTCGGGGTGAGGAGGTATATCTTTAAGTCATTATGTATCATAGAAACTAGGATATTTAAGATACTTTTACTGTCTTGGATGGACACTATTCAGTCTCTTTTAATAGATGGCTGGCTTTTATCTGCATTCATTTTAGTTCCACTGTAACACGACAGTGATGCTTTTCATTCCCTGTTCAGTGCTGCCAAGTATGGAGTCTTGGTGCTTAAATGGACATAAGTGACCTCCCTGTTCTGTTCATAAGACTGAACTGAGGCCATGGAGCCAAAAAGGCAGAAGCACTTTTGACCAGCTTTACAGGCGAGCCAAAAAAAGGTGGCTATTCTCTCCGTCCACCGCTAAAGACTATATTTTAATAACAATGATTACACTGTTACATAATAAAGAAATATTTATACTATTTAATATGCCAACATTCCAAATGAGTACTTCCCATCAGGCTGTGAGCCCCTGAAATAAAGGTTTTGCCCAGCTGAACCATCATCTCTTGCTTCCTCTGTAACACTGGTTTTAATCTTTTTTATTGCCGTGTTTGAAGACAGCTGCTTATTTTGTTGTAAATCCCCTTTACAACTTTACAACAAGTTTGAGTTTGTTTTTCTTAACATAAGCCCATCTGAATTTTTATTTCTTTGTGGTCAGATATTTTGTCAGGAAGCTGTATTGTGAAGTGCTGATTTGGAAAAAGGAACCCAACCCTGTTTGTCCTTTCAGGACATGCTGACCATGCGCCACTTGTTGACCCTAGCGTGGCCCTGAGCTACAAATTGCAAATTTAGTTTCTGTAATCAAATCAAGACGTGGCGTGCTTCTTTGGCATTTAAATATTTACATCATGCATTTATAAAGTGGACATTTCATTCTGAGAAAAGAATTGTTTAGTGGATGTCAGTTTTTCTTACTATCCATGAGTAGCATATACCACACAGCAGTGACAGTTTAGTCCTTCTCGTGCACAGGACCTAAGATTTACTACGGAGATCAAAAGCAATTTGTTAGGAAAAGACCACGACACGTCGACTAAACATTGTACAAATTACAAAAAAGTACAACCATTAAAAGCCTGGAGCCTGTTTATCTTCAAAGTTCTCTTAAAAAATCCATTTGACTTTTTTTCTCAGGACATAAATGTGTCCTAAAGATTGGACTTCAAATAACGGAGCAGCAGAGAAAGCACCTCTTCAGTCACAGCTAATGGCCCTTTGATAGGTAGTCCGATAGCATTCATGCTATCTGTGTGGGAACATGTATCGGATGGTGTGTGTGGGGCAGAGATAGTGGCACTTCACAGGCCGAGGCTAAAACTGGAGACATCAATAGCTCCTCTGATTTTGCAACAAGGGGGAATTCCCTGAAAAAAATAAGATAAGCATCCATATTTGTATGTTGAAAGAAAGACTTGCTGTGTGGGTGGGTGTGAGAAGAAGTGCTGCCCTGACATTATTGTACGTATCATTAACATCAAAACATCACGTCTGTGCTTTGCAACAGGGCGTGATGGGTGAGCTGAGGGTGGTGGGAGACCCCCGAGCTGCTGAGAGGCACTGTGAAGAGGATGAAGATGACTCAGACATGGTAAATGACATCTAATTACATTTTGAAGATGCCTGACTGCATGTGATAAAATGCTGTGGAGTGACTGCAAAAAATAAGTCCATGTTCGAAAGATAAAATGGTATTTGGTGATGAGGTTGTGAACACAACTTAACTATATTTCAGCAAAACTTCTTCCCCAAACAGTGACTGTCCAATCATAGCTTAGCAACAGTAACCAGGTGCTGCAGGCCTGTCAAGTCTTTCTAAAACCAAAATCACATGAGTGTTTGGAAATGATTATGTTTGTCTTCTCTAAAATAAGCTTCAAGCATTCGCATGTCTGGCTAACTGTCTTAAAGCCCAGACGCACCAAGCCGACATCAGAGAACTAGCGGTGATGAATCTCACATCTCACGTTGCCGAGGTGTTGGCCGACAGGTTGCGTTTGAAAACACTGCAAAGACGACAGCCGACGGCCAGTTACTACGAACGTTCAGCGCCCGCGTGAAATGAATGAATGGAAACGTGACCGAGGACTGTGGATACACAAGCCGTTGTCCTGATACGTACATGAAACAAAGCAGCGTTAGCTTCATGCCAGATGGCCTTTTGTTGTGAAAATATCTGTTTACTGGAATGATGATGAAAAACAGGAAGAGCCTTCTGTGTGTGACCACGACTTCAGCCGTTGGCTTGCTTTCCTCGCTTCTGTTTCTCTTCTCAAGCGCTGATTCGTTTAAGCTGAACATCCAGTCAAAATGATTTCACTGTGTGCTGAACGCTGAATCGGCCTAAAAGCCTCCGACATGGGCAGACTAGAGCCGAGGGCTCGGGACAAAACCAGGCCGACGGACGCTCGTCGACGGCCCCAAACCGTCTTACGGCCGACTGTAAGCTTGGTGTGTTCTGGCCTTTAATGCAATCAATCATATTTCCACAGCCTAAAGAGCATATTATTATGTCACGAGGTCACATTAGTTTGTGGATTAAGGTTATGTGAATGATGGCAAATCCACTTTAAATATTTCCCATGGGGGAAAATAAGACTTCCCCCTTTTTTGGGAGGGATGTTTACGCTCCAGAAACCTCAGTTAAGCATCAGTTAGTCGAGATCATAAAACCCTTTCCCAGTCAGTTTGGATCAATAGTCATGGTCATGTCAGCACACTGACACACTGACAGCTGTTGGGCTGCAGTTTGCCATCTTATGATTTCAGGATATTTTTGATGCTAAGGTCAGAACCTGTGAGGGTTTCTGGACAATGTATGTCATTATGTTGTGTTATTAATTGATTTCCAATAATAAATATATACATACATTTCTATAAAGCAGCATATTTGACCACTCCCATGTCCCGATACTTGTCAAATGTCCATTTAAGGTACATTTTGAATAGATAAAAATGTCGGATTAATTTGCAGTTAGTTGTGATTAACTATGGATAATCATGCGGTTAAGTATTTTAATTGATTGCCATCCCCAGCTACGACTAACCATCTCCATGTCGTCTCCATGGATCATTAACTGGCGAGATGGCCGATTTCTTTTGCCTGGGACGTGCAGCTTTAGCCTCAGGATATTTTGCCATCATGTGCATAGTTAAACCCTCTTCATAAGATCATCATTTTAAAAAGAGTCAGCTGGAAACATTAAAAGTCAGCCGGAAACAAGGTTTTTAACCAGTTCATGGAGCTACTTTAAGCTAATTGGCTAACTAGCTGCAGCTGATGTAGTCAGCCAGTGACAGTTTAAAAAATGAAATGAGACGTCTGCTCTGTTTGAAATCAGGGAGCCATCGTTTCAGATCTATCACGGCATTAGAGAGATGCCCTAAAGCAGCTCAAGTAATGCAATTTACTGGACTTTCTTATTTATTTCTGCAGCAAATCTGTAACAGATCCGAGTCTGAGAGGCTCTTTACCGCTGACCCTGACCACCCACACACAAACACAGGTGTCTCACAGCAGCCTTTACTGTTGTTTAGTAAAACGCTGCCTTCACAGCTGCTGCGCTCGCTGAGACCCACCGAAACCTCGCTGAAACCTCTCTGACAGGACAAGGTTCAAGGTTTTGCTGCTTGCTGATGACTAAATGGGAGAATGACGTTCCAAGTGGAAATGACAGGTTTCTGATTTCAGGATGTGTCTTTTATCTCAGATGTTCACCTCACACAGCTGTTCAGAGGACTCATTCAAGATACTGAATTGCTAAAATGTCTTGAATCTAAGTATGGAGGACCACAACACAGAAATAGTAATAAAGTATTTCATTAATTAGTAACTAATTGTGCAATTCAAATATACATTAATAATTTTGTTTACAAATTAATATATTAAACTATGAATAAATGGACTAAATTACAAGATAATAAATCATTTTAATGGCCAATAAAAAGAATTATAAAAATAATTTACAAATCAAATCCATCAATAAATAGTTCAAATTTAAAATAGATTTACCAAAAACATGATAAACAGTCAATAAGCACATTGTTTATAGAGGAATCAATGAAAATAGAAATAAATAATAGAATGTAAAAATCTATTTGAAAATGCAGTTTAAAAAGAGAAATAAATAACTGGATTCACAAATTGAATTAAGAATATATTTTAATCAGGCATTGAAAAGGGCAGCTTCTTTTCCCATCAGCATTTCCCAGCTGCTTTTCCTAAATGTATTAACTCCTGGATTTTCTGAGTCATTTAGCCTCCTTTCATTACACTTTGGGTATCGTAAAAACGAGGTAAAATGAGGTAAAATGAGGTAAATTAGGCACGTGGGCTCTCTGATTGGCTGTCACATGGCGTGTCATATGCAGACTGACACAGAAGTGGACTCTTAGGATCCCACACCAGGAGATAAAAAGACGTTTGTGTGCTTCTGAAAACGCTACGTCACAGCATTGCACTGTGGTCATGGCGTCTACACTCGTGTTATCTTAACACATCGCTTTGTACGGAAACCCATGAAGGCACCGTCTCACTTAAAGCAGCAGTAGGTAGAACTGGAGCAAATATGATTAAAACAAGTTATTCTTATAAAATGGTCACTGTATCCTGACAGTAGTGCATGAGACAGGTAACCTGAACATAAGATAAGATAAGATAAGATATTCCTTTATTATGTGTCCATACGTCCTCTGGTGCTCCTAACGGCATCTGCAAGATTTCACAGACTGGAGGAAAACAACCAATCAGAGCCGAGCTGGAGCCTTTCTATCTCTAATCAGCTGTCAATCACTCCAAACTCTAATCAATCAGTCAAACTGGTCAGCGCTGATCAAATATGAATTAATATTCTGTTACTATACGGACTATTTCTCACCTCAAATGATTTCAGAAACATCTTCTAGTTACTGTTTAGCTGTAAAATGAGAAAGTTTGTGCTATTATGGACTTTTTCCCAATGATGCCAAAAACATTCTGCCTACTGCAGGTTTAATGGTGCATTCGGGTGCACCACATAAACTCAAATGGTCTCAAAGGTTGTTTGAAAACAGGAAAGTTTCTTCTTTTTTTCCTTCGTTGAAACACACAGTTATCATTTCTTTTTTATTCTCTCAATACAGCATTGTAATGAGTATATCCTAAAATCACAACAATATCCCACTAATTTCTGCATTGGTAGCCTAGATTTGAAAAAATCTAATAAATAATAAAAAAAAATCTGGCACCGTTACATCAGTTTTTATTTTTAATATTGAATGGTTGTCTTCTGCTTTAGTTTTCCCCCACAATGAAGACATAATAATACAGTCCTAGCCCATTCATAAATGTTTTGTGGGTGTCTAATGCAGCAGTCCGGCAGTTTTCTGTTCAGTTGTCTGTCTGTCTGTCTGTACACATATTTAATAGAAACACTGCCAACTATATTGTAGAAAAGCACTCTGAGAGTGCAGACCTCCACCAAGCACCATAGTTTCCCCCCTGGCGGTTTCTTCTGGATCTGTCTCCTCAAGTATTAAAGCTAGATCAGATTCGTTGACATACTTCAGATGCTGAATTGTCTCAGCTACACGATGCCTTGTCAGAAATCTCTACCTCTAGTATTACATGCACAGTAGGCCAAAATGTAAGAGTACCCCCATTTTTTATATAAATTGCTATAAAATCCGCCATCTGGATCAGATCTGGATCAGCCTTTGGGATTTGATAGAAGTCCACATTGTAAATCCCTGAGCAACAATTACCAGAGATATTGAGAAACAATTTTTTGGGTCCCATTTACCCCAATGTTAACGAAAATTTCAAAGTGATCCAGAATCCAGGATTTCTTCCGGATCACCCCCAAAATTAGATCAGATCAAATCAGTTCTTCCTTTTCACATTTTCGACACACCCTGAAAATTTCATCAAAATCCGTCCATAAGTTTTTGAGTTATCTTGAACACAGACAAACAGACAAACAAACAAACAAACAGATAAACGCCGGCAAAAACAAAACCTCCTTGGCGGAGGTAAATATGATATATAGAGTTCATGAGCTGACATGGTGCCCTGACACCGACAGTTAGAAGAACATGTTCAGATATTACAGGTTGATAATTGTCAGTGCACTCAGTGAAACAACAAAAGAGCATCTTGTTGACATAAAATAAATATGAAATAAAAAAACAATGTCTGCTGTGTCTCCTCAGGCTTCAGGTGAAGGAAGTGGCTCTGACGAAACCAGACTAGCCGTGGAGAAATTTAGATGGACGGTATGGAAAACAACTTCTTATTTATTACTGAGCTCTTTTACTTTACTTTTGCTTCTTTTACTAATTACAGAGGTTTGATAATATTCTCCTGCTGTTGTTAGTTTTTCCTTATCATAAAAGTTTGGCTAAATAATGTTGTTTTTCTTCACTTCTTCGTCTTAGTACATTTTATTGAAACATTATGGGCTGGTCCTTTCTGTCACCGGAAAGGTTGTTTGGTGTAAAACTGTAAATCGAGATGTAAGAAAGTGAGAAGAACGAAGAATGCTTCGGTCCCTGAAGAGGCCTCAAACAGCTGATCAGGCCAGACGTGTATACCTTGCCGATGAATATTAGTAATAGCAGAACATGCCTCTGCAAACGGAGTCATCCCAGTTAGATATACCAGTGATGTCTCAAGTTACTCCATATAAGTGAGGGAGCACTCTTCCCTCAAGAGAGATTAAAAACTGCTGAGTTGATGTCTGGAAATTGAGCTGCTTCTGTCTTTTACATCTGGGGACAAACACATTTTACATGGAGAGTTTCCTCTTGTCAGACAAGAAAGGAAATAACCTTGGGGAGTTCAGACTGGGCCGTTGTAAAGTTTAGGAGTTCCTTCAGGGATTTATAGCTGCCCAAATAGAAAGTAAGGTCAGCAGGAAGAATGTCAAGCTCTGAATGTTCGTTTTAGCACATTTATTCAGCATAAACTGCACATGCTTAACTCCTTACTTCCTCTTTTTTAGAGGGGTGGGTGGGAGTTAGGGGGTCTTTAGGAGGAGATCGCAGGTCATAGAAGTGGTGTACATCATCTGAAAGCTGAAAACCTGAAGATAAAGTTGAGATGCAGCTCAGCACTGTGTTGTTCTGGACATTAATAAGAAATGAGTTTATTAATTTATATACATTGTGATGGTATTTAAGAGCATTAAACATGATGATATAAGTTTATGATGGCCATTCCCATCCTTTATTATGTCTCAAATTTTTGCAGGAACTTTGGGGTTGATACCGTTTGTTACACAGATTTGGTGCTAAAATTAACCATTTTTATCACTTGAGAATTGATGAAAATGATAAATAAGCCCTCCAAAATACCACATTGAAACACCAAGAAAAAGTTGCTGTGATTTGGTTTCAAAAACTTTTGACATTTTGAGATTTCTGCAAGAATTAATTTTTATGGAAAGTGGGTGGCGAGTGCTGCTCTGGAAACTGCTCAGAAACCCCCTTATTGTCAGTCTAGCTACGAAAGCCATCCATCCTCTGAATGCTCCAGGTCTGTAGTTTGTGTTTCATAATGCTGTGATCATCCTAGAGGTCACCACAGGTCATTTTATTAGTGAGGTCAAATTTTTAGAAATGGTCTCACTACAGTGAAGTGGCTACTATGAGGACTAACTTCATCACACACAAATACAGGGGTTCATTTGATCCACAAGAATCTCAGCTTTACAGTGATGCCCAATTTATGTAGTTACCAGTATGCAGAAATATTCAAATACACCATTTTAGAATAGGTAAAAATACCACATTTATACTGCAGTCAAAATACTGCATGTGATTATCATAAAGTGGGCACGTCTGTAAAGGGGAGGTCAGAGGTCAAGGGACTCCTTTTGAAAATCCAATATTTCTTCACCAAAATTTAAATAAATTTTAATAACTAGCGTTATTTAGCATTCTTGCCGATAAACTAGCATGGCATGGTTGGTACGAATGGGTTCCTTAGGTTTACTAGTTTTATATGATGCAAGTATCTTCCCTAGCTTGAAAACTGAGTCCACTACAATCTCTGAAAGACAAAATAGCGTTTGGGCCGAGTGTTGAGGGGTCAAGCAGCAGAGGATTTACCTGATGTAGCTACAGACTTACCACCTGGATGGCGACCTAACGTAGCAGATACTGTACGAAGCCTGACAGATAGTAGGCTCTTAGCCACCACGCACACTGTTCACTCCCACTGCCATACTTCCACTATTATTCCCACTGTTTTCTTGCACTTCTCTAAATCTCTGCATGTCCTCCTATTTTTCATTGTCTTCTTTCATCTCTCCATTTGTCGCTCTCTCTATCCCCCCACCCCTCACCCCCTTTGTCTCTCTATCTTCCTCTCTCTGCTTTCTGTCTCTCTCACACTCTCACACAATCAGACTCCACAGACACCTACACTCATCCTCCCACCATCAATGATAGCCAAGCACGCCTCCCTCCACCCTGCACCAGCACCACCACCACCACCACCACCACCTCTCTGCGTGCATGCACTCCCACTCACAATTATAGAGTTCGAAAAACCAGATGTCAATTTGGACTCGATCTGATCCAAGTCAGAGCCCCCCCCGCCGCCGCCTCAAGGCTTTGCTGTTGTGGCTGTTTTCTCTATCAACTGTGTTGTACAGGACCTGACAGAGGAGGAAAGACAGTTGGAGAAGGAGACGGGGAGGACAGGGTCAGGCACCTCAAGTCGGAAGTCTCTTCATCATTACTGCCATATACTCTGCAACTTTTTATAAGGGGCTTTTCCATCTGTTCAGTAGGCAGTTATCATGTAGTATGCAATGCTATGTGAAAGACAACAGCTGGTATCTAATGTCTACCTGCTGATATTTTTCCATCCGATGTTCACAGAAAAGTACAACCTACACTCTGCACAACTGTCCAACCACTGCAATTAAAGGCAAGTCTGGGCAGAGATGAGTGAGACAGGGAGAGTTGTAGAGGTGAAACTTTCCATTTTGTCATCCTGGAATTCCTGATGATAGATGACAGAGCCAGTCAGTCACCCTTAACAGAGTCACTGCTGGAGTCTGAAGTGTCTCCTTCAGCATGAAGCCCAAAGAGGAAATGTTTCAAGAGCACAGTTCGAACTTGGCTGCAGTTGTCTGTAATGTCCTATTGAAGAAGCTTTTTTAATGTGAACACATTTCTGAATGTTTTATTTTAAGAGTAATACTTTTAATAGAGCTGTGTACTTGACACTTCTATGAGGACTTATGACTTAACTTGTATGCTATAAGACTAAACTTGCCTGAGTAAAAACTGAGGAGGCTTGACTTGAACCCTGTTCAGACCTGGTGTCAGCATGCATCCTGAGTGATCGGATCACAAGTGGACAGCTCTGAGAACAGGTCTATACACAACCGAGATCCATGAGAACACATTGAGATCTAATCACTGAAACCACATTCGAATGTGTCCCGGGCCACCCTGAAGGACCGCCTACCCAACTGACGTCCCGTTTAGATCCCAACGCATCACAACACTCCTCATGAATCGATAGACCGACCCAGCGCTGGTCTGCGTCGCAGCGTAGAAACGGCCTCTGTGCTCTACTGTATTCTGTCGATAAAACTGTGTTTTATTAAAATATATCTTATTTATAGGCTACATACTGTATGTACAGACTATCAGATGAGGCATGCTCTCATCCTCGGCTCTCTGAAGCTCTGTACCCCGCTGTTTCCTTGCAAAGGCCCGCCGGTAGACGGTAACCTTATATTCTGAAAATGAGCCTGAATCCACAAATATGAAGGATATTACTACGGACATTCACAATGCGTTTACTATGTGTTTATTAGCATATAGAGCTGGGAAGTTAGATGCGATTACAAGTGGTCGTTCGAGAAACATGGAGACTAATGCCTGGACGTACTTAGTGCACTGATTGATGGCAAATCATCTGATGTCAAAATCATGTCAGAAAAGAGATGAGGAGTTTTGTTGTGAAACCAAGTTTTGAACCGAGTCATGTTGGTTTTCAGAATGACACCACTAATGTCACTACCAACAGCTGAATACACTGTTTAGCATTGGCAGAGAATTTCAGCTAATTTCACATAATCAGCTATGCTGCTCATCACACAAATGCCAAACACATTTTCCAAACTTTTTTTTCCCTAAGTTTATTAATTAGTCGATACACATAAATGAGTAGCTGAATAGTTTCCCCTCCTCTCTAACATCCACCCATCTCTGCAGCATGAAAATGAGACAAACACAAATAATTAATTCATGTGCTAGCTCCATCTTTTAGCTGTTAAAAAAAGCTCCTTTTGTTTTTTGTTAAATATTCAGGATTATTGTTCGTTTTTACTTCATCTGATGTACTAATTATTAGAAATAACCCGTTTTTAGGCCACACATCCTGTTTTAAACAAGATGTAGGATCAATGACATCTGCACCAAATAACACATTTTAGAATGGTTTGTTTGTGCTAACGGGTGCTAACAGGGGATCTAGTCGCAAAAATGGAATATAGTATTACGGATGTTTTCTTTAGTTTGTAATCATCTGAAACTAAGACTTTTATCTTTTTATCTTGAAATATTTTATTCCCATTAAATTCTGTTTTTTGTCTTTATACTCAAAATCTCATTTTTTTCCCCTCAGTGTGGCACTAATACGGCGTCATACCCTGATTCCACGTCATTATGCAAAAGTCAAACAAATGAGAGACGGCTGGGCTGTTTTTCTTTCATCCGTTCAGACCGACCACAAAGAAATCCAGTCAGCTCCGTCTGTGATACTTCACAGCACATGCCCTGAAA
Organism: Pterois miles; assembly: GCA_947000775.1. NCBI lineage: Eukaryota > Metazoa > Chordata > Actinopteri > Perciformes > Scorpaenidae > Pterois > Pterois miles. Next base: position 2,456,215 of record CAMQGK010000238.1, read on the forward strand.
AAAGAAAGTCAAAAAAAAAAACACTGTTGCAGAGGTTGAATAATTATGTTCATTGCCGACGGAGATGCATACCTGCTCTTAGATTCAGGGGTCGTGTGGTTCAAATCCATCAGCACTATGTTCTAAAGATGGGAGCCTCCCACCCTTCAACCCCACCCATGATGAATGAGTAAAGGAACGAACAAGCAGGGTATTCTCTATCACATTAATACATATATCAACTTAGAGCAGTCATTAGCGGTCTGGCCAAATTCTTAGCATAGCCAGCGCTGTGCAACACAGTGGGGAGAATTCCTCAGAAAGGAAACGGGTTAATGATCAACAGCGGCTTCGCCTCGGCCCGTCAGCTGCCCCCTCTCCTACCGTCGTTATCCCACCTCCTGTCCTGAATTCCACAGGTGACAATTCAAGGTGTGTCACCGGTGAAGAATGAGTTACACACAGGGGGTTGGGGGGGGGTATTTGCATTATTCCCTCCCCCCTGTTGTTTTTTGCCCAAAGGCAGTTTTGTAGCACAAGTGACCCCACCTCCCCCGACATTCAATAATCCTGTTGCTTCTCTCAGCCTGCTGTGTTTTTAGACCAGAGACCGACCTGTCTTTCCTTTGTCCACAGTGACACTTTACCAAAGAGGCTGCACAAAAAACGTTCTTTCTAAATATGTTAAGCTGCTTTGACAAAATGAATTTGATTTATTAATGCAAAATAGAAGCTGGGCAGAAATGTGATGAGGGGAATACACACTAACACGCACACTCCATATCCTTCCCTTTCAACCCCTTATTTGATTAGTTTCTCTAGTTTAGTTGTGCAGGTTAAAAATGGGGTTTGGAGCAAATGAATACTAATGAAGGTTTGTGTATGTCGTTTGTATTGCAGACAAACTAAGGCTGTGTCCGAAATCACTCAGTACATATATAGTGCTACAGGATTGAGTCCTAAAACCCGGAAATTAGTTAGTATTTTAGCACTTTTTTAAGTTTTTAGTTAGATGCCTGAAATAAGGTCTGTTGATTCTGAGATTTTAACATTTTGAAGCTTTTACTGTGGTTGCTAACATGTTGCTAAATGAGACTACTAAACATCATTCCACCAACTCGTCCGCCTTTACAGCCTGGTTGCGTATACTCACATTCATGCGACTGTGGTGTAGTTTGTTTACAGCCTGACGTTAGCGTTTTACTTCTGGCGATTGCATTTACTCTTCAACACAGAAGTGGTGTTCATTTATGAAGATTATGTTGCTGAAGAAAACGTGAAAATATCATAAATATTTGTTGGTTTGCCACAGAGGTTATTTTCTGCAGTAGTAAAAATTATTTCATGCATCCCCTGACAGAGTGCCATGGACCCCTGAGGGTCCCTGAACCCCACTTTGAGAATCTATACAGTCCTCTACATAGTGAGTAGGGAGTAGTGAATGAGTGAATGATCTCAGACACAGCTGTAGTTATTGTTCTGTGAGTGTCATAATGTCATTTTGTCAGCAGGCTAGTGTGATAGACCGGAAGCTGTGTTCCTAACGGCCTTGATAATGTTCACATAAAGAGGAGTTTGCTTCAGGGCCCAGGCATGAGATGTCTGACAACGATAATGCATAAACTGCAATTACTGGAAGCAATAATGATTTGCCAAAAAAAGAATGGGAAAGTTTTGTTCTGCTGTTGGTTTGCCGTGCACATGTTGACTCAATCATGTTTACCCTGTCTACAAGGCTTCGTGTAGCGCTGGGAAACAACCTTGTTAGTTTGGAGGAGACATGGCTGCACAAACTAAAAACATGACTGTGATTGCATGCAGTGACATCGTTTTTGCATTGTTTCTTGAATGTAAGGGGGGTACCAGTGGAGCCATACAGTATAGAGCAGGCTTCCAGTAAATGCGATCCATTGCTCTTTTTAAATATGTATTGCTCTCTGTTGCATGATTATTGTCCTGCAGACTACTCCTCTATCTTCCCGGCCCATTCAGCAGCCACCGCTGACCAAGACAGACCAGTTGTCAATTGCAAGAGAAACAGGTGAGTTTATCTGGCCACAGTTAAATCCTCTGCATTTATTTATTTATTTATTTAAAGATCACTCACAGTCCTTAAGTTAGACCACTCTGCTAGCAGAGAGATCAGCGCCTTTGGATCTGCCCCTAGCTGTTTTGCAAATATCACTGTCTTTAATGATTTTATGGTTTTACTTGGAAAGATGGAAAATAGATACTTCTTCATGCTGGCACGTGACTTTGCTCAGCTGTTGGGTACGGAGGGGAATGGTTATGACGGCACACAGTGTTGCGGGGTTCATATTCCCTGAACATGCATAGCTGAGCGGGTCAGAGCTTGCTACAACCAGATTCACAGACACATGTCTCCATCTAGTGGATGTAAGGATTAATGCAACAGAGGTTGGAAGGCTCACATGTCAGAATCTCAGTCAGGTTTATTTTACCAAGTACATACATACGGGGAGTTTTTGATGACCAAAATGTAGCGCGTAGCTTCCTTCCTGACAAGCTGGTGTGACCTGGTTAATACCAAATGATCCCTTAGGCTTTGTTTTTTAATATTATACCTGTATCTTCACTTCAACATTAAAGTGCCCCCACTGCAACCTAAAAATCACAACAATACACAATAATAATACAATGTTATTAGCATTTTCACTTTGACAGCCCTGCTGTATTTTAAAATAAACAATAATAATTAAATCCCCACAAATATTTTATCCCCATCTTACTCAGTGATTAACCCACAGATAATGTAAAACACATTTGTGTCTTCTGTGTGCTCCATTTTCTATTTTTTATCTATTGCACATGGTTTTCCAGTGGGAAAGGTGTCAAACTGTGTCATGTAAATAGATTTTTTAAAGCCTGTAAACAGGCAGACGTCTAGTTTTCTCCCAGAACTGTTGAATTACAATATGCTGAAAGGTTATTATGGATTTTTTGCCCAGTGATGCCAAAAACTTTCTGCCTGCTGAAGCTTTAATTTAACACTGTCATTTGCGTTGTGTTCAGCGAGTGACTCCCAGCATGTTTCAGTCTCTGCGGAGTCCAGGCCCGGACTTCCTGGGTCACCAGGTGGGTCGAGGGGAGTTAAAAGCAGAGACATGCATCCAAATCTCCTGTGTTTTACTCCTTTTTATATTCTCTGGTCTGAGGCTCTGCTTACCTCATGTGTACTCCTCATGCTGGACCTCACATGGATTTCAAAAGCACACAAGCGTGAGCATGCATGGAACTGTCTACTTTATGCTTTTGAATTCATGCAGGATGGCGGTCTTGTTTGTATCTAAGCCAGGGGGATTGGAAAATTGGGCTTTTCAGGTTGTAATCATCTAAAAAAAATATACACAAAGAGAACATAAACACTGATTCGAGAGAGGAAAATGAAGAGAGAATTTTGGTCGATCTTCACATTGATTTTTATTTCTTAAAAATCACAAGGACTGGAAAGTATTGCATATTAGCTTAGGCTGCTAATGCTGCCATATGTGGCATTGGTTTATTCGGTGAATATATCATGCTTATGTATCCATTGTTCCATGGCTAAACCCTGACATCTGAACTGGAACTGTGGACATCATGCTGCTGTGCATGTCGGCGGCGGTGGAGATGTGCGACTTCTATACAGCTGAGGAAGTGGGTTACATTTCATACAAGCTCAGCTGAAAGTGACACATCCTGTGGAGGAGTGTAAAGTCACACCAGAACATACCATATGTGGTGATGCATGCAGGTGTGGGAAGGTGTATTCAGTTACCACCTCAAAACACTCACACAGCCTTTAAATTGCAGCCACACACACTGGGATTCTCGCTCCATCAAGCATTTTCTTTTCCTCTTCTCTCCTCTTCTTTTGTTTGGTATGTGGGATACAATCATTCATCATTTTTGAAAGGTCTTTTCATGAGGCCATTAATGACTCTGTCCTTTTGTCGCTGCTTTCAGGGCCTGTTGGGCCTAAAGGAGAAAAGGGTGACCGAGGGGATACAGGACTGAAAGGAGACAGGGGTCCAATTGGGCCGAAGGGAGAGGCTGGCTCTGGCTCCAGCTCACGAGGTGGAGCCCGTGGAGAGAAGGTTTGGACCTTTTTATATCATCTGCTGTGATAGTGGATGAGACAAGTCATCTTTGTCATGTAGTGTGACGGGTGGGACCTGCTGGTGACGCCATAGTTTGTCCTTGTGAAGGTTGCAAAAGGCAGCGAGTTATCTGATAAAAGCATGAGCAAGGACAAGAGCAGGGGTAATAACAGCAGTGATACGAGCTTTGGTAAAATGTTATGATAGGATCACTAGAGGGAGCTGCAAGTCCTAATTTTATGCAAGCATACAGCATGCATTCATTCATTATTCAACCTTTATTTTCATTCATACATTGAGGTGGAGACCTCATTTACAATGCACAGTAAAAGAAATAAATGAAACCACCAAGAAATGCAAATAAGAAATGTAGATGAGAATGGCGATAAAAAATAAAAATAACTGAAAGCCAAATTAGTAAAATAATAAAAACTCAAAAATAAATAATGCAGTTAAAATGTGAAGTAGGGCTGTCAGTTGACTAAAATAGTTAATTGCGATTAATTTCAAATTAAATTCACATATTTTATCCGTTCAAAATGTATCTTAAAAAGAGATTTGTCAAGAATGTAATACTCTTATCAACGTGGGAGTGATCAAATATGCTGCTTTATGCAAATATATGTATATATTTATTATTGGAAATCAATTAATGACCCAAAACAACAACAAATATTGTCCAGAAACCCTCACAGGTACTGCATTTAGCATAAAAAATATGCTCAAATTATAACATGGCAAACATCAGCTGTCATAGTCAAAGGGAAGACTGGTGGGGACCCATCTTGAGGTCAGAGGTCAAGAGACCTCTGAAAATGGCCACACCAGTTTTTCCTCACCAAAACTCAGCCTAAACTTGGAGCGTTATTTAGACTTGTTTGATACCAGCAGATTTCTTAGTTTTTCTAGTTTCACATATTGTACCAGTATCTTCTCTCGATCTTTTAAACTGAGCCTGCTACAACCTAAAAATTGCAAGTCACATCAATGGCTTAAGGAAATTAGTGCATTGCAATTTGACAATCAGGTGAATCAACTAAAACAGCCAGAAGTAAAAAGGGATGAAACTGAAAATGTAAATTGCCATAAAGGTACACATGATGTAAACTTTAGATTGTTGTGCATTGTGTGATTTCAGGCTGCAGGTGCACAATAGATAGATAAATGAACTTTTATGAGGAAAAACTGGATTATTGAAGCCCAGTAAAAACAGCCAGCACCTGCAACGTAATCCAATCATTTGAGCGAGTTTGATGAGAGCCCACATGCAATAGAACATCAAGCCATTTTTGTATTACTTAGTTATACATTTTGTGTTTTATTTATTTGATCGCGTCCTGTATATTTGTTTCTTCATAAGCATAAGCTGTGTGAGTATACGTATACTCTGTGTCTTGTTATTTCATCTTATGAGGGCCACACGTGACTGTAAAATTAGAAAAATCCTCTAAAGTGAGGACATTATTGTTGGCCTGATATCGTTACAATTTTCATCAGCATTAAAACAACATACAAATAACACACTTATCCAAATATACACAAAGACCAAACATTACAGTAAAATACAAACTATAAGTAGCAAGTAATACAAACCAGGTGGTATGCACATATCTTATTTCTACTGACCAGCAGATGTTATATTTGTGTTATTATTATATGTGTTATTATTATATTATTATTATTATTATATGGTATATTGCTTTAGGGGTCAGTTGGTTCAGGGGGCTCACGTAACCCTCTAGAAATGCGTCTATATTTTTATAATATAGAACTAATAATTTATTGTAATGATGAATAATATTGACCTTGTTGTGTCTTCTAATTGACAAGATAAACCAACAAGCTAAGATTTGTTATATTTTTATTTACTTATAGCCTAATAATATCACACTGTCTCTGTTCACACACCATTAAATATGCACTTCCTGTTACACCATGTACACAAACAATGTGCCGTCAGCCGTGCGCTCAGATCAGACTAGAGACGTAACCACTTAAAAGATGGGCGAGTAGTACTTCTCTTCTGACATTTGTGTTTTTCAGTCAGAAAACACAGGTTTTATGCTGGAATATTTCCTGAAAATGACCTACAATACGGCCAACAGTAGCCTCAGTAAACTGCCAGGTGGTTTCCCTCCAGCCTGCTGCACCTTATTGAGGTGTTTGTAGAGAAATGAGGAGCTATTGTATAGATAACTCCTCATTTCAACTTCACCGATCAGCTGTTTCTCCTCCACTCCTCCCTCTCCACAGCGCTTCATTGCTCGCAGCCAGTTAGTTCATTCCAACAGAAAACATGCGATTCAGCTTTTGTCACTGACGCTTGTAATATGTAGGCTACACTTATCCCAATACATTAGACCTCTCTGTGTTGTATATATTACATTCCCCAGATTTTCCTTTTTGGTGAACCTCCAACCTTAAAGTTCAAACTGTGCCTATCGTTGGTGTTATATTTCTAAGGTGCCACTGCTCGTGGAAGTTATACGGCCAGTGTGACGGGCTTTAGGTGAAGGTCACCAACAAGTGGATGTGGTGGTGGATACAGGAAGTAGGCATGTCAGTTGTGACAGCCAGTGAAGACTGCTGGCACTGACTCTGTTTCTTCTTTTCATTTTCAGGGAGAACCAGGAGAAAAGGGATCAAAGGTAAGTTGGAGATGATCTCATGTCTGTCACCTACTGCACCGTTACAGGTGTCTTATACAGACCGAACAATGATCTGTGTGATACATCATGATCCTGCACCAGGACGTGACTGCTACAGCATTAAAATAGGGCAAACAGTGGATTTCTGGTCATCACCATAAAATAGTCCAGGTCCACTTTGACTTGACAGAAAGCTTTAGTCACGACTGTCTTTACCTCCAGGGCAGTGCAGGTTTTGGCTACCAAGGAAAGAAGGGAGAACCCGGCCCCTCTGGGCCACCCGGCCCCCCTGGCCCTCCAGGGCCCGCGACCGAGTTTTCAGTCGGCGGCGATGGCTCAGTTGCTTCCAGAGTCCCCGGACCCCGAGGTCCAGCTGGACCACAAGGTGCCGCGGGCCCCCCGGGACCACCAGGAGCTGACGGAGAGCCAGTTAGTAGACTGCAGTTGAATACTTCACATGAAAGCACTAAACACAACAGATGTGCTGTGGTTGTTGAACAAAATCATTCTTAAGTTTCAAACTAGAGCCATCTATATGTGTATGTAATTGAAAATAATTATTGTCACATCAGTTTTTAAATATCCCAAAATCACAAATGTGTCTCAGAGGATGTGTATTTCTTCTTTCCTTCTCACAGGGTGATCCTGGTGAGGATGGAAATCCCGTAAGTTATTATTATTTTTTTTTATTTTCACATTACCACTGACAAATGACTTGCACTGTTATGAACTGTCAAAAGGTTACGTGATGACGGATTGTTAAAGCAGATATTAAGGGTTCTCCGATCAGCTGATATTCATTCTAAGTGGCTTGATCAGTGGTGTCTATGAAGGCCGATCAGAAGAGATGGTCAGGTGATGCAAAATACGCGAGACACTAAAATGACTTCTCTGAGATTGTGAGTGGAATGTATTGCACATTGCCTGTCTATAAATCTGAGATTGGCATTTCATAATACTTTGTTATCTTTTAATTTAATAAGTAAATGCAGTGGGTAGAACTGGAGCAAATCCATCCATCCATTGTCAACCGCTTATTGCCTGTCTAGGGGTCGCGGGGGGGTGGAAGCGAATCCAAGAGGGAAAGGGGGAAAGGAAGGAACAACCCTGGACAGGTCGCCAGTCCATCGCAGGGCACATAGAGACAGACAACATATAGACAGACAACCATTCACACTCACATTCACACCTACGGGAATTTAGAGTCATCAATTAAGTCATAAAAGGGGGGGAGGAGGGGGGAGACTCTGGGGGGATACACGGGGAGAACATTTATTAAGTAAAAGAAGAGCCGCAAGCTAGAATCGAACCTGCGACCCTCTTGCTGTGAGGCGACAGCGCTAACCACTACACCACCGTGCAGCCCACTGGAGCAAATATGATTGGAAAAAGTTATTCTTATAAAACACTATATCACTATACCCTGACAGTAGTTCATGAGACAGGCAACCTGAATGAAGTCATGATCCTCTGTGTCCTCTGGTGCTCCTAATGGTATCTACAAGATTTCACATACTGGAGGAAAACAACCAATCAGAGCCATGCTGGAGCCTTGCTGTCTCTGATCAGCTGTCAATCACTCGTGAACTCTGATCAAACGGTCAAGGCAGCGCTGATCACATATGAATCAATATTCTGTTACTGTAATGTCTACTTATCTCCTCAAATGTTTTCAGAAACATCTTGTCTATTACTATTTAGCTGTAAAATGAGAAAGTTTGTGACCTGGCAGCCATGTTGAGATCTGTTGAGGAAATACAGAGCACCACCTACCAGCCGGAGCAAACTTTTTCTTTTTACAGCTAAACAGTGCACTACAAGACGTTTGTCAAATTTAACCACTGTATGTCATAGCAACCTTTTTACTGAAGTACTTGACTTCAAACATAAAATGGTTATGACAAAGATGTATTGCATCACTTGAGTAATATGCAGTTAAGAGATTCACTAGCAAATGCATGTTTGCATCAGTAGGGGTGAGCAATATGGCTGAAATCCTCAATCACTGTACATGTAATTTTATATCACTCCAACTTTATATATCACAATACAGTCATTGTTCTGTAAATTCAGTTAAGAAATGGTTTAAAATAACCATACTTCATCACATATGACTGCCTCACACGAGACAACACTTAAAGACTCAAAAGAGTAAAGCTAAAATTCTTTCAAATGGAAGCTTTAAGGTCCCTGAGATCAATAATTTCATATAATACATACCAGCCTGAGTTCAGTGCAATATATAAAAATCACACACATTATTTAAGGATATGCCAAAAGAAAAAAACTTTCCTGCAGGATTTGGTCATCTTTCATTTCAATAAACTGACACAGAGTGTCAGTTTAAGTCATTTTCTGACTCATAGATGGCCGTTAAAGTCTGGAAAGAGTCACTGAACGGGTCTACAAAGTACAGGCCCAGGGGCCCAAAGTGTCACGGGCCCTGCACCTATAAAATGTCACTCACATGGACACATAGTACCAACCAGGAAGAGACACAAAACCAACTACTATGAGACTCAAAACAAAGAGTCATGAAACACCTACAAAGAGACTCAAAAAGACGATGATGACGATGATGACGATGACGATGATGACGATGAATGGCCCCAGCACCACCTGTGATCGGTATCAGCTAATGCGATCTGTGATCGATCTGTGATCGGCCCCAGAAATCCTGATGGGAGCACCCTTAGCAGATAGCTACTCCTTTACACTTAGATTTTCCTTGTGTTAACATCATGAGTGCCCTAACAATATTGTTTCCTCAACACAGGGATCTGATGGACCTCCTGGCTTCCCAGGAACCCCAGGTGACACTGGACCTAAGGGAGATAAGGTTAGATGTTCACTTACATTAACAGAATAACAAATACATATTTATATAATTAATATTATTACAATAATGAACCTTGTGCATACAGGGAGACCGTGGGGAGGGTCAGCCTGGCCCCAGGGGACCCCCAGGACCTCCGGGACCCCCAGGACCAGGATTCAGACCTGTGAGTTAATCTTGGCCTCGGTCACATGCTAAATAATGTTGAGGCATAACTTGTATCAGCAGACTGCCTGCCCTCATGTTGAATACAACTGATACCAGTTCATGTATTTCAGACTTTTGTGGACATGGAAGGCTCAGGGTTTCCTGATCTGGAATCTGCTCGGGTGAGAAGAATTAAAGTTTCAGATAGTACTCTCAACAGTAACAAGCTATGCAGTGGAAGACATCGCCTGTGCTGCTGTGAGACTGTGATCAGCATCTGTAAATGACAAAGTCAAACCACATGCCACCACTGTCTCTGGATACAGTCACCTGATATACCACTAGAAATCTTTGATCTGCAAAAGACACCATAGTTTAAAGGATGGATTCTTTTTTGTTGTTGTAGGGACCGCCTGGCCTACCAGGTCCCCCTGGTCCCCCCGGTCCTCCTGGTCCCTCTACAGCAGGCACAGCGTCAAGTTCTGGGGCGTTCGGACCACCAGGAAAGGACGGGGCTCCCGGACAACCTGTAGGTGTCAATGTGTTTATCTCTCAACACCGCTGGCCAGATAATTTCCTAAACCCTGTGAATGTTGACTAAAATGACTGTAGTGCCTAACCTAATCAACAGCCACTGTACCTGAACCAAATCTTTCTAGGGATTGCCTGGATTGCCGGGCACTGATGGCGTCCCAGGAGTTTCTGGTCCCAAGGGAGAGAAGGTGATCTTGTGAAAATGACTGTAAACACTAACAAAATATATATTTTTAGCATCCCTAAAAGTTGATGATGAGATGTAGCTGTCTAAGTTCAGCTCAACTTCAGTTTTGCCAGTGCATTTCCTTGTTTTTTGTTGACAATATTGCTACTTACTTTGTAATTTGACTAATATAGTACTAATATAGTATAGTAATATTACTTCAGTTCCACAAAGTCAACCAACAACCAAACTTGTTAGCCATTGTTTAGACCATCTATGATTTGAGTTAGAGCTGCAGTGATTAGTCGACTAATAATCGACAAAAATAATCACCAAACATTTTGGTAATTGATTAATCGTTAAAGTAATTTTTCCTGCAAAAATGACAGAAAGTAATTTTCAGCCTCTCAAATATGGAGATCTCTGTTTTATATCATATTAAACTGCATAGCTTTGGGTTTTTGGACTGACAAAACAAGACACAACGACATCACCATGGACTTTAAGAATTTTATTTTCTGGCATTTTATAGACAATTGGATAATCTAGAAAATAATCGGCAGACTAATCAGTATTGAAAATAATTGGTAGTTGCAGTCTTAATGTGAGCAATCTCTGTGTTACTGTGTTGTGGTTTGAATCTCTGGGTAATGAATGCTGAGGTTACAGGACGACCAAAATATGTCTAGTGGAAAATAATGCTAACATTAGCAAGCTAGGCTAACTAGCATCCACTTTCCAAGTGGAAGTTTGCTCGCGTCCAACACTATCATTCCTCTCAAATGTTGTAAAGGGATGCTGTAAATTGCTCATTGAACATAACTGACGTGAGCTATAGGCTACAAAGGGCTAAAACGCTAGCTCTCAGGTGTCTGTCAGCTGTTGCCATGGGAACTGCTCACCCAGAGGCTTGAAACTTCGACCCCGTTTCCATAAATATGTCCATAAACTTTTTATCCACTTTTGAAAAATGATAGAAACATGCACAATAGCCACAACATAATCATAGTTTATGTTTCCTGACATAAAAGGTAAAGAGAATTTGAAGTTTGACTGACATTTCTATTAATATACTGTAATGTGTCCTTCTCATTTTCCTGCACTAGGGTGATTCAGGCGAGTTGGGTCTTCCAGGAGCAGTTGGAGAGAAGGTGCGGATTTTGACTAAATAGTTTCTTTTGTTTTTTCAGTTTTACCTTAAAGCAGCTTCACAAACACAACTACATGCAAACTGCCTTTGTTGGTGTGAGCCATATTAGAGAAGACATAATCCTGACAACAAGGTACATGAATTCAAGTGTAAACTGGTGGCACACTTTTGGGATATGAGAACTGCGTAATGGTGGCTGTTGGATAACTAGAATGACATATCAACTTTCATCCAACTATTTCTAAAGCTTTTCTCATCCCTTTCATTTCTCCAGCCAAGCTCCTACTTTTCTTTTCTCACCAACCTGCTGCCCCACTATTTCTCCTCCTCCTTTCCTAAGCCTTCCCATCAGCAGGTAACTGGGCTCCAGCAGTCAGCCGTCACAGGGGATTTGTGTCGTCTAATGATATGCAAATGATTGTCAAACACAGTCAGCTACAGACTTGACTTAAAGTTTAATCTGAGTGCTGGCTATGGTTTGGTTTAACATTTGGTGATGTCTGAATTTGGCCCCAGAACAATGAGCATGAGTGTTTGTGCAGTTGAATTATCCTACGTACTATTAAACCACACTTACTCATACTAAATGCTGCATGATACTGCTAGCACTAGTTTTGAGCAGGATACATGAGATTCATGATCATGAATTTAAAAAAAAAATCCACGCTACCTGACCATGATGAGATGCACTTCACTGAAGATGAAAGCTTTGTAGGCCTGTTAAGTTTGAAGGCTTTTCATTAACACTGATTTTACGCCTGTCATTTCACCCTACAGGGATCTCGAGGAGACCCTGGTTTACCGGGAACACCAGGAGAGCCCGGACTGGCTGGTCTGCCTGGACCCATTGGACCAATTGGGCCACCTGGGCCTCCCGGGCCTCCTGGACCGAGCTATCGGGTTGGATTTGTAAGTTCTCTGTTAGTGTTTTGAGGTGATACCTTTTGGTAGAGTTGACAAAATCTCACAGTACAAGATTAAAAAAATGCAAAATTTTACACAGTTCATCAGAGGACAGCTAATGATAAAATAGAAATATGAAAAGATGTTCAATGATAATCCAAAATACTGCCTATTGCTGCGGTCAGCTAGTACATATAATGGTGAGGAAACACATCTGAGGTGATCATCACAAAATAAATTAAATGTTACAGAAGAAAACAAAGAAAAAAGTTATGCTTGGCTGATTTTCATAAAATCTTTGCTGGTGTTTGAAGGATGACATGGAGGGCTCTGGTGGAGGTTTCAGCAATGGACTCCCCGGCGTCAGAGGACCTGAAGGAAGACAGGTCAGTACTACGTATTGTTGATCAGTCATCGTTACTTCAGTTCAGTTTTTCTTGCTCGGGAGGCTGCTAAAATGAGCATCTTGGTGTAACTTATATAACAGTGGTTACCAAGTGATAGTGTCCCCACTGATAGAGGCTGGGTGTCTGTGCATGTATGTATTCGTGGTAGCAATAACAAAATCTTGCACATCTTTAAAAACCAAACAGGTGTACCCAGCACATTTTTTTTAAATCCATCTGTTTTTTTCTGTTTTGCCAAAAGTTTAATCTTATGGCCTAGTTTCAGAAGAGTGTACACTAATCCACGCAAAGCTGCTCAGGTGCCTGAGGAAGATCTCGCAGATTGAAACATTGCCAAAACTATTTACTGTATTTTTTGCAGTATAAAGCGCACTATCAATGAACGTGTCTATTTTCATACATAAGGTGCACCGGATTGTAAGGCGCATTAAGCGAAACAAAACGGTCAGATAAGTCACACTTTATTCAGTTCAATTAATAACTCAATAACTTCAATAACTCTCAACATTTTTCACTTGTAACACATGAAATACAAAACAATACACTCACTTTTTGGTTCATTCCTCTTCCACAAATCCATCAAATCCTTCATCGTCAGTGTCCGAGTTAAGCAGTTGGGCAATTTCGGCATCAAGCACGCCTGAATCCCTCTCGTCATTATCGACAATCCACCCAGCGGTGCGGCTCCACTGCTTACCAAAGTCGTTTTGACAGATTTGCGCTCTACCACATAAAATTGGTTCGAGGTCAGTAAGCACAACCAGAATTGATACATAAGGTGCGCCGGATTATAAGGCGCACTGTCAATTTTTGAGGAAATTAAAGGATTTTAAGTGCACTTTATAGTGTGAAAAATACAGTATTTGGGGGCTAACATATTTGGCATAGCTGCCATACATTCTGTAAATAACCTCATTACAAAGTATTTCTATAAAAACAATATAACGTATTTTGTACACGTCTACATTTCTCATGTGTAAATATTGAACTTGTATTGAACATTTTTTTTTAGCAGGAATCAGTCGCAAATACACAAAGAATATATACATAAACTTAGCAAGTAACCACGGCGAATGTGTGCTTTCAGGGTCCTCCTGGCTTGCCTGGACTTCCGGTAAGTAATTCTTCCAGTAATCTGTCATGAGCTGGTCCTCTTGGACCACTGCCTTCTCCAGCTAACATGGTTTTTCTACTTTTAAAACAAACTATTGGATTGAAAGGGTGTGGTTTTGAATATGTGAAATTAGCGGAAACACAAACCAGGGTGAGGTGGAGCTACGTGGGACTGAATCGAATCTGAAGCATCTCAATGACTTTATTTAATATTCAGGTCTGGTTATTGGCGGTAGTCTTACCCGTGTTACTTTCCTCTGTTGTCATTTCACGTTTGTTGTCTAAACCACTGGGGTTGAGAAAAATAAGCTGCATCTTTATTGATTCCTGAGGGCGAAATAAGGACCTTATCTGAAGAAACGGAGACAGGAAAAATGAACAATACAGCTCACAGACAGAACTGAAAATGACAATAGATGCAGGAGAAGCAGTGGAGTAACATGTACAAAAGTTTAGATTTGTACCGACTACCTCAGTTAAGTATGTTTGAAAATGAAAGGGGGCAGAAAGAGAAACTCAGAAACACAGCACAAGTGTAGCCAAGTTAGCATGTTAGCCATCATTTGTCTGCATGGACTGTATACATGTATGGACGCCTAAAGCACAACAACGAGCAGAGAGTAGCTGAAGCTGCGAAGGGTTGTTGAGTTGGGTGTTCAAGTGGGATCAGAAGTACAACAAACTCCTCACATTACAGGCAGTGATGTGGCAGGGCCTGATCGGACAGGTTTGTGTTTTGCAGGTATAAAAAGGTTTTTTTAATGTTGCGAGGCACCTACCAAATGAGTGCCAGCATTATCTTAACACAAACCATGAACTTTACATTACCTAATAGTTAATAGGACAGTGTAAATGAATGAAAACAACTTACCTGAAATCTCAAGTACCATCATGGTGGTAAACTCATATAGAGTAGCTCAAGAGGCCTGAACCACAAAGCAGGATTTGGGATTAGCACGGTAACTTCAGGGTTAACTCTGGGTTTTCAGTCCTACGACGGTGGTTCACTTTTAACCAGGGTTACTGTGGCGATCTACCCCGGGTAGAGCGCCCTAGTAACTTATGCTCAACACCTAACCTGCTCCAGAGCAGGTTCCAGATAAGAGATCAGTTATAAAAAGCATTGCCTACTGGCCAATCACAACTCAAATGATACACAAATACAACACAGTTTAAACTGCTAGATGCAGAAAGGACAGATGGCTGTATGTTGTCGGTGTTTACCGCTTTGAATTATGTTTTTATATTTTTACATATGTATTTTAATATTTTTTTCTCTGGGTCACACTGCCGGAAATGATGACTCAGCTGAAAGAAAGCTGAAATAGTCATACATGCCATATAAACATCTTTGTATTCGTAATCTGCTCTTGGTTCGTGAAATCTGTCGCTCTGCTGACAGTCGACTTCATGTTTGCCATTGGTCAGATGCTGCAAATCCCGCCCCTTTCATGTGAACCCACTCATAGTCAGATTGAGAAACCCTGTGTTGACTTACTGAGTTAATAACCACTGTGAAAGGACTGCTTAGCGTGATTGGTTGTAAGGGTTAGTTAAGCCAGATAAGGAGAAGATACCCTGCGTATGTTGAACCTCCAGACCTGCTGTTTTATGGTCAGAACATGGTAACTATAGTTGGTAAAGTCAAATAGCTCTGGACATCCAGCAAATGTCACCACCATGAGAAAAAAATGCTTTTCTGCTCTGACTTGAATGTTTTTCAACTTGAGGCGTTCAGGGCACTCCTGTTAAAAAAAGTGAGGTTCCTAGAGTGGAAAAGTGCAATGCAAAAGCATTTAAAAAAAAAATACAAAAAGCCACTCCAGGCTGCTAAAACACACTCTGTCAGATCAGGGCTGTAGTAACTTAGTTTTTGTGTTTCACTGGATGTAGTTTCTCACTGGTGTGTCTCGATTGTGCCTCTGCAGGGTAAAGCTGGGTTGCCTGGTATACCAGGTCAGAAGGGCAGTGAAGGTCTTATAGGAAGAGATGGACGACCAGGTTTGGATGGCTTCCCTGGACCTCAGGTAAAGTAAATCTGGATGAATATTTCATGCACCAGCTGGATAACAGAGGTCCCCAGTTGTTGAAAAGTCGTAGTTGACACACTATTAGATGTTTGAAACCTGTGTGATGTAACCGAGCATTTGGTTAACCATGTTACACTACAGACAGAGCAAGCTGTCAAAATAACAGTACTGGAGTTTAAAGGAAATGGTTGTTTTTGTATCTGTCTTTTTTGTTTCATATGGGGAAAAGATATTTTGCATTCTGACGTGTTCATGTCCGTGTCATTTACCCCCTGTGGCCACACAGCACACACATTCTGGGTTACGAGATTAATATTTTGTTTTTTGTGGAGAAACAGCCCAGTACACAGCCTGAAGTCACGCAAATACTGGCAAGATGCAGTAGCAGAAGAAAATGCCAACCCCTCACACAAACCCTGTGTCAACCAATTCTGTAAAAGATAACTACAGTAGAGATCCCTGATGGTCTCGACAACCGTTCATCCGATCGACTTCACACTTGGCAGGTTTATTGCTGTGGACCCAAAGAGGTGCAGTGTCGAGTGTGAGCTCTAGAGATGTACAAGACATATTTATAGACCACTTTTCTGTTAGTAAGCATGCTTAACGGTTAGTTAACACTGGCTAGCAAATTTGTTGGCTTGTTTTTTAACAGTGGCTGAAGAAAATATGATTTTCTCTGAATATGTTCAGTCATTCTCCATGAGTGTTAGTTGAGAAAGTTAACATTAACCAGTGGAACCAGATTAGCCGACCCATACGCCACTGGTAGACTACAGACAGCTAGTTAGTTAGTTAGCTGGGTAGCTTGTCTGGAGACTGACAAGCTGGCTAGTTAATGTCTGTCTCCTAGCAGCAAGGAGTGAAGCAGAGGGGCTGTTAAACCCAAACTGCTGCTGGAAACCAGACCTGTTTTGGGCTGATTTCCTGTCAGCAGTGTTACACAAGCACATGTTCACCCACTGAGATTTGTAAAGGTAGCCGGCCAATCAAAACGTACCTACCAAATACATGCGTTACCACAGTATACAAGGCACTGTGTAGTGTACTGAGAGGGGACCCCTATATCTGTTACACTGCCTAATGGCATGCTGGGTACAGTTCACCCAGCTGCAGGTGTATTGCTCAGAGCAAGGACCGAGGAAGCACAGTGTTGAGTAGTGTTGTCACGATACCAACATTTTGGTATCGATACCGGTACCAGCATGTATTTCGATTACTTTTCCAAATAAAAGGAGAACACATCCCACATCAGTAAATAAAATAAAATACCACAATGTCAGGCTTTTCTAATGCAGAATTTTAAAATAAATAAAATAAATAAAGAATAAAATACGATTCAAAACACTAACATCTGAGCATCCAAAAACACTGCATCTTTTTTGTTATATTGACCAGCTGTAATTTTTGGAAGAAATTGTTATCAGTAGTTTATAGAATGAAACAAAAACGTTCAATTTACTCAAACACTCATCTATAAATAGGCCAGTAAAACCAGAGAAAGTGGTCGTTTTCTTCCAGAGCTCCTTTAGTGCAGAGTGGGGGGGGGCTGGCGTTGCTGCTGGTAGCTCTGAATGAGGCTGTTTTTCATGGTCTATCAGTTATATATATATATATATATTATTATTATTATTATTATTATTATTATTATTATTATTATTATATATCAGTCTATCAGTTATTAGCTGTCGTTCTCTGAACTCCTGCTACAGCTATGTATATAATGCAAGTACCAGTCTCATCCAAACGCAGTATAGTACCGTTTTAAATGCATCAGTACCCTGGGACCAATTTACCAATTTAGTACCGGTGTACCGAACAAGCCTAGTGTTGAGTTTGTATGAGCGGTTCTTGAGAAAGCCAATCAATCGGCCCGTTCTGAACAGGTACCGCATTGGTGAATTCAATTTTACATATGAATGAAATCTAAAATTACTTCAATTTATCATCTTATTTAACGGATTTATCATGTAATTATATAATGTAATGTGACCGAAGCAGTGCTTTTATTGTCTTCAATCTTCAGTGCATAGGAGGGTTGTTCCTCTCATCTATGAAACAGTGCTTTCACCTTTTGTTAATGTTTGTTTGTGTCATTCTTCTGTAATTTTACAGGGACCAAAAGGTGACAGTGGTGACAAAGGAGAGAGGGTGAATATCATTTTAACCCTGAATATCTGTTTATTTATACATTATTTTCACTACTGCTGATCTTATGTTGTACTGCTACATGCATACCATCTCACGTCTGTATGCTTCTTTGTAGTTATTTTGATCTCTCAGACCTTTATGGACTCTTTAAAAGAAAAACAATAAAAAACTATTATTATATAGATATTTTTTATTCTTAGTAAGTAAGTAAGCTGTGTTACATTAAGCGTCTGATTAATTTTCTGTCTTTAGTTCGTCTTCAGTTATTCATCTTTTTGCTGTGTGTGTTCATGTTGTGGTTTTAGGGTGACCCAGGTCGTGATGGAACTGGACTCCCAGGTCCACCTGGCCCACCTGGCCCACCAGGACAAATCATCTACCAGACATCTGGCAGTGTAAGCAATAAAACGTATAGACTGGATCAAAATTATTAATCAGTGATAGCATTGATATTAACTTCAATCTCTCTGTCTCTACAGGTCGATGTTGGGCCTCAGGTTTGTATTCATCTTCAAACAGTAATACTGATAACAAAATACAGCAAAATAACTCAAATACAATCTCATCTCTGCGGCTGTAGTTGATAATGTGTGGGACTGCACATGCACACATCTTTTGTGTTGACATGAGGTCGTCTTCTCAGTTTACCGTCTTTTATAAAAGTCACAGAGGAACCACAGATGCTGACTGGTTTCCTTCACACTGAGAACTAAGTGCATTTGTTATCACACTTAAGGCCCTTTACATGTCACTGACCTTTTTAAAACATATATAAAGGCAATTATGGTTACAACCACTGTTCACAAGACATGTCAGTGCTGACAGTGTGTGATTTTATAGAGAGGCGAAGTCCCGCCCCTTACAGGGGGCCACAATGGGACCTTATTTCAGAAATAATATGAACGGAGACAACAATAAGATTTTTTGATTGAATTGTGCCATGAATCAGAGATATGATGTTTGTCAATTAAAACATAATTTTTCAAGTCAAGAAGGTCGCAGTTTGTTGTAAAACTGTAGCAGTAAAAGACTGAAAATACATAATTACCAGTAAAAAGATCACACACCCAAAAGTTGCAGAAGTGACGTCTCTCCCGCTGACGTTATGATTATTATGTTTTCACACCAGCAACAGGCCTTCCTCGTTCTTTCTCTTCCCGGCTGAGATAAAGACCGATAAAACACATCAGGTCAGATAACGTTACACTGGAGCGAGAGGAGAGATGTAGTTCACTGAGCGGTTTAACACAACACTAAATGATAATACGACAAACAGACTTTCTTGACTTGCAAAATTATCTTTTAAATTGACAGACATCATATGTGTGATTCATGGCGCAATTCAAAAATCATCAAAGAGTCAAAGGGATCAAAAAAAATATTTTTCTCTCACAGCTCACCACAAAAAGTTTAATACATGACATTATTAGGTACCTGTGTACCATTCACCGACACAGTGAAAGCTGCACTTGTTTTACAGAAAGAGTCAAACCAGTCACGGCCAGAATAAGTTGTGTGTGGATTTGCTTCTACATTTGTGTTATTTGTAAACTTAAAAACATGTATGCATGATAGTCAGTTAGCAAAACACAGAGCACAACATCTAATGAAGCCTTATGTTTTCCTGTACAGGGAGGACCTGGTTTACCTGGTCAAGCAGGATTCCCTGTAAGTCTCCCGGTGTTACACGATGTACCATGTCCTTGTTATCACCATAAATATGTCGTATATTTACTTCACATTAATGTTAAAAACACTTCACATTAATGGTCTTAGTGCCATCCCTTTGTCTTTGTCTGTTGTGTGTTTTGAACCTGTTGTTAAGCTATATTTATTCTTTTTTTTTTTTATTTTTGTATGTAAACGTCATGAAAAGATGCAAATCTTAAATTTTAAATCCTAAAAAAAACTAGGTTGCATTTTTTTTTAGGGGTTTTTCGTTTTTGTTTTTTCAATGGGGTCCTACATCTGCCAAGGTTTTGGTTATTTCACATGAGGAGTTGTATTTTTTGTTTTGTCTGATGTGTTCTCACTGGTTATAAGTGAGCAGTGCTCAGTTAAAAAAAGGGATGTCATGTATTTTATTGCTCCAATCAGGATTTAACATTTGAATCAAAACAGGATGACAGTTGTTGGCGTGCTTATGTCCACCTTAGAGTAATGTCATGGACAAATACGTAAAGGGGTAGTTCGGGTGACAGAGGAAAGTAATATACTGCTGTGGATGGCGCCGGCAGCAAAACTTAAATTACTTAGAAAGGCCCACCTAAAAAACTGATATCTGTTTCAGTGTATGCTATATTCAGGAGATTTTTTACAGTGAACTCAACTGAAAGTGAAACGTTTCTATACTGTTTTTGTGATCTGAGCCTGCTGGCTTTAGAGAGATCATAGATAAATTTAACTTTCAGCTCAGTTGCCTGTCGGAAAGGAGAAGGACAGGGCTGTGTGACAACAAGATAAAGAAGGAAATATATTCTAAATATAGCAAACACAAACGGATTTCAGTATTTTTTTTAGGTGAGCCTTTCTTTTAGGTGGCTAGAATCAGTTTTTCTGCCGGCCCCATGCATAGCACTGCATTGCTTTGCTGTGGTGTCGGTACTCTGCCTGTTTCTCCAAACTGGGAGCGTGCCGACTGTCATCTACTGCAGATAAAACACTGACTGTGGATAAGTACCTCATACAAACCCACTTCAAAACACCCAAACATAACATTTTATCAGGAATTTCATTGACCGGTGGGACACTGTAGTTTAAAAGAGGATTGGTTACTGTGTCTTTAATCTTAATCTTCAGCCATATTAATCTATCAGGTCTTTATTGATTCATTTTGTAACATTGTAAGTTGAGCGTCTATTTTACACTCAGGTCAATTCTGGCTCTAATTCATTCAAATCCACAAAAGTAAGCAAACATCAAATGCTTCTCTGCACTACAGTTAGCGGATAGCATATTGGCAACGGGGCCCACAATATCTCAACCTCTAATTTCTACACTCAGTATTTAAACAGTGGTCCACTCAGCAATGCACAAGCTGCACTGCAAAGACAGAGACTAATGGAATAGCTGGAATTGATCTTCTGCCAAATGACTGGTACTCTGACCTTCTGTAAGCTGAGAGATCGTATTGTCTTTATCCTGCAGGGTCCTATTGGACCAAAGGGGGACAGAGGAGACCCTGGCCTTCCAGGCTACGGAGTGAAGGTAAAGTTTGGCTTATTTGTCCGTTCAGCTATTAATTTAACCATTCGTCATCACTGAGACACTGCTGTAATTGAGTCTGTGTTGTCTCGTTTCTGCTGTTCTGTGTCTAGGGTGAGAAAGGTGAACCAGGCTTAATAATTGGACCTGATGGAAATCTTCTGCACCTGGAAGGGCTAACGGGACCAAAGGTGAGTCATTTACTGTACGGCTGCTTTGTCTCCCTCATACAAACACATCCACACACCTCACCCCTGTAGTATCTGATATACTGACACTTTTCATGTCTAAACGCCAGCGTTACAGTGGTACATTTGTTGAAACTAATCTGGTTCCTATACCATGCCTCTAGGGGGACAGAGGATCACCTGGACCTGTTGGACCCCCTGTAAGTGTTTGATCATTTCTATATCTATCTAGATATCTGCATTAATGCATCAAAACAGGTATTATTGTTTTATTAGTTTTACTTCATTCTCCAGACAGCTCACACTGTCTTACATTTCATGATTTATTGTCGTAGGGCCAGTATGGACCTGCTGGATTAAAGGGTGAAATTGGAATGCCTGGAAGACCTGTAAGTACTTCCTTGGTGTCTTATTTTGGTATAATATGTTGTACTCTTCTGTGTTTATACTAAGTACCACATATTGATTTTGAATTAATTAGAATTCAGATATTAATGGATGACTTTCTCCCCTCAGGGTCGCCCTGGTGTAAATGGGTACAAGGGTGAGAAAGGAGAGCCAGGAGTTGGTTCCGGCTATGGCTACCCAGTAAGTGTTCATATTATTACCAGTGCCTTAGACGGGCTGATTTCACATTAGCTAAAGTTACTTTCCAACCCCTAATCCATGCCAGTGTGTCACAAAAAACATTAAATGTGACCTGCCTGGCTTCTGTTTATAATAGCTGTGGTGTAGAGGTGACACACGTCATGAGCTGTACGGTATATACTCTCATTAGCTTGTTTTATTTCAATGAACAGTAAACATGCATTGAGATTTCTTTGCAACCTATCGTTTAAGTGGCCATGTAGCTCACTAGCTAGTATGGTTGTCACAATTTTGATTCGTTGATCGAAGTGAGCTTCTGATTTCATTGATTCTTGTTTGAAATTAAAAGCATGATTGGCGATTCTCCCAATATACTTTTCTCTTTCACCCACGCTTACTTTCAAAACCCCAACTTACTTTTCTAAAGAAAAAAAAACTCAAAGACGACACAGCGTATCTTATGGCACATTTTGAGAAACCACTGCTGAAGTGGGAAATGATGGAGAAACAGAAAAATCCTCCTCCGTCGCTGAAGTCACAGATTTGGCATCGTTTTGTTTTCCCTGTCAGTAAAGTAAACAGGGAACACGCCATTGAAAGAAAATACAGTTGGGGGGTTTGCAAAGAGGGTAGCTATATGCTATCAGAAAGAGGAAAAGGGGGGGAGGAAAAAAAAAAGGATGTGGATTAAAAAAAGAGAAGAAAAAAAAGGAAAAAAAGAGGGGGGGGGGAGGAGAAAAAAAAAAGAAATTATGTAAGGAAAAGCAGGTGATATTAATGCAACTCCTTTTTAATTTGTGATTTAATTTGTCAGAGCTGCTGTTACCTTAGTGAGTGATAAATGTTGATAGTAGGGCTGTCAATCAATTAAGATATTTAATTGCAATTAATTGCATGATTGTCCAGAGTTAATCACAATTAATCTCAACTTAATCACACATTTGTTTATCTGTTCAAAATGTACATTAAAGGGAGATTTGTCAAATATGTAATACTTCATGCAAATGTATCTATATATTTGTTATTGGAAATCAATTAACAACAGAAAATATTGACAGATATTGACCAGAAACCCTCCCAGGTTCTGAATTTAGCATCAACAATCTGCTCCAATCAGAACATGGCAAACCCACGGTGTGCTGACTTGTCTATGACTTGATCCAGACTGACTGGGACTATCATAAAGTGGGCATGTCTGTAAAGGGGAGACTGGTGGGGACCCAGAGAACCCATTTACATCCACACATCTGGAGGTCGGAGGTCAAGAGATGTTTAAAAATGGCCATGACAGTTTTTCCTCGCCAAAATTTAGTGCAAGTTTGTAATGTTATTAAACCTCATTCATGACCTGCTAGGATGACATGGTTGTTACCAAACGATTCCTCAGGTTTTCTAGTTTCATATGATGCCAGTATCTTCAGTATCATTAGCTTCTTGCTACAACAACTACAAGTTGTGTTAACGCGTTAAAGAAATGTGTGGCAGTAAAACAGATTTGCAATAATGCATTATTTTCTTGTTAACCATGACAGCTCTAGTTGATAGACAATGTCTGACATGTATGTAGACACACCGTTCCTCAGCGAGCCTCCATGATCCTAATCAGAGCTGTACATTTCTCAGACTTAGCAGTGTTTGCTGGGAGAATGCCCTAATATCAAACACATGTATCAATGTTAACATCATCATGCTAGCAATCATGGTCACAGTATAGTCAGAAATATCAAAACACTAAATTATTGATGGTATGTCAGCATTGATGCCATTCTGTATCTAAACATTTAACAGTAAGAAATAATGAATAACTTTGTTTTCATCAGGGTGTCCCTGGCCAACCGGGACCACCTGGACCACCTGGACCTCCTGGGCCAGCCATTCCCTTAGATCGCTTCAATGTGAGTACACAAGATCCAAAATCTCGTACCTTGAAATGAACTTTGGACATTCATATGTACCAGCTAGTATAACACAAAGTGAATATCTTTCATGTACTGTCTGATGGCTGAGAGCTAAACCACATCACATCCTGTCCATATCCAGTCATTATCTGCTGCTTCTGTTCTGTTGTTTAAGTTTTGTTGTCAGGTCAAAGCACTGAGTCAGTTATGAAATTGCATAATTTAGCATAAACCTCAGACAAATCTTTTCCTCTGTTGTTGCTGATGCTGTGGATTTCCTCATTGAGCATCTTTTCTGTGTTCACAGCGCTACGATCAAACTTCAAGGAATTACCCAGGTATGACCTCCATCACGCACCGGTTGTTGTTTTAGCACCAGGACATAATAGCGTATGATAGAGAGGGATCAGAACGGAGGAGTTAAGGAAGAGTGCCAGTCAAGGAAGAGAGATTTAGAAAGGGTTTAAAGTGTCTGCACAGATAAACAGTTCTATCTTAAGTTCAGTCTGATCCAGCTGCCTCAGCCTGAAGGGGATATACTCTACACTCTATTGTAAAGAGATTAAACTGTCAAGTCTGATGAAAATTCAAGAGTGAATTGATAAAATGCAGAAGACGTCACTATAAATGACACAGGCAGCGAACAGTTTTGCATGTCAGGTACACCTGTGGGGTATTGTGTCTAAAGGTGCTGACCGATAAATCAGATTTTCATCGTTATCGCGATATATATACGAACAAGCATGATAAACACATCGCAAAAGACTGCCAGAAGCGCAATGTTTAAGAAAAATCATTTTATTTAGGGATGGTTACCAAAACCTGGTGTTAAACGTTCCCCGTTGTTAAAGACAGCAGCATTAGTGTTTATTATCTGTGACAGTTCACAGCCACAACCCACAGTCAGCGAACAGCTGATCAGAGAGGCCGCGGTGGCGATAGTCAACAGGCAACTAGGCTTGTTAGTAGAAATGCAATAACATTTTTGTAAAGTGTAAAGCCAATACTTTCTTAATACATCTGTTCAACAAGCATAAATATGATGAAAACATGTAGATAAGTGATATTTCAGTCTGCTTTGCCAATCAGCCACCGCCAGTGTGTTTACACAAGCGCAGCGAGCTGGCTTTGCGGTTAATAGTACACAGTGGAAGATATGTTGTTGAGTTGCCTCTTAGTGACTTTACTTCCTTGTGGATGCAGTGTTCTAGTTTATGTCAGTGATCCAGGAGGAAGGACTGATACCGACTGATGTCTTTACTAACTTCACTCAGGAACATTTACTTTATTGACATTTTAGATAACCAGGTTGACATAAATATAGTATAAATATGCACACTTAAATATTTGTTTATCTCAAGTCATATCGGCATTGCAATATTGAGCAATAACATCGCACATTGCAGATTTTCCTTATATCATGCAGGCCAAATGTGTAACTCACCAATATTAAAAATGATATTTTGTTGTAGCAACGAAAGGGGAAAAAGGAGAGCGTGGTGACCGAGGACTCCCAGGAATACCAGGTAAATAATAGTTTATATATTATATACATACATACTATGTAATTATATACATATTACATACATACTTATGACATACTTATCCACAGCACTGCATGACTGTGTAGAAGTGAATTACAAGTTTTTAATCACTAAAACACCTTTGCTTTTATTTTTCAGGAACAGCCTCTAATTTTGATATTTACACGTTCAAGGTAAGCCAGCTTATTGCCACAGCACCAGTCAGTCTGACTGGGATGCTGAACGTACTGTGCTTCATAAGGTTAACCTGTTTCCAACAGAATGAACTGAAGGGAGAGCGTGGAGACGTCGGTGTGAAGGGAGAAAAGGGAGAGCCCGGTGGTGGATATTATGACCCACGTTTTGGAGGAATACAAGGCCCACCAGGACCTCCTGGAAAACCAGGTCTACCGGTGAGTTCAGAGAGTCTGTCGTAGTATATTTACAGGTATAACGACCCAGATCTTGGTTTTACCTGTACAGTAAGCACATGCCCTGTTATTACACTTAAACCAAAGTGGTTTGTCATGATCTAGATGATAGACATTTACAAAATGTGTGAAATTTTTCTCTTTCATGTTAGGGTCCAAAGGGAGAACCCGTAATGGGCCCTCCTGGACCCCAGGGGCCAACAGGGGCACCTGGGATTGGTTACGATGGGCGTCCAGGTCCTCCAGGACCACCTGGACCTCCAGGACCCCAAGGATCTCCCTCACTTCCTGGAGCATATAGGCCCAATCACTGTAAGTGGCCTTTTCTGTGTTTAGATATTCTAGATATTTGTAAACTATACAATCCTACAACTAGTGCGACGGTAACATTGAGCTACTGTCTGACTCTGCTCAAAGTCAAATCATAAACAAGCTTTTCTTGTTTTCATTTGAAGCCGTCAGTGTTCCTGGACCTCCTGGTCCTCCTGGTCCACCTGGAAGTCCTGGTCACTCCTCTGGGGTACGTGCCATCACTGCATTCTGATATCATTCTACTGATTGGTTGCTGACGTCATCGTTAGGCTGGTTGATAATAAGTTGTAATGATCAGTCCGTGCGTTACCAATGGATCATATTGTGTCTAGAATACCTTTGCATAATAAAATGTTCAGGGCTGATCAGGACTTTTCATTTGAAGAACAATTGGCAGCCATTTACTAGTTATTTCATGTAAGCTCAACAAAAGCTACACACCATGTGTATTTGTTTTCCACAGGTTACTGTTTTGAGGTCATATGACACAATGATAGCTACTGCCAGACGCCAGGCAGAGGGCAGCCTCATCTACATCATTGACAAAGCAGACCTCTATCTGAGAGTACGCGATGGACTGCGGCAAGTCATGGTACAGTCATCTACTTTAACTCAAGAATATGCAATGCTTTGAATTTTATTAGCAGAGCTTCAGTACAGTTAGACTTTAAAGCTGCTGTAATCAATTTTTGGACACTTGGGGGGAGAAAACAAACCAAAAAACAGCCATATCCCCATTTTATAAGTTAGTATGGCTAACACTATGTCAACCAATACATCAGGAGGCCAGTTGTAGGTTTTCACAGATATATTGGTATCTGTTTTATGCTTTTTTTTCCTTTCCTGTAGTGTGTTGTATAGTCTTCTGTGCATGTAAAAGATCTGAAAAGTAATGTGCTGATGTCACCAAGTAACACATTTGCATAACACCTGCAACTAGTTTAGCTTGACACGCCCTCAAACACAGCTAGTTAGAGCGGAGCTGGAGTGGAGTCCAAAGAGTTTGGTTCAGAGTGGGCCAGCTGACCAATCAGAGCAGACTTTTCAGGTGGTGGTGGTGGTGGTGAATATAAGCACTAAAATGCTGCGATAAATATTTATATATTTATTATTTTTGGAGAAGTTGACTTTTTCAATTCAGTGTAGTTTTGTTTTGTGTTTTTATTTGAAATTATCTGAAATAATTTAAACTTTAAAGATACGTAATGCTCAAAATGTTCGGTAACTGTTTACATTTTATTGTTGTTAAGAGCTGTAAAACTACCTTCACTCGTATACGATATTTGTTAAAGTGGCGTGTTTCTGTAAAAAAAGATATTTTAAAGATATTATTCTCCTCTCAGCTTGGAGACTACAATCCCTTCTTCAGAGATCTGGTAAGTTCCACAAAAGAACTACAATACAAAAACTACAATAACCATATTTTGCCTTTTTAATTCACTCACTGTTTTTCTCAAATAGTTTTAATCTTTCTAATTTTCTTTTAAAGGAGAACGAGGTGGCCGAGGTCCAGCCTCCACCTGTGATCCTGTACCCCCAGTCCCAGGACCAGTCCCACAACAACGGAGCTGGCCATTATTCCCAGAGTGGATCTGCCGTACGACCCATTGAGCCCCCACCACACCCACCCGTAGACCCCAGATACCCCCCACAGTATGATCCCAGATTCCCAGACCCGAGACACACCGGTCAGACAGATGGAAGATTAGCCACCCAACACACTGAGAACAGATACCCTGTAACTCCACAGCGGCGACCCAGCCCACCGGTACCGCAGCCGGCTGGCCATAGGGACCCACCAGCATCAGGAGTAAGTCGAGTTCAACCCCAGTGTCACTTAGTTCATTATGGAGGGCATCACGTAAAGGGATAATGTGCAGCGAGCCAGTCATTGTTCTGAAATAAACAGGGCGATGCAGGGGTTTATTTCACAACATGACCAGCTAGCTGTACATTATCACACTTACTACACGGCTACATACTTAAGCAATCAATTAATTGACAAAAAAAAATAAAAAATTGCAGATACTGCTTTTGACGGTTGAAATCTGAAACTAAGTCTGTTTGATTTCCAATTCAGTATCGAAACCATAACACTCCTAATACCTGGTGAAATGTCAGGACGTTATAAAAAAATAGATACCGCCCAAGCCTAGTATTCAGGCTTGAACTGATTAATCGTGAGCATATTTGAATTATTCGCTTTCAAATTTTGCCCTAACCTCTTCTGTAAGTATATACTCAATTATTTCAATGAAATGTACAGAAACAAATGTATATGTGATACAAAAAAGTAAATAATATGGTTGGCCAGTGGATTTTTTTCATCTGCCAGTCTCCTTAGCTGGTGAGTCAAAAATACTGCTGGACAATCAAATGTGCAAAAACGCAAGGGCATCATTTAAAAACATAAGGGTGCAATATTTAATGTGATACCAACTAACATTTAAAACTTATTTTGGATAATGTGCTAAACTTATATATTAAAATAATTGACTTTATAATGATGTATAATGGGCAGGTCATGCAGAGGCAGCTATTTTAACAGAAACCTGTATCTTCCTCATCAGCTACATCTCATTGCCTTGAACGCCCCTCAAACTGGTAACATGCGAGGAATTCGCGGGGCAGACTTCCTGTGCTTCCAGCAGGCCCGAGCGGTAGGCCTGAAAGGAACCTTCAGAGCTTTCCTGTCCTCCAAGCTTCAAGACCTCTACACCATCGTCCGCAGGTCGGACAGGGAGAGCTCCCCCATCGTGAACCTCAAGGTGAGCTCCTACAGCCCCCACAGCTTCTACGTTGTCAGCAATTATTTATTAGAATTTTCCAGAAACCCAAAAATCTGACATTTCCCTCACAAATTAGTGGTATTTTTCATATTTTTGGTTAATATAATCAATCTTATTTCCATATATGTGTTTTATATATACAGTATTAAGTCCGTTGCTAGCTCTCCGTCAGCTCCGTCCTCTTTATCCAGCATGGAGCTGACCATGGATGGAAAGTGATAACTTCCTTCTAACTCCACCTTAACTCAAATGAAGCACATATATACATTCTTTATTATGAAAAAAATCAATTTCAAAATGCTAAAACAAAAATAATCATGACCCACCCCTAGTATTAATGCTTGTGGTCGACTACTGTGCTGACTGTCCAAGCTAAATTCAGTCTATGTATCTTACTGCTTTAAGATGAACACATCACGGAGGAGAAATGAAATATAAAGCATTATATTCTCTACCCTGTAGGACCAAGTGTTGTTCAGCAGCTGGGAGTCCATCTTCGGCGACAATGCCAGCAAAATGAGGGATAATGTACCAATCTATTCCTTCGACGGTAGAGACATCATCAGGGACAGCGCATGGTGAGTCTTTGTTCATTTTGTTTGTACAATAACCTCACAGAGCATTTAATAGGGCATTCTGTGCACTAACATGTAGCTGTTAGTGCAGTAGTAGCAGCCTTTGCAGTTAGTTTGTGCAGTATACTGGTGTTTTATCTGTGGGCACATACTGTATACTGTATGTCTATTCTGACCTATACGTGCTTGTTTTTGCTTTCCTCCAGGCCAGAGAAAATGGTTTGGCATGGATCAAACAACAAAGGCCACCGGCAAACAGACCACTACTGCGAAACGTGGAGGGCGGGCGACCACGCCGTGACTGGCTTTGCATCGTCACTACAGAGCGGCCACCTCCTGCAGCAAACCTCCAGCAGTTGCTCCGGCTCCTACATCGTCCTCTGCATTGAGAACGCCTTCACATCACACTCCAAAAAATAAATCCCGTCCATCCTCCTCTTTTTTTTTTTTTTTTTTTTTTTTTGTTTGTTTGTTTGTACTGGGCCCTAGTTAAACACAGTTTTAATTTCCAGAGAACACGCCGAGCAAACGTGGTGTCCAACGAACTGGCCCTTAGACGCTTTGCATCGTCTGCTCCTCCCCTCCATAAACGCCAAAGAGATGGGTTGAACAGAGGGGTGTTGGTCCGTTTTCTCGGGGCATTGACACATATTTTCTTCAACGGGCGGAACGAGAGTGGAGAAGCTAAACGTGTTCTCACATCGTATACTTTTTTTTTTTTAAATTCTGTATATTACATGTTTGTTGTTTGTGTTTTTTTTTTTGATGATGATATCAATGTTTTACTGTTTATAAAAATGCTATATCCATCCTGTTATTGTTATTTTAGGTATTGATCATTTCCACATTTTTTCCAATTTCATTTTAGAATTGTGGGTTATGACGGGGAACAGCAAACGTTTAAAGACTATTTTTAAGAAGATAATAGATATTTATTTTTAAATGAAGTTATGTAAGGAAAAAAATGATTCGGAAAATTGATTAAAAAAACAAGTTAAATATCCTCTTTTATATTCTACACAGCACAGAACATTCCTGAACAGAAACTGTGCCTTTTTACACAATCGGGACTGCTTTAAATATTAAGCTAATGTAGTGAACCACTCCTTTTGTATGCATCATTCTGCAAATATGCTAATGTTACAGCGGCTTTTGGCTCACTTCACATTAGTTTTAAATGACCTTGTTGGACACACACACTACTGCAATCAATAATCCCACATCCAGAGGCAAGGTTCATTCTAGCTGAAACTGAGCCTTTTGAATCTAAAATGATTATTTTCCATTTCACCACTTTATAAAAAACCTATCAGTGAGCAAGCAGGAAATGATTAGTTTGCTGCTAATCTGTGTTGGAGTGGTTGCGGTCATGGGTGTTAGGGACAGAAAAGCTAGTATGTTAAGGACAGAGCAGTTTTTGCAGTAGTCTTATTTAAATTTCAGAGACTAACCTGGCCGTAGTGCTACCAATGTCTTGACTGAACCTGTGGATATCCATTTTTAGAACAAATTGTGCTGTACTGTTTCTCCCAGGCACTGAATAAAAGTCTTTTTCAACTACAACAACGACAATGTCCTGTACTTATACAGTAGTATGTACAGTGTGAATTCATTTATTTCATGAGGAAAAAAAAGCCCCAATCTCACAAGGATCTCTGATGGCACTTTTTGTCTATGTTGAGATCAGCTGTACGTAGCGGAGCATCGTAAAACACGTCATTCAAACTGGACAGAAACTAAATAAAACTCACCTAAACTGTGCTGTTACTCCTTCCAACCATCCCCAGGTCTTCTTATGTCGAACTCAACTCTAATTTCACCGAGTTTGATGTGAATGCTCGCAGAAGGAAGGAGGCTGGGTCACATGTCATCAGTTACACTGTGCATGTGTTATATTCAGTGATCTGTTATGGATGATCAGAATCCTTTAAATATTCCTGAATCCGTATCATGATCTGGATCGCCACTAAAATGTAATGGGTTGTTCATTATGCCACACCCCATCCCTCCAAAAAATTTCATTCAAAACCATTGCAAACATTTGGAGTAATCCTGCTAACCGCCGCAGGATTACGCCGCAGCCACCGCCGATGAAAACATAACCTCCTTGGCGATAAATAGGTATATTGAGTCATGTTTGATCAGCGCCGCAGTCCGTGAGTGATTGACAGCTGCTCAGAGGTGGCAGAGATAGGGTTAGGGTTGTCCAGCTCGGCTCTGATTGGCTGTTTGTATTGTTTGCAGTCTGTGAAATCCTGCATTTTGCATTATATGCGCTGCTGTAAGGACATAGTGACAATTTTATAAAAATAACTTTTGCTAATCATATTTGCTCCAATTGTTGCCTCACAGCAAAAGGGTCACAGATTCGAATCCTTGAGGCTCTTCTTTGTGGCGTTTGCATGTTCTCCCCGTGTTAGCGTGGGTTTTCTCCGGGTTCTCCGGCTTCCTCCCACAGTCCGAAGACATGCAGGTTAATTAGGTTAATTGATGACTCTAAATTGCCTGTAGGTGTGGATGTGAGTGTGAATGGTTGTCTGCTTCTATGTGTCAGCCCTGCGATGGACTGGGGAACTCCGCCTTCGCCCAATGCCAGCTGGGATCGGCTCCAGCCCCCCCGTGACCCCTAATGGGATAAGCGGTTGACGATGGATGAATGGATGCTCCAGTTGTAACCACTACATCATCCATCCCTCTGCAAGCGCTTATCCCGGGGGGCCGATCCCAGCTGGCACTGGACGAAGGCGGGGTTCACCCTGGACAGGGCCCCAGTCCATCGCAGGGCACATAGAGACAGACAGCCATTTACGCTCACATCCACAGCCAGGGGAAATTTAGAGTCATCAGTAACCTAAACTCCATGTCTTTGAACTGTGGGAGGAAGCCGGAGAACCGGAACTCACACTAACATGGGGAGAACATGCAAACTGACAGAAGAGTGTGAGGCAACAGTGCTAACCACTGCACCACCGTGCACCACTTTAATGTGCAGCCTGCTTTAATCTACACCTGTAAGTTAACTAAATTTCGCCATGACATGGTATAATAACACTGGACAAGTCACCTTACACCTCATGAAGCCTCATGAAACCTCATTAATTGGGTGACCTATTGACCTTCACCAGTAACTGTAAAAACTGTAAGTACCATTATTATGGTAAATTAAAGCATTTAATGCACAATTTATCAGTGTGTCTTGATCAGGAATATAATTTTATGCTCCATTTAAAAAAAATAGGACAAGTAAAGCAGAACATGTCAAGATTGACATTTTTTTCTTTTAAATGAAATTATCGAGCAAACATGAATATATTTGCTGAAGGTCTACAGCAAAGTGGATTTAAAAAGAGAACTGAATTAGGTCACCAGGCGATAGCTCATGAAATCCCCTTAAATCACTGCTTTAAAGTTAGGAGGCGTTTCTGGATAATATTTGATTAAGAAGATTAATTTGAATTATTGAGTTGGCCTAATTTAGTAGTTAAAATATGCCCACCAGAAGAGTTTCTTACATTCAGGTGGCTATACTGGACAACATTTATCTGCTCTTTAGTTCAAATTACACTGATATCTGCCCTGAACCTAAAAACAATATCAAATAAGGTGAGGTTTTTGTGTTTTAATACGTAACAAAGTGTGCAAAAATAAACACTGTTTTTATGCTTTTTGAGATAAATAAACATAGACCTTTAACTCCATTGGACCCTATGGAGCTCAAGATTTCAATATGAATTATAGACACTATAATGGATACAGATCTTTGAATTTCTTTAAGTTTTCCTCATTTCCATACCCTCCATTCATTCTCTATGCAAATTTGCAGCACCTTACTGTATAAGTTAAAAAAAAAAAGAAAATTGAAATTAAAATACCAAACGTGACATAGCATATTTTGTAATAAAATGTCCTAAAAATGTCCTAAAATATGTCATAGAAATATCATATAAAAATATGTTGCGAACATGTATGAAAAATGTAATAAAAGTCAAACTAGAATGCCATTAAAAAGTTGTACAGTATGCCATAACAGAGTAATAAATTCTGTTATTAATAGAAGCCAAGTAGAGGAAGCCATCAAAATGTCATAAAAATCACGGTATAAAGTGTCATTAAAAAATGTCAGAAGACATGACAGAGTATAGTTTGCCATTAAATGTTAAGAAAAAGTACTAAGTATAATATGTAAAAAAGTTCCATAAAATATTGTAGTATTTTATGACAAAAGACATAAAAAGGCATAACCAAAGAAATGCCACAAATATGTCATAGTTTAGTTTGATGATTTCATCATGACATACTATGCTAAGACTTTTTTATTACATGTTGATAGCATATTAAAACGTTTTAAAAGTATTTTTTAACGTCTTAATGAACTTTTTACTTTAAAAGATGCTGTTCTATGACCTTTTTATTTTTTTCAACGTGCTATACTATGACATTAGTATTTTTTCAGCATAATGTACTATGATCGTTTTATTTTTCAGCTTGCTATACTTTGGCTTCAAAATCTTTTCAACATGCTAAAATGTAACTAAAATATTTTTTCATGCTACTACATGCTGTAGTATAACTAATATTTTTCACTATGACTTTTTACATTTTTTAAACATGCTATGATGTTTTAAT
This sequence comes from Pterois miles, assembly GCA_947000775.1. Classification (NCBI taxonomy): domain Eukaryota; kingdom Metazoa; phylum Chordata; class Actinopteri; order Perciformes; family Scorpaenidae; genus Pterois; species Pterois miles. Next base: position 2,490,513 of record CAMQGK010000238.1, read on the forward strand.
TTTTTTAAACATACTAAACTATGTCTAGTTTTTTCTCAACATGCTATACTATGACGTTAATATTGTTTAAAAATACTATTGTATGACTTTAGTATTTTTTCAACATGTTATTTTATGACTTTCTTGTTTCAACATTATATACTATGATTTTTTATTTTTTTCTACATGCTATACTATGACTTAAATATTTTTTCAACATGCTATACTATGACTTTTTATTGTTTCAACATGCTATACTATGATTTTAATATTTTTTATACATGCTATACTATGACTTTATATTTTTTCAACATGCTATACTATGACTTTTTATATTTTCAACATGCTATACTAAGACTTTAATATTTTATAAACATACTATACTGTGACATTTTTTTCAACATGTTATACTATGAAGTTTTATTTTTTCAACATGCTATACTATGAATTTTATATTTTCAACATGCTATACTATGACTTTTTTTCAACATGTTATACTATGACTTTATATTTTTTAAACATACTATACTATGACATTTTTTTCAACATGTTATACTATGAAGTTTTATTTTTTCAACATGCTATACTATGACTTTATATTTTTTAAACATACTATACTATGACATTTTTTTCAACATGCTATACTATGACGTTTTATTTTTTTCAACATGCTATACTAAGACTTTAATATTTTATAAACATACTATACTGTGCCTTTTTTTCAACATGCTATACTATGACTTTAATATTTTTTATACATGCTATACTATGACTTTATATTTTTTCAACATGCTATACTATGACGTTTTATTTTTACAACATGCTATACTATTACTTTTTTTTCAACATGTTATACTATGACGTTTTATTTTTACAACATGCTATACTATGACTTTATATAATTTCAACATGCTATACAATGACATTTTATTTTTTCAACAAGTTATACTATGACTTTTTACTTTTTAAACATACTATACTATGTTTTTTATTTTTTTCAACATGTTATACTATGACGTTTTATTTTTTCAACATGCTATACAAAGACTTTAATATTTTATAAACATACTATACTATGACATTTTTTTCAACATGCTATACCATTACTTTGTTTTTTCAACATGCTATGCTAAGACTTTAATATTTTAAAAACATACTATACTATGAAATTTTATTTTTTCAACATACTATACTAGGACTTTATTATTTTTTCAACACACTATACTATGACACTTTACCTTTTCAACATACTATACTATGACATTTTATTTTTTCAACATATTATACTATGACTTTTTATTTTTTCAACATGCTATACTATGGCTTTAATATTTTTCAACATGCTTTACTATGACGTTTTATTTTTTCAACATGCTATACTCTGACTTTTTATTTTTTTTTCAACATTCTATACCATGACTTTTTATTTTTTCAACATGTTATATTATGACTTTAATATTTTTCAGCATGCTGTACTCTGACATTTTATTTTTTCAACATGCTATACTGACTGTTTATATTTTTTTAAATGCTATACTATGATTTTTTTCAACATGCTATACCATAACTTTTTATTTTTTTAAATACTATACTATGATTTTTTATTTTTTCAACATGCTATACTATGATTTTAATATTTTTTCAACATATTATACTCTGACTTTAATTTTTTCCAACATGCAATACTATGACCTTTTAATTTTTCAACATACTATACTATGTTTTTTTATTTTTTAAACATGCTATACTATGCCTTTACTATTTTTTCAACATGCCATGCTATGACTTTGTTTTTTCAACATATTATACTATGACTTTAATATTTTTTCAACATGCTATACTATGACTTTCTTTTTTCAACATGTTATACAATGACATTTTATTTTTTCAACATGGCACACTATGACTTTTTATTTTTTTAAATTCTATAATATGATTTTTTTTTAAACATGCTATACTATAACTTTAGTATTTTTTTGAACTTGCTATACTATGACTTTTTATTTTTTCAACATGCTATACCATGATGTTTTATTTTTTAAAACATACTATACTATGACTTTTTATTTTTTCAACATGCTATACTATGACTTTATATTTTTTCAACATTTTTTACTATGACTTTTTGTTTTTTCAACATAATATACTATGACTTCAATATTTTTTCAACATGTTATACTATGTCTTTTTATTTTTTCAACATGCTATACTATGACTTAAATATTTTTTCAACATGCTATACTATGAATTTTATATTTTCAACATGCTATACTATGACTTAAATATTTTTTCAACATGCTATACTATGAATTTTATATTTTCAACATGCTATACTATGACTTCAATATTTTTTCAACATGCTATACTATGAATTTTATATTTTAAACATGCTATACTATGACTTTTTTCAACATGTTATACTATGAAGTTTTATTTTTTCAACATGCTATACTAAGACTTTAATATTTTATAAACATACTATACTGTGCCTTTTTTTCAACATGCTATACTATGACTTTAATATTTTTTATACATGCTATACTATGACTTTATATTTTTTCAACATGCTATACTATGACGTTTTATTTTTACAACATGCTATACGATGACTTTATATAATTTCAACATGCTATACAATGACATTTTATTTTTTCAACAAGTTATACTATGACTTTTTACTTTTTAAACATACTATACTATGTTTTTTATTTTTTTCAACATGCTATACTATGACGTTTTATTTTTTCAACATGCTATACTAAGACTTTAATATTTTATAAACATACTATACTATGACATTTTTTTCAACATGCTATACCATTACTTTGTTTTTTCAACATGCTATGCTAAGACTTTAATATTTTAAAAACATACTATACTATGAAATTTTATTTTTTCAACATACTATACTAGGACTTTATTATTTTTTCAACACACTATACTATGACACTTTACCTTTTCAACATACTATACTTTGACATTTTATTTTTTCAACATATTATACTATGACTTTTTATTTTTTCAACATGCTATACTATGGCTTTAATATTTTTCAACATGCTTTACTATGACTTTTTATTTTTTTCAACATACTATACTATGATTTTATATTTTTTCAACATATTATACTATGACTTTTTATTTTTTCAACATGTTATATTATGACTTTAATATTTTTCAGCATGCTGTACTCTGACATTTTATTTTTTCAACATGCTATACTGACTGTTTATATTTTTTTAAATGCTATACTATGATTTTTTTCAACATGCTATACCATAACTTTTTATTTTTTTAAATATTATACTATGATTTTTTATTTTTTCAACATGCTATACTATGATTTTAATATTTTTTCAACATATTATACTATGACTTTAATTTTTTCCAACATGCAATACTATGACCTTTTAATTTTTCAACATACTATACTATGTTTTTTTATTTTTTAAACATGCTATACTATGCCTTTAATATTTTTTCAACACGCTATGCTATGATTTAATATTTTGTCAACTTGCTATACTTGCTTTTTTTTTCAAATGTTATATTGACTTTATATTTTTTAATGCTTACTTGCTTTCTTTTTCAACATGTTATAAATGAATTTTTTTTTTAATGGATATATGACTTTTTATTTTTTTAAATTCTATACTATGAATTTTTTTAAACATGCTATACTATACTTTAGTATTTTTTTGAACTTGCTATACTATGACTTTTTATTTTTTCAACATGCTATACCATGATGTTTTATTTTTTAAAACATACTATACTATGATTTTTTATTTTTTCAACATGCTATACTATGACTTTATATTTTTTCAACATTTTTTACTATGACTTTTTGTTTTTTCAACATAATATACTATGACTTCAATATTTTTTCAACATGTTATACTATGTCTTTTTATTTTTTCAACATGCTATACTATGACTTAAATATTTTTTCAACATGCTATACTATGAATTTTATATTTTCAACATGCTATACTATGACTTAAATATTTTTTCAACATGCTATACTATGAATTTTATATTTTCAACATGCTATACTATGACTTCAATATTTTTTCAACATGCTATACTATGAATTTTATATTTTAAACATGCTATACTATGACTTTTTTCAACATTTATATATTTTTATTTTTTCAAATGCTATACTAGACTTTAATATTTTTAAAATACTTACTGTGCCTTTTTTCAAATGCTATACTATGACTTTAATATTTTTTATAATGCTATACTATGACTTTATATTTTTTCAACATGCTATACTATGACGTTTTATTTTTACAACATGCTATACTATTACTTTTTTTCAACATGCTATACTATGACGTTTTATTTTTACAACATGCTATACGATGATTTATATAATTTCAACATGCTATACAATGACATTTTATTTTTTCAACAAGTTATACTATGACTTTTTACTTTTTAAACATACTATACTATGTTTTTTATTTTTTTCAACATGCTATACTATGACGTTTTATTTTTTCAACATGCTATACTAAGACTTTAATATTTTATAAACATACTATACTATGACATTTTTTTCAACATGCTATACCATTACTTTGTTTTTTCAACATGCTATGCTAAGACTTTAATATTTTAAAAACATACTATACTATGAAATTTTATTTTTTCAACATACTATACTAGGACTTTATTATTTTTTCAACACACTATACTGTGACACTTTACCTTTTCAACATACTATACTATGACATTTTATTTTTTCAACATAGTATACTATGACTTTTTATTTTTTCAACATGCTATACTATGGCTTTAATATTTTTCAACATGCTTTACTATGACTTTTTATTTTTTCAACATACTATACTATGATTTTATATTTTTTCAACATATTATACTATGACGTTTTATTTTTTCAACATGCTATACTCTGACTTTTTATTTTTTTCAACATTCTATACCATGACTTTTTATTTTTTCAACATGTTATATTATGACTTTAATATTTTTCAGCATGCTGTACTCTGACATTTTATTTTTTCAACATGCTATACTGACTGTTTATATTTTTTTAAATGCTATACTATGATTTTTTTCAACATGCTATACCATAACTTTTTATTTTTTTAAATATTATACTATGATTTTTTATTTTTTCAACATGCTATACTATGATTTTAATATTTTTTCAACATATTATACTATGACTTTAATTTTTTCCAACATGCAATACTTGCCTTTTAATTTTTAAATACTTACTATGTTTTTTTATTTTTTAAACATGCTATACTATGCCTTTAATATTTTTTCAACACGCTATGCTATGACTTTGTTTTTTCAACATGTTATACTATGACTTTAATATTTTTTCAACATGCTATACTATGACTTTCTTTTTTCAAATGTTATACAATGCATTTTATTTTTTCAACATGGCACTATGCTTTTTATTTTTTTAAATTTATCTATATTTTTTTGAAACATGCTATACTATCTTTAGTATTTTTTGAACTTGCTATACTATGACTTTTTATTTTTTCAACATGCTATACTATGATGTTTTATTTTTTCAACATGCTATACTATGAATTTTATATTTTAAATGCTATACTATGACTTAATATTTTTTCAACATGCTATACTATGATTTTTTTTTCAACATGCTATGACTTTTTTTCAACATGTTTACTATGCGTTTTATTTTTACAACATGCTATACTATGACTTTATATTTTTCAACATGCTATACAATGACATTTTATTTTTTCAACAAGTTATACTATGACTTTTTACTTTTTAAACATACTATACTATGTTTTTTATTTTTTTCAACATGTTATACTATGACTTTTATTTTTTCAACATGCTATACTAAGATTTTAATATTTTATAAACATACTATACTATGAAATTTTTTTCAACATGCTATACCATTAATTTATTTTTTCAACATGCTATACTAAGACTTTAATATTTTAAAAACATACTATACTATGAAATTTTATTTTTTCAACATACTATACTAGGACTTTATTATTTTTTCAACACACTATACTATGACACTTTACCTTTTCAACATACTATACTATGACATTTTATTTTTTCAACATGTTATACTATGACGTTTTATTTTTTCAACATGCTATACTATGGCTTTAATATTTTTCAACATGCTTTACTATTACTTTTTATTTTGTCAACATACTATACTATGATTTTAGATTTTTTCAACATATTATACTATGACGTTTTATTTTTTCAACACACTTCTTGCACTTTCCTTTTCAACATACTATACTATGACATTTTATTTTTTCAACATATTATACTATGACTTTTTATTTTTTCAACATGCTATACTATGACTTTTTATTTTTTCAACATGCTATACTATGATTTTAATATTTTTTATACATGCTATACTATGACTTTATATTTTTTCAACATGCTATACTATGACTTTTTATTTTTTCAACATGCTATACTATGATTTTAATATTTTTTATACATGCTATACTATGACTTTATATTTTTTCAACATGCTATACTATGACTTTATATTTTTTCAACATGCTATACTATGACGTTTTATTTTTACAACATGCTATACTATTACTTTTTTTCAACATGTTATACTATGACGTTTTATTTTTTCAACATGCTATACTATGACTTTATATTTTTTCTACATGCTATACTATGACTTTATATTTTTTCAACATGCTATACTATGACGTTTTATATTTAAAACATGCTATACTATTACTTTTTTTCAACATGTTATACTATGACGTTTTATTTTTACAACATGCTGTACGATGACTTTATATTTTTTATACATGCTATACTATGACTTTATATTTTTTCAACATGCTATACTATGACGTTTTATTTTGAAAACATGCTATACTATTACTTTTTTTCAACATGTTATACTATGACGTTTTATTTTTTCAACATGCTATAGTAAGATTTTAATATTTTATAAACATCTTCTATGAAATTTTTTTCACATGCTTCCATTAATTTATTTTTTCAACATGCTATACTAAGACTTTAATATTTTAAAAACATCTATACTATGAAATTTTATTTTTTCAACATACTATACTAGGACTTTATTATTTTTTCAACACACTATACTGTGACACTTTACCTTTTCCACATACTATACTATGACATTTTATTTTTTCAACATACTATACTATGACATTTTATTTTTTCAACATATTATACTATGACTTTTTATTTTTTCAACATGCTATACTATGGCTTTAATATTTTTCAACATGCTTTACTATTACTTTTTATTTTGTCAACATACTATACTCTGATTTTATATTTTTTTCAACATATTATACTATGACGTTTTATTTTTTCAACATGCTATACTGTGACTTTTTAATTTTTTTTCAGCATTCTATACCCTGACTTTTTATTTTTTCAACATGCTATACTGACTGTTTATATTTTTTTAAATGCTATACTATGATTTTTTTCAACATTCTATACCATAACTTTTTATTTTTTTAAATACTATACTATGATTTTTTATTTTTTCAACATGCTATACTATGATTTTAATATTTTTTCAACATATTATACTATGACTTTAATTTTTTCCAACATGCAATACTATGACCTTTTAATTTTTCAACATACTATGCTATGTTTTTTTTATTTTTTAAACATGCTATACTATGCCTTTAATATTTTTTCAACACGCTATGCTATGACTTTAATATTTTGTCAACTTGCTATACTATGACTTTGTTTTTTCAACATGTTATACTATGACTTTAATATTTTTTCAACATGCTATACTATGACTTTCTTTTGTCAACATGTTATACAATGACATTTTATTTTTTCAACATGGCATACTATGACTTTTTATTTTTTAAATTCTATACTATGAATTTTTTTAAACATGCTATACTATAACTTTAGTATTTTTTTGAACTTGCTATACTATGACTTTTTATTTTTTCAACATGCTATACTATGATGTTTTATTTTTTCAACATACTATACTATGACTTTTTATTTTTTCAACATGCTATACTATGATGTTTTATTTTTTCAACATACAATACTATGAACTTTTATTTTTTCAACTTGTCATACTATGACTGTTTTATTTTTTCAACATTTTTAACTATGATGTTTTGTTTTTTCAACATAATATACTATGACTTCTTTATTTTTTCAACATATTATACTATGTCTTTTTATTTTTTCAACATGCTATACTATGACTTAAATATTTTTTCAACATTCTATACTATGAATTTTATTTTTTCAACATAATATACTATGACTTCAATATTTTGTCAACGTGCTATACTATAAATTTTATATTTTCAACATGCTATACTATGACTTAAATATTTTTTCAACATGCTATACTATGAATTTTATATTTTCAACATGCTATACTATGACTTTTTTTCAACATGTTATACTATGACTTTATATTTTTTAAACATACTATACTATGACATTTTTTTCAACATGTTATACTATGAAGTTTTATTTTTTCAACATGCTATACTAAGACTTTAATATTTTATAAACATACTATACTGTGCCTTTTTTTCAACATGCTATACTATGATTTTAATATTTTTTATACATGCTATACTATGACTTTTCATTTTTTCAACATACTATACTATGACTTGATATTTTTTCAACATGCTATACTATGACGTTTCATTTTTTCAACATGCTATACTATGACTTATATATTTTTTCAACGTGCTATACTATGACTTTATATTTTTTCAACATGCTATACTATGACTTTATATTTTTTCAACATGCTATACTATGACTTTTCATTTTTTCAACATGCTATACTATGACTTTATATTTTTTCAACATGCTATACTATGACTTTTCATTTTTTCAACATGCTATACTATGACTTTATATTTTTTCAACTTGCTATACTATGACTTTATATTTTTTCAACATGCTATACTATGATATTTTATTTTTTCAACATACTATACTATGACTTTATATTTTTTCAACATGCTATACTATGACATTTTATTTTTTCAACATGCTATACTATGATTTTAATATTTTTTATACATGCTATACTATGACTTTATATTTTTTCAACATGCTATACTATGACATTTTATTTTTTCAACATGCTATACTATGATTTTAATATTTTTTATACATGCTATACTATGACTTTATATTTTTTCAACATGCTATACTATGACATTTTATTTTTACAACATGCTATACTATGACTTTATATTTTTTCAACATGCTATACTATGATTTTAATATTTTTTATACATGCTATAGTATGACTTTATATTTTTTCAACATGCTATACTATGACGTTTTATTTTTAAAACATGCTATACTATTACTTTTTTTCAACATGTTATACTATGACGTTTTATTTTTTCAACATGCTATACTAAGATTTCAATATTTTATAAACATACTATACTATGAAATTTTTTTCAACATCCTATACCATTAATTTATTTTTTCAACATGCTATACTAAGACTTTAATATTTTAAAAACATACTATACTATGAAATTTTATTTTTTCAACATACTATACTCGGACTTTATTATTTTTTCAACACACTATACTGTGACACTTTACCTTTTCAACATACTATACTATGACATTTTATTTTTTCAACATGCTATACTATGACATTTTATTTTTTCAACATATTATACTATGACTTTTTATTTTTTCAACATACTATACTATGGCTTTAATATTTTTCAACATGCTTTGCTATTACTTTTTATTTTGTCAACATACTATACTATGATTTTATATTTTTTCAACATATTATACTATGACTTTTTATTTTTTCAACATGTTATACTATGACTTTTTATATTTTTTTCAGCATTCTGTACCCTGAATTTTTATTTTTTCAACATGCTATACTGACTGTTTATATTTTTTTGAATGCTATACTATGATTTTTTTCAACATTCTATACCATAACTTTTTATTTTTTTAAATACTATACTATGATTTTTTATTTTTTCAACATGCTATACTATGATTTTAATATTTTTTCAACATATTATACTATGACTTTAATTTTTTCCAACATGCAATACTATGACCTTTTAATTTTTCAACATACTATGCTATGTTTTTTTTTATTTTTTAAACATGCTATACTATGCCTTTAATATTTTTTCAACACGCTATGCTATGACTTTAATATTTTGTCAACTTGCTATACTATGACTTTGTTTATTCAACATGTTATACTATGACATTTAATATTTTTTCAACATGCTATACTATGATTTTTTTTTTTTTTCAACATGTTATACTATGAATTTAATATTTTTTCAACATGCTATACTATGACTTTCTTTTTTCAACATGTTATACAATGACATTTTATTTTTTCAACATAGCATACTAGGACTTTTTATTTTTTTAAATTCTATACTATGAATTTTCCTTTTCAACATGCTATACTATGACTTTAGTATTTTTTTCAACTTACTATACTATGACTTTTTATTTTTTCAACATGCTATACTATGATGTTTTATTTTTTCAACATACTATACTATGACTTTTTATTTTTTCAACATTTTTTACTATGACTTTTTGTTTTTTCAACATAATATACTATGACTTAAATATTTTTTCAACATGCTATACTATGAATTTTATTTTTTCAACATGCTATACTATGACTTAAATATTTTTTCAACATGCTATACTATGAATTTTATATTTTAAACATGCTATACTATGACTTTTTTTTTTTCAACATGTTATACTATGACTTTATATTTTTTTAACATGCTACACTATGACATTTTTTTCAACATGTTATACTATGAAGTTTTATTTTTTCAACATGCTATACTAAGACTTTAATATTTTATAAACATATTATACTGTGCCTTTTACTTTTTTCAACATGCTATACTATGACTTTAATATTTTTTATACATGCTATACTATGACTTTTTATTTTTTCAACATGCTATACTATGACTTTTATATTTTCAACATGCTATACTATGAACTTGTTTTTTCAACTTGTCATACTATGATTTTATTTTTTTCAAAATTCTTTACTATGACTTTTTATTTTTTCAACATAATATACTATGACTTCAATATTTTTTCAACATGTTATACTATGACTTTTTATATTTTCAACATGCTATACTGTGACTTAAACATTTTTTCAACGTGCTATACTATGAATTTTATATTTTCAACATGCTATACTATGACTTTTTTTCAACATTATACTATGACGTTTTATTTTTACAACATGGTATACTATGACTTAATATATTTTCAACATGCTATACAATGACATTTTATTTTTTCAACAAGTTATACTATGACTTTTTACTTTTTAAACATACTATACCATGTTTTTTATTTTTTTCAACATGTTATACTATGACGTTTTATTTTTTCAACATGCTATACTAAGATTTTAATATTTTATAAACATACTATACTATGAAATTTTTTTCAACATGCTATACCATTAATTTATTTTTTCAACATGCTATACTAAGACTTTAATATTTTAAAAACATACTATACTATGAAATTTTATTTTTTCAACATACTATACTAGGACTTTATTATTTTTTCAACACACTATACCATGACACTTTACCTTTTCAACATACTATACTATGACATTTTATTTTTTCAACATACTATACTATGACTTTTTATTTTTTCAACATGCTATACTATGATTTTATATTTTTTCAACATGCTATACCATGACTTTTTATTTTTTCAACATGTTATATTTGGGGGGGGGGGGGGGGCCGTCCAGTGGATGGGCGAGGAGGGTTCACCCTGGACAGGTCTCAGTCCATGAGTGACATAGAGACAGACAACATATAGACAGACAACCATTCACGCTCACATCCACACCTACGGGCAATTTAGAGTCATCAATTAACCTAAACAGCATGTCTTTGGATGGTGGGAGGAAGCCGGAGTACCCGGAGAAAACCCACGCTTACACGGGGAGAACATGCAAACTCCACACAGAAGAGCCGCAAGCTGGAATCGAACCTGCGACCCTCTTGCTGTGAGGCGACAGCGCTAACCACTACACCACCGTGCAGCCCACACATGTTATATTATGACTTTAATATTTTTCAGCATGCTGTACTCTGAAATTTTATTTTTTCAACATGCTATACTGACTGTTTATATTTTTTTAAATGCTATACTATGATTTTTTTCAACATGCTATACCATAACTTTTTATTTTTTTAAATACTATACTATGATTTTTTATTTTTTCAACATGCTATACTATGATTTTAATATTTTTTCAACATATTATGCTATGACTTTAATTTTTTCCAACATGCAATACTATGACCTTTTAATTTTTCAACATACTATACTATGTTTTTTTTTTTTTTTAAACATGCTATACTATGCCTTTAATATTTTTTCAACACGCTATGCTATGACTTTAATATTTTTTCAACTTGCTATACTATGACTTTGTTTTTTCAACATGTTATACTATGACTTTAATATTTTTTCAACATGCTATACTATGACTTTCTTTAGTCAACATGTTATACAATGACATTTTATTTTTTCAACATGGTATACTACGATTTTTTATTTTTTAAAATTCTATACTATACTAGGACTTTAATATTTTTTCAACTTACGATACTAGGACTTTAATATTTTTTCAACTTACTATACTAGGACATTTAATATTTTTTCAACTTACTATACTAGGACTTTAAGATTTTTTCAACTTGCTATACTATGACTTTTTATTTTTTCAACATACTATACTATGACATTTTACCTTTTCAACATACTATGCTATGACTTTTTAATTTTTCAACATACTATACTATGACATTTTATTTTTTCAACATACTTTACTATGACTTTAATATTTTTTCAACTTGCTATACTATGACTTTGTTTTTTCAACATGTTATACTATGACTTTTTATTTTTTAAACATGCTATACTATGACATTTTTTCAACATGCTATACTATGACTTTTTATTTTTTTTAAATATTATACTACGATTTTTTTTTATTATTTTTCTAAATGATATACTGACTTTTTTCAAAAAGCTATACTATAACTTTTTATTTTTCCAACATGCTTTACTATGATTTTAATATTTTTTCAATATGATATATCATCACTTTTTATTTTTTAAAAATACTATACTATGATATTTTTTATTTTTTTAAATTCTATCCTGACTTTTTTTTCAACATGCTATAGTATGACTTTAAATTTTTTTAACATACTATACTATGACTTTTTATTTTTTTCAACACGCTATAATATGACTTCTTATTTTCCAAGATGCTATACTATGACGTTTTATTTTTTTAAATGATATACTATTACTTTTTATTTTTTCAACATGCTTTACTATGACTGTTTTATCAACATGCTATACTATGACATTTTATTTTTTCAACATGCTATACTATGACTTTTTATTTTTTTAAATGCTATACTATGACTTTAATATTTTTTCAACATACGATATGACTTTTTATTTTTTTTTAAATACTATACGATGACTTTTTATTTTTTCAACTTGTCATACTATGACTTTTTATTTTTTGAACATTTTATACAATGACTTTTTATTTTTTCAACATGCTATACTAAGACTTTTTATTTTTTCAACATACTATACCATGACATTTTATTTTTTCAACATACTATACTCGGACTTTAATATTTTTTCAACTTACTATACGAGGACTTTAAGATTTTTACAACTTGCTATAATATGACTTTTTATTTTTTCAACATACTATACTAGGACTTTATTATTTTTTCAACATGCTATAATATGCCATTTTATTTTTTCAATATACTATACTATGATATTTTATTTTTTCAACATACTTTACAATGACTTTAATATTTTTTCAACATACTATACTGTGAGTTTTTATTTTTTCAACATGCTACACTATGACTTTATTTTTTCAACATGCTATACTATGACTAAAATATTTTTTCAACATGCTATACTATGATTTTATATTTTTTCAACATGCTATACTATGACTTTATACTTTTTCAACATGCTATACTATGACTTTATATTTTTTCAACATGCTATAGTATGACTTTTTATTTTTTCAACATGCTATACTATGACTTTTTATTTTTTCAACATGCTATACTATGAAATTTATTTTTTTAAATGCTATATTTTGATTTTTATTTTTTAAATGCTATACTCGGTTTTCATTTTTTCAACACGAATACTTGATTTTTATTTTTTCAAATGCTTTCTATGATTTTAATATTTTTTCAAATGATATATTATCACTTTTTATTTTTTAAAATACTATACTATGATATTTTTTATTTTTTTAAATTCTATACTGACTTTTTTTTCAACATGCTATAGTATGACTTTTTATTTTTTTAACATACTATACTATGACTTTTTATTTTTTTCAACACGCTATAATATGACTTCTTATTTTCCAAGATGCTATACTATGACGTTTTATTTTTTTAAATGATATACTATTACTTTTTATTTTTTCAACATGCTTTACGATGACTGTTTTATCAACATGCTATACTATGACATTTTATTTTTTCAACATGCTATACTATGACTTTTTATTTTTTTTTAAATACTATCGATGACTTTTTATTTTTTCAACTTGTCATACTATGACTTTTTATTTTTTGAACATTTTATAAATGACTTTTTATTTTTTCAACATGCTATACTAAGACTTTTTATTTTTTCAACATACTATACCATGACATTTTATTTTTTCAACATACTATACTCGGACTTTAATATTTTTTCAACTTACTATACGAGGACTTTAAGATTTTTACAACTTGCTATAATATGACTTTTTATTTTTTCAACATACTATACTAGGACTTTATTATTTTTTCAACATGCTGTAATATGCCATTTTATTTTTTCAATATACTATACTATGACATTTTATTTTTTCAACATACTTTACAATGACTTTAATATTTTTTCAACATATTATACTAAGACATTTTATTTTTTCAACATACTTTACAATGACTTTAATATTTTTTCAACATATTATACTAAGACTTTAATATTTCATAAACATACTATACTGTGACTTTCTTTTCAACATGCTATACTATGACTTTTTATTTTTTCAACATGCAATACTATGACTTTATATTTTTTCAACATGTAATACTGTGATTTTTTAGTTTTTCAACATGCTATACTATGACATTTTATTTTATCAACATGCTATACCATGACTTTTTATTCAACATGTTATACTATGACTTTGATATTTTATCAACATACTATACTGTGAGTTTTTATTTTTTCAACATACTACACCATGACTTTGTATTTTTCAACATACTACACCATGACTTTGTATTTTTCAACATGCTATACTATGACTTTATTTTTTCAACATGCTATACTATGACTAAAATATTTTTTCAACATGCTATACTATGATTTTATATTTTTTCAACATGCTATACTATGACTTTATATTTTTTCAACATGCTATACTATGATTTTTTATTTTTTCAACATGCTATACTATGACTTTTTATTTTTTCAACATGCTATACTATGACAATTTATTTTTTTAACATGCTATATTTTGACTTTTTATTTTTTCAACATGCTATACTACGAGTTTTCATTTTTTCAACACGCAATACTATGACTCAAATATTTTTTCAACATGCTATACTATGATTTTATAATTTTTCAACATGCTATACTATGACTCAAATATTTTTTCAACATGCTA
This sequence comes from Pterois miles, assembly GCA_947000775.1. Lineage (NCBI taxonomy): Eukaryota > Metazoa > Chordata > Actinopteri > Perciformes > Scorpaenidae > Pterois > Pterois miles. The sequence goes on from CAMQGK010000238.1 coordinate 2,506,318, forward strand.
TACTATGACTTTTTATTTTTTCAACATGCTATACTATGACTCAAATATTTTTTCAACATGCAATACTATGACTTTATATTTTTTCAACATGCTATACTATGACTCAAATATTTTTTCAACATGCTATAGTATGACTTTTTATATTTTCAACATGCTATACTATGACTTTATTTTTTCAACATGCTATACTAGGACTTTATTATTTTTTCAACATGCTATAATATGCCATTTTATTTTTTCAATATACTATACGATGACATTTTATTTTTTCAACATACTTTACAATGACTTTAATATTTTTTCAACATATTATACTAAGACATTTTATTTTTTCAACATGCTATACTATTACTTTTATTTTTTCAACATGCTATACTATGACTTTTTACTTTTTCAACATGTTACACTATGACTTTATATTTTTTCAACATGTAATACTGTGATTTTTTAGTTTTTCAACATGCTATACTATGACATTTTATTTTATCAACACGCTATACCATGACTTTTTATTCAACATGTTATACTATGACTTTGATATTTTATCAACATACTATACTGTGAGTTTTTATTTTTTCAACATACTACACCATTACTTTGTATTTTTCAACATGCTATACTATGACTTTATTTTTTCAACATGCTATACTATGATTTTATATTTTTTCAACATGCTATGCTATGACTAAAATATTTTTTCAACATGCTATACTATGACTTTTTATTTTTTCAACATGCTATACTACGATTTTTCATTTTTTTCAACACGCAATACTATGACTCATATATTTTTTCAACATGCTATACTATGATTTTATTATTTTTCAACGTGCTATACTGTGACTCAATTATTTTTTCAACATGCTATACTATGACTTTTTATTTTTTCAACATGCTATACTATGACTTTTTATTTTTTCAACATGCTATACTATGACTCAAATATTTTTTCAACATGCAATACTATGACTTTATATTTTTTCAACATGCTATACTATGACTTTTTATTTTTTTAACATGCTATACTATGACTTTTTATTTTTTTCAACATGCTATACTATGACTCAAATATTTTTTCAACATGCAATACTATGACTTTTTATATTTTCAACATGCTATACTCTGACTTTATTTTTTCAACATATACTATACTATGATTTTTTATTTTTTCAACATGCTATACTCTGACTTTAATATTTTTTCAACATGCTATACTATATTACTATACTATACTATGATATTTTTTATTGTTTTAAATGCTATATTGCCTTTTTTTCAACATGCTATACTGTGACTTTTTATTTTTTTTAAAAACTGTACTATGATTTTTTTATTTTTTTAAATTCTGTACTGACTTTTTTTCAACATGCTATACTATGACTTTTTATTTTTTCAACATACTATACTAGGACTTTAATATTTTTTCAACTTGCTATAGTATTACTTTATATTTTTTCAACATGTAATACTGTGATTTTTTAGTTTTTCAACATGCTATACTATGACATTTTATTTTATCAACATGCTATACCATGACTTTTTATTCAACATGTTATACTATGACTTTGATATTTTATCAACATACTATACTGTGAGTTTTTATTTTTTCAAATACTACACCATGACTTTGTATTTTTCAAATACTACACCATGACTTTGTATTTTTCAACATGCTATACTATGACTTTATTTTTTCAACATGCTATACTATGACTAAAATATTTTTTCAACATGCTATACTATGATTTTATATTTTTTCAACATGCTATACTATGACTTTATATTTTTTCAACATGCTATACTATGACTTTTTATTTTTTCAACATGCTATACTATGACTTTTTATTTTTTTCAACATGCTATACTATGACAATTTATTTTTTTAATTGCTATATTTTGATTTTTATTTTTTAAATGCTATACTACGAGTTTTATTTTTTCAACACGCAATACTATGACTCAAATATTTTTTCAACATGCTATACTATTATTTTATAATTTTTCAACATGCTATACTATGACTCAAATATTTTTTCAACATGCTATACTATGACTTTTTATTTTTTCAACATGCTATACTATGACTCAAATATTTTTTCAACATGCAATACTATGACTTTATATTTTTTCAAATGCTATACTATGACTCAAATATTTTTTCAACATGCTATACTATGACTTTTTATATTTTCAACATGCTATACTATGACTTTATTTTTTCAAATGCTATACTAGGACTTTATTATTTTTTCAACATGCTATAATATGCCATTTTATTTTTTAATATACTATAGATGACATTTTATTTTTTAAATATTTAATGACTTTAATATTTTTTCAACATATTATACTAAGACATTTTATTTTTTCAACATGCTATACTATGACTTTATTTTTTCAACATGCTATACTATGACTTTTTATTTTTTCAACATGTTACACTATGACTTTATATTTTTTCAAATGTAATACTGTATTTTTTAGTTTTTCAAATGCTATACTATGACATTTTATTTTATCAACACGCTATACCATGACTTTTTATTCAACATGTTATACTATGACTTTGATATTTTATCAACATACTATACTGTGAGTTTTTATTTTTTCAACATACTACACCATTACTTTGTATTTTTCAACATGCTATACTATGACTTTATTTTTTCAACATGCTATACTATGATTTTATATTTTTTCAACATGCTATACTATGACTAAAATATTTTTTCAACATGCTATACTATGACTTTTTATTTTTTCAACATGCTATACTACGAGTTTTCATTTTTTCAACGATCTTGACTATATATTTTTTCAACATGCTATACTATTATTTTATAATTTTTCAACATGCTATACTGTGACTCAAATATTTTTTCAACATGCTATACAATGACTTTTTATTTTTTCAACATGCTATACTATGACTTTTTATTTTTTCAACATGCTATACTATGACTCAAATATTTTTTCAACATTCTATACTATGACTTTATATTTTTTCAACATGCTATACTATGACTTTTTATTTTTTTAACATGCTATACTATGACTTTTTATTTTTTCAACATGCTATACTATGACTCAAATATTTTTTCAACATGCTATACGATGACTTTTTATTTTTTTCAACATGCTATACTCTGACTTTATTTTTTCAACATGCTATACTATGACTTTTTATTTTTTCAAATGCTTCTTGCTTTAATATTTTTTCACTGCTTACTATATTACTATACTATACTATGATATTTTTTATTGTTTTAAATGCTATATTGCCTTTTTTCAACATGCTATACTGTGACTTTTTAATTTTTTTAAAAACTGTACTATGATTTTTTTATTTTTTTAAATTCTGTACTGACTTTTTTTCAACATGCTATACTATGACTTTTTATTTTTTCAACATACTATACTAGGACTTTAATATTTTTTCAACATGCTATAGTATGACTTTTTATTTTTTCAACATGCTATACTATGACTCAAATATTTTTTCAACATGCTATACAATGACTTTTTATTTTTTCAACAACTAATACTGTGACTTAAATATTTTTTCAACATGCTATAATATGACGTTTTATTTTTTCAACTGCTATAGTTGACTTTTTATTTTTTTAACATACTATACTATGACTTTTTATTTTTTTAAATGCTATACTATGACTTTTTTCAACATGCTATACTATGTCTTTTTATTTTTTTTAAATACTATACTATGATTTTTTTATTTTTTTAAATGCTATACTGACTTTTTTCAACATGATATACTATAACTTTTTATTTTTTTAAATGCTATACGATGATATTTTTTATTGTTTTAAATGCTATATTGCCTTTTTTCAACATGCTATACTATGACTTTTTATTTTTTTTAAATACTATACTATGATTTTTTATTTTTTTAAATGCTATTCTGACTTTTTTCAACATGCTATACTATGACTTTTTATTTTTCTAACATGCTATACTATGACTTTAATATTTTTTTAATATGCTATACTCTGACGTTTTATTTTTTCAACATGCTATACTATGACTTTAACTTTTTATTTTTTAAATATGCTGTACTATGACTTTAATATTTTTTCAACATGCTAAACTATGAATTTTTATTTTTTCAACATACTATAGTATGATTTTTTATTTTTTTAAATGCCTTACTCTTACTTTTTTTCAACATGCTGTACTATGACTTTTTATTTTTTTAACATGCTTTACTCTGACTTTAATATTTTTCAACATGCTACACTATCACTTTTTAGTTTTTGTAAATACTATACTTTGATTTTTTTTTTTATTTTTTTAAAGGCTATACTGACTTTTTTCAACATGCTATACTATGACTTTTTATTTTTTCAAACGTGCTATACTATGACTTTTTATTATTTCAACACGCTATACTATGACTTTTTATTTTTTTTAAATGCTATACTATGATTTTTTATTTTTTTAAATGCCATACTCTGACTTTTTTTTTCAACATGCTATACTATGACTTTTTATTTTTTCAACATGCTATACTATGACGTTTTTTTTTTCAACATGCTTTACTATGACTTTTTATTTTTTTAAATGCTAAACTATGACTTTTTTTCAACATGCTATACTATGACTTTTTATTTTTTCAACATGCTATACTATGATTTTTTTATTTTTTCAACATGCTATACTATGACTTTTTTATTTTTCAACATGCTAAACTATGACTTTTTATTTTTTCAACATACTATACTATGATTTTTTATTTTTTCAACATGCTATACTATGACTTTTTATTTTTTCAACATGCTATACTATGACTTTTTATTTTTTCAACATGCTATACTATGACGTTTTATTTTTTTCAACATGCATTACTATGAACTTGTATTTTCAATTTGTCATACTATGACTTTCTATTTTTTCAACATAATATACTATGACTTCAATATTTTTTTCAACATATTATACTATGATTTTTTTATTTTTTTAAATGCTATACTATCACGTTTTTTCAACATGCTTTACTATCACTTTTTATTTTTTTAACATGCTATACTATGATATTTATTATTTTTTTAAATGCTATAGTATGAATTTTTATTTTTTAACATGCTAAACTATGACGTTTTATTTTTTCAACATGCTATACTATGACTTTTTATTTTTTTAAATGCTTTACTACGAACTTTTTTTTTCAACATGCTATACTATGACTTTTCTATTTTTTCAACATGTTATACTATGAGTTTTTATTTTTTTTAAATAATATACTTGATTTTTTTATTTTTTTAAATGTTATACTTGACTTTTTATTTTTTCAAATGCTATACTATACTAAAATTTTTTTCAACATGCTATACTATGACTTTTTATTTTTTCAACATGTTATACTGTGACTTAATTTTTTCAACATTCTTTACTATGACTTTTTATTTTTTCAACATGCTATACTATGACTTTTTATTTTTTTAAACTACTATACTATGATTTTTTAATTTTTTTAAATTCTTTACTGACTTTTTTCAACATGCTATACTATGACGTTTTATTTTTTTTAAATACTGTACTATGATTTTTTTTATTTTTTAAATTCTATATTGACTTTTTTTCAACATGCTATACTATGACTTTTTATTTTTTCAACGTACTATACTATGACTTTTTATTTTTTTTAAATACTATACTATGATTTTTTCATTTTTTAAAATGCTATACTGACTTTTTTCAACATGCTATACTATGACTTTTTATTTTTCCAACATGCTTTACTATGACTTTAATATGTTTTCAACATATACTATCACTTTTAATTTTTTTTATAAATACTATACTATGATATTTTTTATTGTTTTAAATGCTATATTGTCTTGTTTTCAACATGCTATACTATAACTTTAATATTTTTTCAACATGCTATAGTATGAATTTTTATTTTTTAAATGCCTTACTATTACTTTTTTTTCAACATGCTTTACTATGACTTTTTATTTTTTTCAACATGCTTTACTATGACTTTTTATTTTTTTAAATGCATACTATGACTTTTTTCAACATGCTATACTATGACTTTTTATTTTTTTAAATGCTATACTATGACTTTTTTCAACATGCTATACTATGACTTTTTATTTTTTTTAAATACTATACTATAATTTTTTATTTTTTTAAATTCTATATTGACTTTTTTTCAACATGCTATACTATGACTTTTTAATTTTTTAAATACTATACTATGATTTTTTATTTTTTTAACATGCTATACTCTGAATTTTTTCAACATGCTATACTATGACGTTTTATTTTTTCAACATGCTATACTATGACTTTTTATTTTTTCAACATGCTATACTATGACTTTTTATTTTTTTTAAATACTATATTATTTTTTTATTTTTTTAAATGCCATACTGAATTTTTTCAACATGCTATACTATGACTTTTTATTTTTTTCAACATGTAATACTGTGACTTAAATATTTTTTCAACATGCTATACAATGACTTTTTATTTCTTTTAAATACTATACTATGATATTTTTTTATTGTTTTAAATGCTATATTGACTTTTTTCAACATTTTATACAATGACTTTTTATTTTTTCAACATGCTATACTATGACTTTTTATGTTTTTAAATACTATACTATGACTTTTTATTTATTTTTTTAAATATTATACTATAACGTTTTTATTTTTTTAAATGCTACACTATGACTTTTTTTCAACATGCTATACTATGACGTTTTATTTTTTTTAAAATATTATACTATGATATTTTTTATTGTTTTAAATGCTATACTTGACTTTAATTTTTTCAACATGCTATACTATGACTTTTTAATTTTTTTAAATACTATACAATGATTATTTTATTTTTTTAAATTCTATATTGACTTTTTTTCAACATGCTATACTATGACTTTTTATTTTTTCAACATACTATACTATAACCTTATTATTTTTTCAACATGCTATAGTATGACTTTTTATTTTTTTAAATGCTATACTATGACTTTTTTCAACATGCTATACTATGACTTTTTATTTTTTCAACATACTATACTATAACTTTAATATTTTTTCAACATGCTATAGTATGACTTTTTATTTTTTCAAATGCTATACAATGACTTTTTTTTTTCAACATGCTATACTATGTCTTTTTATTTTTTTCAAATACTATACTATGATTTTTTATTTTTTTTAAATGCTATACTTGACTTTTTTCAACTTGATATTCTATAACTTTTTTTTTTTTAAATGCTATAGTCGATCCTTCCTTCCATCCATGCTATACTATGACTTTTTATTTCTTTTTAGACTATACGATGATTTTTTATTTTTCCAATGCTGGATTCTGACTTTTTTCAACATGCTACACTATGACTTCTCAGGGCTTTTTTAAACATGCTTAACTATGACTTTAATATTTTTTCACACATCCTATACTACCTCGGACTTTTTATTTTTGTAAAATACCTAAACTTGATATTTTGGATTGTTTGAAATGCTATATTGACCCGGTTTCAACCCATGCTATACACGGGGAGAACATGCAAACTCCACACAGAAGAGCCGCAAGCTGGAATCGAACCTGCTATGACCATTTTATTTTTCAAACGTACTATACAATGACTTTTTATTATTTCACACACGTTATACTATGACTTTTTATTTTTTCAACATGCTATACTCTGACTTTTTATTTTGTCAACATGCTATACTACTGACTTTTTATTTTTTAAACATGCTTTACTATGACTTTAATATTTTTTCAACATGCTATACTATGACTTTTTATTTTGTCAACATGCTATACTATGACTTTTTATTTTTTAAACATGCTTTACTATGACTTTAATATTTTTTCAACATGCTATACTATGACTTTTTATTTTGTCAACATGCTATACTATGACTTTTTATTTTTTCAACATGCTTTACTATGACTTTTTATTTTTTCAACATGCTATACTATGATTTTTTATTTTATGAAAATGCTAAACTATGAATTTGTATTTTCAACATGTTATACTATGACTTTCTATTTTTTCAACATTTTATACTGTGAGTTTATTTTTTCAACATGCTATACTATGACTTTTTTATTTTTTACAACATGCTATACTATGACTTTTTATTTTTTTTAAATACTATATGATTTTTTATTTTTTTAAATGCTATACAGACTTTTTTCAACATGCTATACCATGACTTTTTTATTTTTTAACATGCTATACTATGACTTTTTTTTTTAATATTTTTTCAACATGCTATACTATGACTTTTTATTTTTTTTAAATTATTATATTTTTTTATTTATGCTATACTGACTTTTTGAAATTATATATAATTTTTTATTTTTTTAAATGCTATATTGACTTTTTTTCAACATGCTATACTATGACTTTTTAATTTTTCAACATACTATACTATGATTTTTTATTTTTTTAAGTCCCTTTCTGACTTTTTTCAAAATTCTATATTATGATTTTTTATTTTTTCAACATATTATATTATGATTTTTTATTTTTTAAAATATATAATTTTTTATTTTTTTTAAATACTATACTATTATTTTTTTCCATTTTTTTTAATGCTATACTGACTTTTTTCAACATTCTATACTATGACTTTTTATTTTTATTAAATGCTATACTATGACTTAAATATTTTTTCAACATGCTATACTATGACTTTTTATTTTTTTTAAATACTATACTATGATTTTTTTATTTTTTTAATTGCTATTCTGACTTTTTTTCAACATGCTATACTATGACTTTTTATTTTTTCAACATGCTTTACTATGACTTTAATATTTTATCAACATTTTATACTATGATATTTTATTTTTTCAAACATGCTATACTATGATATTTTTTATTTTTTTAAATCTATATTTTTTTTTCAACATGCTATACTATGACTTTAATATTTTTTCAACATTTTATACTATGATATTTTTATTTTTTTTTTCAACATGCTATACTATGACTTTTTATTTTTTCAACATGCTTTACTATTACTTTTTATTTTTTCAACATGCTATACTATGACTTTTTATTTTTTTATTTTTTTTTTTCAACATACTATACTATGACTTTTTATTTTTTTAAAATACTATACAATGACTTTAATATTTTCTCAAAATTTTATACTATGACTTTTTATTTTTTACTTTTTTTCATCATGCTATACTATGACTTAATTATTTTTTCAACATGCTATACTATGACTTAAATATTTTTTCAACATGCTTTATTATGACTTTTTATTTTTTCAACATGCTATACTATGACTTTTTTCAACATGCTTTACTATAACTTTTAATTTTTTTTAAATACTATACTATGATTTTTTATTTTATTTCAACATTCTATACTATGACTTTTTTCAATATGATATACTATGATTTTTTATTTTTTCAACATTCCATACGATGTTTTTTTTTTTTCAACATGCTATACTTGACTGTTTTATTTTTTTTTCAACTATTCTATATTTTTTATTTGACTTTTAATATTTCTTTTTTCAACATACTATACTATGTTTTTTTCATTTTTTCAACATGCTATACTTTGACTTTAATATTTTTTCAACATGCTATTCTATGACTTTTTATTTTTTAAAATACTATCTTGATATTTTTTTTTTTTAAATCTATATTGCTTGTCAACATGCTATACTAAGACTTTATATATTTTTCCAACGTACTATACTATGACTTTTAATATTTTTCAACATGCTATACTATGACTTTTTAATTTTTCAACATGCTATACTATGTTTTTTAATTTTTCAACATGCTATACTATGACTTTTTATTTTTTCCACATACTATACTATGACTTGATATTTTTTTCAACATGTTATACTTTGACTTTTTATTTTTTCAACATTCTATACTATGTTTTTTTTATTTTTTCAACATGCTTTACAATGTCTTTAATCATTTTTTCAACATGCTACACTATGACTTTTTATTTTTTCAACATGCTATACTATGACTTTTTATTTTTTCAACATGCTATACTATGACTTTTTATTTTTCCAACATGCTATACTATCACTTTATTATTTTTCAAAATGCTATACTATCACTTTTAATTTTTTTCAAATGCTATACTATGATATTTTTTATTTTTTAAATGCTATACTTGACTTTATTTTTTCAACATGCTATACTATGACTTTTTTATTTTTTCAACATGCTATACTATGACTTTTTTTTTTTTTAAATACTATATGATTTTTTATTTTTTTCAAATGCTGTACTGCTTTTTTCATCTATACTTACTTTTTATTTTTTCAACATGCTATACTATGACTTTTTATTTTTTTTAAATGCTATACTAATGCTTACTCTTTTTTGAACATGCTATACTATGACTTTTTATTTTTTCAACATACTTTACTATGACTTGTTTTTATTTTCTATATTTTCTTTTTTTCAACATACTATACAATGACTTCAATATTTTTTTCAAAATGTTATACTTTTTTTTTTTTACTATACTATGATTATTTTATTTTTTCAACATGCTATACTATGACTTAAATATTTTTTCAAAATGCTATACTATGATATTTTTTATTTTTTAAATTATTTGACTTTTTTAAATGCTATACATGACTTTTTATTTTCAACATGCTATACCATGATTTTTTATTTTTTCAACATACTATACTATGACTTTAATATTTTTTTTCAACATGCTATACTATGACTTTTTATTTTTTTAAATGCTATACTATGATATTTTTTATGGTTTTAAATGCTTTACTTGACTATTTTTTTCAACATGCTATACTATGACTTTTTATTTTTTCAACATGCTATACTATGACTTTTTATTTTTTAATCTTTATAATACTTTTTTTTATACTCTATGTTATTTTTTTCAAATCTTCTATGACTTTTTATTTTTTTAATGCTGTACTATGACTTTATTTTTTTCAACATGCTTTACTATGACTTTTTATTTTTATTAAATGCTACACTATGACTTTTTTTCAACATGCTATACTATGACTTTTCATTTTTTTTAAATACAATACTATGATTTTTTTATTTTTTTAATTGCTATTCTGACTTTTTTCAACATGCTATACTCTGACTTTTTATTTTTTAAACATGCTTTACTATGACTTTAATATTTTTTCAACATGCTATACTATGACGTTTTATTTTTTTAAATACTATACTATGATATTTTTTATTTTTTTAAATTCTATACTGACTTTTTTTCAACATGCTATACTATGATTTTTTTTTTTTTCAACATGCATACTTTATTTTGTTTTTTAACATTATACTATGACTTATATTTTTTCAACATTTTTCTATGGTTTTTTTTTTCCTGCTATACTATGACTTGAATATTTTTCACTTCTTACTAGACTTTTTTTTAACATGCAATACTATGACTTTTTATTTTTTTCAACATGTTATAACGTGACTTAAACATTTTTTCAACATGCTATACGCTATATGACTTTTTATTTTTTCAACATGCTATACTATGACTTTAATATTTTATCAACATTTTATACTATGATATTTTATTTTTCAACATGCTATACTATGACTTTTTATTATTTTTTAAATACTATACTATGATTTTTTTATTTTTTAAAATGCTATATATTTTTTAAAAATAAAATTTTAATTTTTAATTTTTAAAAAATTTAATCTGACTTTTTATTTTTTTCAACATGCTATACTATGACTTTTTATTTTTTTCAACATGCTTTACTATGACTTTTTATTTTTAATTATTACTTTTTTTTCAACATGCTTTACTATTACTTTTTATTTTTTCAACATGCTATACTATGACTTTTTATTTTTTCAACATACTATACTATGACTTTTTATTTTTTTAAAATACTCTACAATGACTTTAATATTTTATAAAAATTTTATACTATGATATTTTATTTTTCAACATGCTATACTATGACTTAAATATTTTTTCAACATGCTATACTATGACTTTTTATATTTTAAATGCTATACTATGACTTTTTTCAACATGCTTTACCATAACTTTAATTTTTTTTAAATACTATACTGTGACTTTTTATTTTATTTCAACATTCTATACTATGTTTTTTTTTTATTTTTTCAAATTGGTATACTATGACTGTTATATTTTTTCAACATTCTATATTATGACTTTTTATTTTTTCAACGTACTATACTATGTTTTTTTATTTTTTCAACATGATATACTTTGACTTTAATAATTTTTCAACATACTATACTATGTTTTTTAATTTTTCAACATACTATACTATGTTTTTTAATTTTTCAACATACTGTACAATGACTTTATATTTTTTCCCAAACTATTCTATGACTATGATATTTTATTTTTCAACATGCTATACTTTGACTTTTTAATTTTTTCAACATGCTATACCATGACTTTAATATTTTTTCAACATGCTGTACTATGACTTTTAATATTTTTTAAATGCTATACTATGATATTTTTTATTTTTTTAAATGCTATACTATGACTTTATAGTTTTTTTTCAACATGCTATAGTATGACTTTTGATTTTTTCAGCATGCTATACTATGACTTTTTATTTTTTAAATGCTTTACTATGACTTTAAATATTTTTTTTCAACATGCTATACTGTGACTTTTTATTTTTTCAACATACTATACTATGACTTTTTATTTTTTAAATGCTATACTATGATATTTTATTTTTCAACATGCTATATGATTTTTTATTTTTTCAACATACTATACTATTACTTTTTATTTTTTCAAGATACTATACTATGACTTTTTATATTTTTCAACATGCTATACTATGACTTTTTAGTTTTTTTCAAAATACTGTACTATGACTTTAATATTTTATCAAAATTTTATAGTATGATATTTTATTTTTTCAGCATGCTATACTATGACTTTTTTTTTTAAATTATATATGACTTTTTTCAACATGCTATACCATAACTTGATTTTTTTTTAAATACTATACTTGACTTTTTTTTTTTCAACATGCTATACTATGACTTTTTATTTTTTCAAAATGCTATACTATGATTTTTTATTTTTTCAACATGCTGTACTATGACTTTAATATTTTTCAACATGCTATACTATGACTTTTTTATTTTTTTTTTTCTTAAATACTACACTATGACTTTATTTTATTTTTCAACATACTATACTATGACTTTTTATTTTTTCAACATTCTGTACTATTTTTTTATTTTCTATGACTTGATTTTTTATTTTTTCAAGATACTATACCATGTTCTTTTTTATTTTTTCAACATGCTAAACTATGACTTTTTAGTTTTTTTCAACATGCTATACTATGACTTTTTATTTTTTTTAAATGCTATACTATGATGTTTTTTCAACATGCTATACTATGACTTTTTATTTTTTTTAAATTTATTTTTTTTCAACATGCTATACCATAACTTTTTATTTTTTAAAATACTATACTATGATTTTATATTTTTTCAACATACTATACTGTGATTTTTTTTTTTTTTCAACATGGTATACTATGTTTTTATTTTTTTCAACATGACATACTATGTTTTTATTTTTTCAACATACATCTTTTTTTTCTTTTCACATGTTATACTATGACGGGCTGCACGGTGGTGCAGTGGTTAGCGCTGTCGCCTCACACCAAGAGGGTCGCAGGTTTGAATCTGGGCTTGGGACTCTTCTGCGTAGAGTTTGCATGTTCTCCCCATGTAAGCATGGGTTTTCTCCGGGTACTCCGGCTTCCTCCCACCGTCCAAAGACATGCTTTAATATTTAATAATTCAACATGCTATACTATGACGTTTTACTTTTTCAACATGCTATACTATGACTTTTTATTTTATTTAACATGCTATACTATGACTGTGTATTTTAGTTAACATGCTATACTATGACTGTGTATTTTATTTAACATGCTATACTATGAGTTTAATATTTTTTCAACATGCTATACTATGACTTTAATATTTTTCAACATGCTATACTATGACTATTTATTTTTTCAACATGTTATACTATGACTTTAATATTTTTCAACATGTTATACTATGACTTTAATATTTTTCAACATGTTATACTATGACTTTAATATTTTTCAACATGCTATACTATGACTATTTATTTTTTCAACATGTTATACTATGACTTTAATATTTTTCAACATGTTATACTATGACGTTTTATTTTTCAACATGCTATACTATGACTTTTTTTCAACATGTTATATTATGACTTTTTATTTTTTCAACATGCTATACTATGACTTTTTTATACTATGAATTTTTAATCTTTTTCTGATATACTATGACTTAATTTTGACATACTACACTATGGCTTTTTTTAAACTACAGATATAGTATGACTCAATTTATTTTTAACACACTATACTACTCTATTTTTGACATACCATACTATGACTTAAATTTCTCCAGAATACTTTAATATGATTTTTTTTAATTTTTTAACATACTATACTATGATTTTTTTCTTTTTCCAGCATACTATATTTTGACTGATTTATTTTGATAAACTATACTATAACTACACAAACCATATGACTTTTTTTTCTCCATGCTATAACTTTTTAAAATTTTTGACATATGATTTTTAATAAATCTAATAGTATGGATAATTTAAGACATTTTATTTTTTATTTTCATGGCATACTAAACTGACTTTTTAAAATAAACTTTAATGACATACTGTACTATGATTTATTAAAAGATATAATATACTATGACTTTTTTGTTTTAAGACTTTTTTTTAGCATATTTTGAAGACATTTTTGTCATTTTTTAAACCATTCTATACTATGACTAAATAAAAAATATTACACTGTGACTATTTCATAACAGATTTACTATTATTTTATGGCATACTATACTATGAATTTTTTTTTCTTTCATATGACATAATACACTATAGCTTTCTTTTTTATGACTTTCTCAATTACACTACATTTGGAATTTTTTATGACATTATATTATTTTTAATGGCATATCATACTTTTACATACTTTTACATACTGACCTTTTTATGAAATATTACATTATCAATTTGTATGGCATACTGTGCTAAGACATTTTTTATGACATACAGTCCTTTGACATTTTGATGACATTTTTATGACATATTATTATTTGTAACACACTATACTATGACTTTTATGACTACTACAAAAACAACAGCTACTACAGTAACTACTAGTAGTAGTACTTGATTTGACAGTTCTTGTGTACTCCAGGCTCTTAAAGCGCCTTTGTTCATTCAGCAGTCTGGACAGAAAACAAGGCATTTACACCAACATTTAACAACAATATGTAACAATATACATAAAAAACAACCTGATGTTGATTCTGTGCTCTGGAGATGACACGCTGGAGTGATTTCCTGTCGGCTGCTGTGCGGCTGATGTACCACACAGAGATGCAGTTTGTGAGGATGCTCTCCATGGTGCATCGATAGAAAGTCACTGGCAGTTGTTGGGGAACACCAGCTTTCCTCAGCGTCCTCAAAAAATAATAATAAAAAACAGCCTTTGTTGTGCTTTCTTAACAAGTGCAGTGGTCTTAATGGACCAAGTGAGGTCTTCTGAGATGTCAGTACCGAGGAACCTGAAGCGACACTTTCCACGTTGTCTCCGTTGATGTAGACTGGAGCATACTCATCAGCTCGGGACCTCCTGAAATCCACATCAGGCAGTTTCATCGTTCTTTGAGATCAACCCAATCATTGCTGTGTCATCTGCAAACTTCATTGTGTTGGAAGCGAATGCAGGGACACAGTCGTGAGTCAAACGAGAGTACAGGACTGAGGGGGTGTACCGGTGCTCAGGGGTATGGTGAAGGAAAGGCCTGAGGTCACTCAGAGAAAGTTCAGTATCAACGTGGAGAGCTGAGGGCTAGCCAGTAGAGTTTGGATGTGAGCTTGCTGGGGATAACAGTGTTGAAAGCTGAGCCGTGTGAAGGGTCAGAGAGATGGCATCCTCTGTGGATCTGTTAGGCCCATAGGCAGCTCGATTGGCATTCGCCAGAGAACACCAGAATTAGCTGGTCCGCCCCGTTCTCTTCACAGATGAGAGCAGATTCACACTGAACATATGTGACAGGTGTGAAACATCATCCACAAGACCGGCTTTTTGGTGGGTCAATGATGGTCTGATGGGAGACACACCCCATACGTCACAGCCAGCGATACGCTGACTGCTGTTAGGTATGAAATCCTCAGAGTGATTGTCAGACCTTACGCTGGTGCAATGGGCCCTGGACAATCCTGGCCTCATGTGATTTTGGTTTCCATTGACTGTTGTTGCATCATAATAATAATAATTTGCTCCTCAATACCTGATGTGTAATTTAAGTCTTTCCTTAATTTTTTTTTGAGAAGTGTATTTGATTGTATCTGACACTCGCCACTTAATCATGCACATTTCTTTGCACTACTAAGTGTCAGTAGACAAGTCTATACAGTAGATAACGTCATAGAGCTAGGGCTACATTTTGTGTGACCATTGTTGTAGTATTTCCTGTGCTCAGTTTATTGATTCACCATTTATCCTATCTGTATCCAGTACAATCACAGAAAAAACTGTCATACATATTAGTTAGCCTGCATGTTTCAAAACTGTCCTAAACAGGCCTGTTCTTCAATACAGAGGACAGGGAACACTGTAAAAACTTTGCTGGGGTCAGTTTCTGTCAAGTTTCAATAAACTTGTGCTGCATTTGGTATGAAATCGGTATTAAATGGGAGCCTGAAGGTATCATCTCCAGTGGCATGTCATTAGAGAATCAAGCGCAGCTGAATTTATCCATGCGCCCACCCGTAATAAAAAGCGAGCATTCCCTAAAAATAATCAGTAAATACAGTCACTTCCCACTCAATTTCATCAAATCTGCCTCTTAAGCATCTCAACCTGCTGAGCAGCCTTACGAGAGCTGTAAGGCTTATATTAATTGACTGTGGGGGGGTGCAGTGTCCCTAGCTGAAAGAAAAATAGACTGGCATCATAACTCCTGTCCAATTCCTCAATGTCCATGTTGAGTTAATCTTCAGGAAAAAAACACAACTTACTGAGTGGCGTATTATCCATTAAGTCTTCTTGACTGACTGAGGTTAGAGTGGGTGGGGGTTGGTTGGGATGTAATAACCCGCAGCTGGCTTTGCTGCGACGTGCTATCACGCTGGCTGCCGGGGGAAAGCTATATTTAGTGGGTGCTAAGTAATAACTAAGTACAGTGAAGTGTTGCTGCTACGGTAATGATACAACAAGGTGACAACTGGATATTGGGGGACTTAATTATGTTCGGCACGGAGGCGAAAAGCCATAGTTGTCAGATCTCTGGTCTGTGTTTATTTCAACGCTGGTGACTCACTGTCACATTAACCCAAATCTAACCATATCTTAACGCTGCACTCGGCGTGGTTACAGAGCCACTTTAATTTGTGACCTTCTACTGTGTTTTATCAGCGAGAAGCAAGCTTATTTTAGTGCATGTAAGAGTACATATGAGGCTTTATGCAAATATATGTATACATTAATTATTGGAAATCATTTAGAGACACAAAACAATGACAAATATTGTCCAGAAAACCTCACAGGTACTGCACTTAGCATGAAAAAATGCTAAAATCATAACATGGAAAACTCAATCCAGACGTCAGTGTGTTGACTTGACTATGACTTATGACCAAACTGACTGTGATGGGCATGTCAAGTGGGCATGTCTGTAAAGGGGAGACTGGTGGGTACTAGTGTGTAGGTACCAATGGATTCCTTAGCTTGCCTATATACCAGTATTTTCACCGTCATTAAAACTGAACTTGCTACAGCTTAAAAATCACAAGTTGCATTAATTTGCAAAACAAGCAAACAAGTATGAGACAGTTAATCAGAAAAAAAAATAACAGGAACAGAATATTGATTCATATTTGATCAACACTGCCTAGTTTGACAGTTTGATCGGAGTTTGTGAGAGACTGACAGCTGTCTCCATTGAATGTGCAGCCAATGGGAATGCTCTCTCTCTCTGAAATGACCTGTGATTGGCCAAAGCCTGAAAACAGCCATGAGGAGCTGCAGAAGTTTTCTCTCATAACACTTTAAATACAACATGCTGAAATATTATTATGGATTTTCTGCCCATTGATGCTAAAAACATTCTGCCTACTGCCACTTCAACTGTAATGGCTTTACTAATATCACCATTTTAATGCAGTCTGTCTCTAACTAGACCATGTTTCCCCATCAAAGTAAAGGGTAATAAGGAGGCCCAAAGCAACATTTGTGTAGCGTCTGAAGTACTTCAGGCCCACCGCAAGGCTTTCACATTTCACTGACATTTAGATAGATAACGAGTAACAATCTCGCAGTCCTTAAATCCCCTTGTGAATCTTATGGCATTTAAGTCTATTTTCCCCCTACTGTCTTTAAATATTTGATGAGGAGGATGCTATCTAGAGTGGATATTCCTGGCATTGGCTTTGACCACTTCATTATACCGGCTCTCTCCTTTACACTGACCCAGGTGCAGTCTGTGGGTCCAATACATCTGAGAGGAATAATTCAAAGTCATGGTTAAGCCACTTGCTGTCAAACAGGCTTCAGAGACAGAGGAGAAAAGATCATGACTTACTGATCTGGCCAATTTTCTATCACTAACTGCCTTTCCCATAGATGACGTAATTATTTGTGTCAATTATTTACTTTATGCAATTTAATTTAATTTAATTTATTTATTGTATTGTTGTATAATATTATTGTATTGCACTGAGGAAAAATCATTTGTCCGCTCGAGTTAAAACGTAGCAGCTCCTTGGATATACTGTATAGCCACTTTTATGATCAACTACAGAATAACCACTAAAAACAAATATCTGTTGATCATTTCCAGCCGTTTTTGGGCTTCTCCTTCTAGATGAGACCTCCGTGATGGTGTAATTCAGAATCCCCCCGGATCAGGTCTACGGTACAGCGGCAGTCACAGCCACCTCAGCGGCCTTGCACAGCTCACTGCCCATGGTCATCAGTGCAGCTGGTTACATATTCGACGTGACATCTCCCTCCATCTTCTAATGAATTTTTTATGTCTCTTCCTCTCCCACTCACGCAGACGGGCCTCGTATCAGGCTGTTCTGTAAAACTCCGCTACTGTAAATGACAGCATTGCCTTTGGAGTCCGTGACCCTTCTGTCCTGCTATGCTATGGATCGCTCGACTGCAGCTTCCTCACTGATTGGATTGTCCAGAGACATTGTAATGCACAGTGTCGCCGCATTCGCAAGATTATTACAATCACTTGGAATGCTGAGGTACAAACTCGGGCATGCAAGGAAGGGGAACATGATGTCAAACATAAATATCCATGACATTATTTTTCTGACAAGGAATCATGAATAAATGTCTAATCTTGGTTGCCATATACGAGCAACGGCCCAGTAAGGGATATTTTCTCTCATGCATCCCCTCTCTGGCGATACTGATTTCACAGACAGACAAACTTCTGGATTTTACTCTCTGCTAAACTGACAGTTTGATGCCACACTTGTGTCGTGCATATCTCACCATGTTATAATGCACTCAGGTATTGACAGCCTCATTGATTTTTCGGGCCCCTGCAAAAGATCATTCAAAGGAGAGTAATGTGATAATACGCCGGCACTAGACATGGCTTTACGTCGAAGGAGAAATTTCTTCAAAACTCTTTACAGAGCTGATGGTGATTATGTAGTATATACTGTATAAAAACTTTTTGAATCCAATATTTATCCTACTTTGGATGACGGAATGGAGCTGCAGGAGACAACTATTGCATAAAAGTAATATCTCATGAAAATCCAACTCGGAATAATAAAAATCTGATTACTTTTATGGAAAGAAGTCTGAATTGAATTCTGTCAGATTTCTGTAAAAGCTGCAGCAGCACAAAATTACACATATGCCAAATTTCCCCTGCATGGCTGCAGATAGTTTACATGCACACTAATAATCCACTATTATTCTGAATAGTGGAGCATTTGGAGCATTTTCTGATTAAGACGTGCTTCTTTTTCTGTTATTCAGATTTTAGGAGCATTCTTTGGACATGTTTTCAGCACATTAAGTCCATCTCCACTGCATGTTTACGCCCTCAGTCTGTTCTCGTGCACAACTGTTAAAAGACTAGTTTGAAGAACACAGTTTTGCAAAACTTGCAGAATGGTGACAACGAGAGCATACCACAGGAGCAACACGAATGCAGTTGGAATAAAGGGAAACTGAAGTTATTTAAAGGCCCTGTTGAGACCTGCCATTGACATGTATCTTGTGTGATCCAGTCACAAGTGGACAGCTCTGAGTATGTTGTTTCACACCATTAGAATGCATCTCCACATCAGGCATCGAGTGACCACTAATCGGTAATCAGATCTCACTTCCCCGCTCTATATGTAAATGAACATGTAGTAAACTCCTGGCTAATACAGCGGATGTTGTGATGTAATATTACAGTAATGTCAGTAGTAATATCCTACATATTTGTGAATTTGCGTACATTTTTATTGTCAGGAGAATATTGATTAATAATTGATCAGCGCTGCCTAATTTGCCCTTTGAATGAACAGCCAATAGGATCACTTGCTCTCAGAAATGATCTGTGATTGGCCAGACTCCTGTGATGGGCTAGATTTATTAAAGCCTGAAAACAGAGCCATGAGGAGGTGCAGAAGTCTAGTTTTCTCACAGAACACTTAAATTAAAATAAGCTGAAAGGTTATAATGGACTTTTAGAGATATTCTGCCTACTGCCACTTTAATTTAACTAAATTATTATATTTTCAGTGAATAAAAAGAAAAAAAAAAACACCAAAATGCATCACATACAGCATGTGACCAGGAATTCCCCATTATGCCATTAGACCATCTCCCTGTGCAGGTCACGTTGACATTGTGGTTATTTCTGTAATGGTCCTGTCACATCTGAATAAAACCATGATGAACATTCATGGAGATCTATGATCTATCATCTATGATCTATCTATGTTTGAGCATGTATTCCATGTCTGAAAACGGGAGAAGGGCTGCAGATATTATCAAGCCTATTCAGATTAAAGTTTGACAAGGGATTTTGAGGAGGAGGGGAGATTGCAGAAAAAAATGACTTCAGTCTACTACTAACAACTAGTGTTCTCTGGAAACTCACTGCCTTACTGCTGCTATTAATTTGTATGTTCGCCTCATGTCTACATGGGTTTCCTCCCACATCCACACATGCAGGCTAGGTGAACTGAAAACACTCACGCACCCACAGGCGTACATGTGAGTGTTGGTCTATGTGTGTTACAGACTGCCCACCTGTCCAGGACATTTTCCCGCCTCTTGTCCAGTGCATGCTTGGACAGGCTTTAGCTGCCTGCCACGCTGAACAGCAGTTTTGAAAAGGATGGATAATTTTCCTCGGGGACTCTTTCTTTCCACAGTGAAACCAAGTTACTGTTAAAGCTTGTGAGCATCACAAAGAGTTTCACAGCAATACATAAAAAACCCCACACCCCCCACAGCTGGCAGCCCCCGAGAATTCCCTCCATCCCTCACAAAATCCATCTTTCAGCAAGTCGCCGAGCTGTGTTTGCTGACAAAAAGAACAACGGAAAAGTACTGCTTCTTTTGCACCGTTCTTGATGTAACAGTATAACCGCCGTTTCCTTCACTTCCCTGTGCACAATGAGGAGTTTAATGGTGATGTGCCTTTCATTCCTCAACCTGACAGTTCACCATTGATCATTTATCAAGCTGGGTGCTTGCCAGAGCCATCGATTGAGCAGGGGGGTGGGGGTGGGGGGAATAAAATAAGACTTGTGGAAGTGAAGTATGCTCCTTAGTGAACATACGAGCAACAACGTCTGATGAAATTTCACACTTTGTTCATCTCTGCTCGGTGCTGTTGATGAGCACTGTAGGGGAATGCTAAATGCGCTGGACGTGGCAGAAGGGAATTGATTATGTGGGTGTGTGTGAGAGCCTGTGAATGTGAACACATGCCTGTATGTGTCATCATGCGTCCCTGCCTTTGTGCATGTGTGGCTCGTTTGACCATATATGAGTAATCCTCAAACTCCAGCTGACTGAAGCCTCTTTTTCAGCGAGGCAGCCGGGTCCTTGCCAGGTCTGCAGAGCAGCATGCAGTGATATTGTGCAGGGGTTAAGTGGCCCAGAATCTAATCAGTGTTGCAGCCCTAAATCACACTCACTGGCTGGACCACAACGCTCGGTCTGTCCTTCAGAAAAGGGAAGCTTTCCACGACTCCTTCCATATTGTAATTATTTCAACTGGATATGAGCTATTGCACTTATTGGCTGGGGCAAGGCACCGGCTGCTTTCCCTCTCATTGGCTGCCTGGACACCTCTGTGCCACCTCCCATTGGCTGCCTAGAGGAGTGTGGGAGGAGAGCTCACCCCATCCTCCCCCTGTGGCAGAGCGTGTAAATGTAAAGACTCTTTCTCTGCCTATTATCTGAGTGATTCGGGGTTTTGGTGTCTGCCTCTGAGCGTGTGTGTATGTTGGAGGGAGAAAAGAGATAAAGAGAGAGAGAGAGTAAAGGGAGGGAGAGGCAAGCAGCGTTTCTTCTCCCCCCTTTAGCCTCCCCGTCTCCCTGCTCCCTGTCACTCCATCCTTCCTCCCCTCTCCTGGACCACCCTCCAGCCCTGCTTCGAGCCGGACCGAGACCCCCCTACCACCCAGACCACCCCGGGACCCTTTGACTCTCCTCACTTCTCCGTCCCACCAACCAAAACCTCTCAGCAGGTAAGACTCTGCTTATTTCAGCTGGTACTGATGCTTTAAAAAGTACTTCCCACCTCTCCTTCTGCTCTTGTTTTTGTTTTCTTTACACTCTCTGTTCTCTTTGGCCTCTCCGCCTTTCCTCTATGCATATTTCAAGTTCTCCCTGCAGCACTTCAGTCCCTCTCAGACAAGTGACACAGTTGCAGGAAAAGATATGAGCGAGGTCACTGTATTTATCATCTTCCTCTGATATCTACATTCCCCTCCCTCTCTACCCCACAATCGCTTCATCTCCTCTGCTCATGTCTTTCGCAATCTCATCCCCTCCGGCTTTAAGCGGGTGCAAATTCAGTGAGAAAGTGAGGCAAGTCTTTTATTTCTAAGTCTGCCCGGGGCACAAGTTGACAAGGACAACATGCTGTATTTCGGTTATAGAAAATGCATCTCTAATTCATTTTTGAAAAGTCTTTCTGTTAGTTGGTGACAGCTATTTATAGGCGCTGACGCGCCAGGCACACGTGCTTTCGCTAGGCCTCTTCCCTGATGCCGGGACAGAACACAGGACTGTCCACTGGCTCCAGAACGCATGACATTGCACAAAGTGTAATGACTTTACAAGGCAGTGACTTGCTTGATTGAATCAAGCAATCCTTCCAGCAAGAGAAGTCCAATATTAACATGGCCCATAAAGCATTCCTGGCAACAGCAGAGGAGACAAAAAAAAAAAAAAAAAACTGCTTAGTTCTCCATCCGCACATCCTGTACTTTACCAGGAAGGGGAGAGAGAGAGAGAGAGAGAGAGAGAGAGAGAGAGAGAGAGAGAGAGAGAGAGAGAGAGAGAGAGAGAGAGAGTGTGTGTGTGTGTGTGTGTGTGTGTGTGTGTGTGTGTGTGTGTGTGTGTGTGTGTGAGACAGATATACTGCTAAAGTGCTTGAGACATCAATACTGTCAGCCAGGAGTTTTTAAAGCCACTCTCTCATATCTGAAAATTGGACCTTACAACAATGTCAACAGCTGAGGAAATGCTTCTCTGGTGTGGTGTTTTGTTTCTTTGGAGGCTGCTTGTGAGGAGGTGGGTGTTTAAATGTTTAAATAATTGATGAGGAGCAAAGGTGGATGAAAACAGATGTTTTTAATCATTTATTATATCAACATATTACTTCAATTTGTAAATAGCACCTATAACCCCCCCAAAATATTTACAAAGTAGGGCCATCAAAGTTAACGCAATAATAATACATTAATGCAAATTTAACGCATTAAGACATTCAATCTTTCAGAAGTTGTGTCATTTTTAAAGCTACAGTGACGATATTGGCATCATACGAAACTGCAAAACCCAACGAATCCATTGGTACCAACCATGTCATACCGGTTGCAAAAGAGGTTAAATAACACATTGGAAAAACTGTCATGTCCATCTTCAAAGGGGTCTCTTGACCTCTGACCTCCAGATGTGTGGATGTAAATGGGTTCTCTGGGTCCCCACCAGTCTCCCCTTTACAGACATGCCCACTTTATGATAGTCCCAGTCAGTCTGGATCAAGTCCTAGTCAAGTCAGCACTCTGACACACTGACAGCTGTTGTTGCCTGTTGGGCTGCAGTTTGCCATGTTCTGATTGGAGCAGATTGTTGATGCTAAAGTCAGAACCTGGGAGAGTTTCTGGATAATATTTGTCATTGATTTGTGTTAATTGATTTACAATATATACACATACGTTTGCATAAAGCAGCATATTTGCCTGCTCCTATGTCGATAAGATTATTAAATGCTTGACAATTTTCCCTTTAAGGTTCATTTTGAAGAGATAAAAAAATCTGTGATTAACTTGCGATTAATCGTAATTCATGTTTTTAATCTACTGACAGCTCTGCTACAAAGTTATGAGTGTGCATTTTATTCTTTCAAAGTCTTCAGATTAAAAGCACAATGTTATTATAATCCAATCACAGGTTTAATGCCTTATTGAAGGCATTTATATTTGTTTTACTATTTTGAGCCTGTAATCATATCAAGTTTGCCCGTGACTTTCAACTTTAAATAAACAAACCGGCCTTTCAGACAGTTTGACTTTTCTTTCTGTGATAATTATTTTCTAATTTACACAAAGAGAGCATCTGTGACAAAGCATCCTGGGAATGAGGGTCTTCCCAGCAGGGCTTCCTCCAGGGACAGCAGCTTTCACAGGAAAGCTTTCAGTTTGTGTGCAACAGCTGAATGAAAAGAGCGGAAATCCTTGACACCTAAAATCTAACTCTGAAACCTCTGTTGTTTTTTTTGACTGTCAGTGAAGAGCGTCTTTATTCATGATGATGTTGACATGCATTCAGGTGCTGGGTTGTTAGTTTATTAGCATGTGTAAATTGGGTGTCTTTACTTGATGAAGAAACATGCAGGTGTATTTCTGCATTACCCCACAGATGCTCAGCTGGCTCTAGACCAAATACGAAAGCACAATCACAACTGCTCATCCTCCCTGTATTAACCCAGACTCTAATTCCCACGTATCATCACAAAGAGCATTTTGATAGAGGCGTTTAAACCTTAATAGAGTCCAGGCTGTATGCAGAGTTATATTGCTCACTGAACAAAAATACAAATTAAAGGGATAGTTTGGATTATTTGAAGTGGGGTTGTATGAGGTACTCCGTAGTCAGTGTATAGAGTCCTACAGCAATGAGTCCTAAACCAGAAATGAGTTAGTTTTTTTTTTAGTTAGATGCCTGAAATAAGGCATGTGGTTAACATAAGCTGAAGAGATTTTAATGTTTTGTTCTATGATATAAAATGTGATTAATACCATCCATCCATCCATCCATCCATCCATCCATCGTCAACCGCTTAACCCGTTAGTGGTCGCGGGGGGGTTGGAGCCGATCCCAGCTGGCTTAGGGCGAAGGCGGGGTTCACCCTGGACAGGTCACCAGTCCATCGCAGGGCTGTGATTAATACCCCACTCATGAATTTTGAACTCTTTGTGTCTTAAAAAAGGCGGTTGCTCGTGTGACTGTGGTGTAGTTTGTTTATAGTGTAGCGTTAGCTTTTTTCTTCTGACGATTACATTCACGATTCAAAATTCATAAAAGTGGTGTTCATTTGTGGAGATTATCTTTCTGAACAAAATGTGTAAGTATCATAAATGTTTCTTTGCCACAGAGCTTATTTTCTGCAATAATCCAAAACCCGATGGAAAAATCCCATTGACGTTTTGCAGAGGGAACCAGTCATCCTGGATCACTCTATTACCTACAGTAGATGACGGTCGGCACACCCCCAGAGTGGAGAAACACAGTAGTACTGACACCAGAGCAAAGCAGTACAGCAAAACATGATATGCCTTGCTTTTAGGAGGTTAAACATGTTTTGACTATGGATAAGTGCCTCATACAACCCCACTTCAAATTATCCAGACTATCCCTTTAAGGTGAAAAATGTGTGTCACCAATAAAAGCAAACTTAAACTCGGCAGACTGACTGTAGCTGAGCTGTATTTTGTGAATTACTTATTTTGATGAATGAACAGATGACATATAGTCTCAATGGAAAATTATTTCTTAGTTTTTTGAGGATTCTTCTAATAAGGTCGGTGACATCCTTAAATGTCACAAACCTGAACTATCTTCTGAAATTCACTAATATCTTTAAATAACTATCAAGTCAAGGTTTAGTCAAAGTTAAGCATAATATCGGTCTAAAGGTCACTGAGTGAACTAAATAATTCTGAATGAAAATAAAATGGATTTGCTGTTGATTTTATTCTCACCACATGAGCCCAGCTGCTCTTATGCAGCCATATTTAATGCACTTACTGCACGTCAGCCCTTTCAGTGGAGCTCTCATAAGAATGCATACATAAAATCCCCTGTAGAATGACATATTTATGAGCCTTGGTGATGTGTTTGCACACTCCTGCTTGTGCACTTGCATGCCGTCATGAGCCACTGCTTTAAGCTTAAGTTGAGCTACATGCCGTTAATGGAGACAATGAGCGTGACCCACCATGTCAGACTAGTTTTACACTTTCACGTCACATAATGCCTCAGATGTCAGTTTGGGGAGGTAGGTGTTGTGAAGGTTTGGGACTTGAGTTGAGCAAAACACACAAATGCAGTCGTTGAAGTGGCAGCATATGAAATGTGAGCGGACAGGCTTTTGTTTTTTAAATGACGTCACTGAGAAAAGACCGGGATGGAGCGGAGGATACGACTCACCAGTTGATCATGGGCTAGCTGCTGATTATTCAATGAATCCTCAGTAA
This sequence comes from Pterois miles, assembly GCA_947000775.1. Taxonomy (NCBI): domain Eukaryota; kingdom Metazoa; phylum Chordata; class Actinopteri; order Perciformes; family Scorpaenidae; genus Pterois; species Pterois miles. The sequence goes on from CAMQGK010000238.1 coordinate 2,533,364, forward strand.
TCATACATTAATGCATATATTCTCTGTAAACATCTTCCTCAAAATTCACTTTCAGTGTGTTCCTGTTTCCACGGCTAATTCGTCATTTGGAACAACCACACTATAAAAAGATGGATCACATGTATCCAGTATACTATTCAGTAAGCCCTGCTTCCTTCTATGTAAAGCCAGTGCTCTGCAAGCAGCTGGCCCTTTGTGCCTTGGCCCATTCGAGCCGTTCCGGATCTCCCGCTGGCCTGGCTCAGGGCACAGAGTGTGCCGGGAGTCGCCTGGGTAGGGACTGGCTCAGTGTGGAAAAGGCCACTGACACCGACTGGCTGCTGTCTTGGTAGCTGTCACAGAATGGTGGAGGACAAATGGACGCAGACAAAAGGGCTGCAGAGGAATTGCTGTTTGGAATTTCTCCACTGTGGGACCAATAAAGGAATATCTTTTATATATATAATTTGATAACACAGGATTCAATCAGGAATTGCATCAGCTTTTGAAGATTTGATTCGAAAATTAAATTAGAGTCAAAACAAAAGCTGCTTTGAATTTTATTGGCTTTTTAATGACTTTAAGGTTTCTTACCGATCTGTTTGCCTTTCCAGTGAGTCATACAGCAAACAAACAAGAGACTGAATTAATTATTTATTTCAAGAGCATTCTGTTGGATTCAATTTATTATTTATAATTATTTTCAAATACTTTTCAGATTATTTTTTATCTAGTCATACTTAATGAATTTTCATAGTCAGACATTTCTATGAGTCATCTTTCAAATAACTTTTGATAACTGACAGCTGGTGTATAAGCTCCGTAATTAGCAGGAGCAAAACTTCGTAAAGTACTCAAAGCTAGAATCTGTAGGACCTGTAAATCATCTGTTCTATCCAAAAATAGACTGGGACACACAGTAATGTTTTTATCACTACTATTTAACCCCCTGAGACCCACAATAGACCCATTTTGTCTTGTTTTAGGGGTACAGGGGGTCTTTAGGGGGAGACAGCAGGTGTACTTTATCTGAAAGCTGGGAACCTGAAGATTAATTTGAGATGCTGCACTGGGTGTCAATTTGTTCTAGTGATAAATCACGAAGATCCATAAACACGTATTTAAAATGAATTATTAAAGTGTAGAAGGGTTGAGAACATTATGGTAGAAGTATATGATGGTCATCCTCACGCTCTATTATGTCTCATAACGTTGCAGCATTTTTTGGGTTCGTTGCACAAATTTGGTGCTAAATTTAACCATTTTGTTAACGCTTGAGAATTGATTAAAATGACCAATAATCCCTTCAAAATACCACATTAAGACACCAAGACCTGGAAGAACACCATTGAATTGCATTTTCTGTTGATTCGATGGTGAACACTTCTGTTGTGGAAACTGCTCAGAAACTCCCACATTGTCAGTGTAGCTAGGAAAGCCATCCATCGTCTGAATGTTCGAGTAGTAGTAGTAGTAGTAGTCAGTGTAGCTAGGAAAGCCATCCATCGTCTGAATGCTCAGTAGTAGTAGTAGTAGTAGTAGTAGTCAGTGTAGCTAGGAAAGCCATCCATCGTCTGAATGTTCAGTAGTAGTAGTAGTAGTAGTAGTCAGTGTAGCTAGGAAAGCCATCCATCGTCTGAATGCTCAGTAGTAGTAGTAGTAGTAGTAGTAGTCAGTGTAGCTAGGAAAGCCATCCATCGTCTGAATGTTCAGTAGTAGTAGTAGTAGTAGTCAGTGTAGCTAGGAAAGCCATCCAACATCTGAATGCTCAGTAGTAGTAGTACTAGTAGTAGTAGTAGTAGGTCTCTAGTTTGTGGCTGTAATGCTTCATGAGGCTGTGTATATCCTAGAGGTCACCACAGGTCATTTTTAAAGTGAGGTCAAATTTCAAAAAATGGTGTCACTACAATGAAATTGCTACTACGAGGACTAACACTAATACACATCACTAAATGTGAACTCACTGGAGTCTCAACTGTGATACTGAATTTATGTCATTCCAAGACTGTTTAGGGACCCCAGTATGCAGAAATATTATAAGACACCATTCAAAAATAGGCAAAAATAGCACATTCATGCTGCATTCAAAAAACTGCTTGGTTGTTGCCCAAAACTGGTAGTACTGAGGCCACCCAAAGGGCCCATTTCTATTCACATATCTTGAGGTCAGAGGTCAACGGACCCCTTTGACAATGGCCTTACCAGCTTTTCGTAGCCAAACTGTAGCCCAGCTTTAGGACATTATTGTGTTATTGTGCCATCCTTGCTGACAAGTGAGCATGACACAGTTGGTACCAGTGGATTCCTTAGGTTTTCATATTGTACTGTACAGTATGTGCAGCTTCATTCTAGCTCGAAAAGTTAATCTGCTTCAGCTTAAGATACGTACGTCACTGATCCCCTGGGAGGATAGTCGGGTCTTCTGGAAAACATAAAATCAGTCAGGATCACAGGTCTCAGAGGGTTTATGTTTTAGTCTAAACGGTTTAGACACATTGCATAGCTTGTGTTTAGAATAATGCAGACATGTTATGGTCCTGCTGAATAATTTGTCAGTCTTGTTTTTACGCCATATTCTTTTGACATGTGAAATCTGATTAATTACACAGACCACCTGATTGAGCACAACATAAGGGCCATTAAATTAAAAGGGGTTCACCACCTGCAGTCAAGGCTGGATTAAGATCCCACCCACCTTCAAAAATCACACCATCGGTAGCGCATCAGTCAACGTTGATCCAGTCATCACATAACCTACGTACTTCAGTAATGCCACTTCCGGAGTTATTTGAAACCCAACCACAGTATTTTCCTAAACCTAACTAACTAGTTTCATTGCCTACACCAGGATTTTGTTACCTGTGAAGACAGAGTACGCATGTAACCAGCAGAAACTGACACGTTTGTAGGAAAACAAGCAAAAAGGAGGACCAAACCAAATTATTTAGTCTTAAAGGGGACGTATCATGCTCATTTTCAGGTTCATACTTGTATTTTGGGTTTCAACTAGAACATGTTTACATGCTTTCAGGTTAAACACAACAGTATTATTTTCATACTATCTGTCTAAATATACCTGTATTCACCCTCTGTCTGAAATGCTCCGTTTTAGCGCCTGTCTCTTTAAGAGAAAGCCTAGTCTGCTCTGATTGGCTTGAGAGAAGCTCCAGATACCCAGATTTATGTGTACAAACACTCAAAAATTAGTTTTTAGGTTTAGTTTTTGTGTCCCCTTTAAAAAAACATGTAACATAATGTAACTTGTTACACAAATGCAAAACAGTAAAGTAGAGTTTGAACTGTTTAGTTGTTATTCTCACTGACTTTACTGGGGCTTACTACTGACAATGTCGTCCCGCCATCAGCATGATCTAACTCATGGCAAGACTGCTGGAATGATAAATATTCAGAAATTTGTATTTCATTTTTTTTTATCCTGCTTGGTGAACACAATGAAAAAAAAAAAACACAATTAAAAAACAAAAAACAGGAGAGTGGTCGATCCATGGCAGCATGCTCAGGAATGCTGTTTGACAATGCAGACTAGCACAGCCATACCATCTTCACAGCTCAATGTGAAAACAGTGTTGTTTTTACAGTTAAAGTCATATGTTTTAGTAATGAATCCTGTGTGAGCGTGTACTGCACACAAATCAAACAGTGAACACGACATACAACAGTATATCTGCATTAGGGGTGTAGGAAAATATCAAAAATATTCAACGAGTATCGTGATATTATGTTTTGTGATACAGTATCAATCCTCAAAAACTATTCATTTTAAATTACTAGTTTACATGCAAAGATTAACTCAGTCAATCCTATTTAATTTGCTAAGATATGTGATCTCTCAGTGTATGAACCCTCTGAAAGGAGTGCTAAGATGTTTCAGGGACTGTGATAAATGCAAATGCAGATCCCACTGAGGTGAAAAATGCTAACTTCTATTACTCAGATTTTATGCATGTTGCAGTGTATTTTTATACTATGACAGCTTTCCAATAATTAGATTAAAAAACAAAACAAAAACACAATGTATTGCCTTGTTTACAGTATCACAATACCGCAATTAGGACTTTAACAAGATAATAATGCGTTTATGCAAATTTATTTTAATGCCACTAATAACACAATAATTTTACATATTAATGTAAATTAATGTAGATTGTAGCGGGCTCCGTTTTAAAGCTAGAATGAAGATACTGACATCATATAAAACTAGAAAAAGAAAATGGTACCAACCATGTCATAGCTTGTCGGGATAGAGGCTAAATAACGCTACGAATTTACGCTAAATTTTAGCAAGGAAAAAATGTCGTGTCCATTTTCAAAGGTGTCCCTTGACCTCTGACCTCCAGATGTGTGGATGTAAACGGGTTCTCTGGGTCCCCACCAGTCTCCCCTTTAAAGACATGCCCACTTTATGATAGTCCCAGTCAGTCTGGATCAAGTCCTAGTCAAGTCAGCACTCTGACACACTGACAGCTGTTGTTGCCTGTTGGGCTGCAGTTTGTCATGTTCTGATTGGAGCAGATTGTTGATGCTAAAGTCAGAACCTGGGAGGGTTATCTATATATATATATCTATACATATATATGGCATTGTTTTGGGTTAATTAAGTCCCAATAATATATAAAATGATATATTTTCATAAAGCAAGTACTACTCTAAGGTACGTTTTGAACAGATAAAACATGTGATTAATTTGCAATTAACCATAATCAATTATGGACAATCGTGATTAACCGCAATTAAATATTTTAATCAATGTACAGCCATAATGGCAACATTGAATTATAAACCCTGTATCATGAAACATAATATCACCAGATTTTTGCCAATGCACAGCCATAATCCTCATTCAATGGTTCTTTTATCCTGCGAAAAGTTATTCCTCATTTTTTTAAATTTCCGCAGGTTGCATACAGTCTTTTCAAAATAAACTTCCATCTTAGCAGGAAACTACTTGGTTAGGTTTGGGAATAGATCGTGGTTTAAGTTACAATAGCAACTGAAATGGTGTAACTCAAGTAGGGAAGTTATGTGACAAATCAACATTGACTTCTGGCTTCACACAGGAAATGAACAGTGGTCTCATTGGCGAAAGTCCGGTGTTTTTGTCACCCACCCATCCACCTCAACCTCCTCCCTATCTGGCATTTGTCATGTACTTATACTTCCTGGTTCACGATTAGGTGGATTAAATATGCATTGATTTTGTAGGATATAAACAAATAACAGTGCAGTACTTTTTTTTAGGTGTAGGTCCAGCCTGCATACAAACAGGCGTTCCATAGGGCCATCTAACCTCTCTTCACACTCTCTCCATTGATTAGTAGCTCTCAACTGGGTTGTAAACTTAAAAAACAATCTATCCTGTGTCATAATTCATAGCAAAATGTGAGGTGTTGGAGGGTGTGAGGCAGGCGAGCGGACGAAATTAAACATGGCACCTTTTAAAAGTTGAAGCTATTGGAGAGAATTATGATCGGTGAAACCTGAGGGCCTTTTTGTCTCCGTACGAAGCCACTGGCTGATGTAATTTAAGCTGGTGAAGGCTTGCGAAATCAATCAGAGAGGAAGAAGAGTTGGGAGAGGAAAAATGGAAGAGGCTGTGGGTTAAGAAGGAAAGGTGGAGCAGGAACAGGGCTTTAGTCTTCCCTGCTGCTTTCCCAGCATCACTCTGGGTGGTGAAGTATGGTCATAAATAGGCAGCCCCTCTGCCCCCTGTGTTAGTGCTATTTTTATACTCGCTAATGCAGGGGGTTTGGAGAACCAGCTCAGGGGGTGAAGTGACAAGAACATATTATTGTTGGCCTGGAGTTAAGAGAGCTGCAGTGATCAAAGAATGATGCATATACCCATGGAGGGGCAGAATGAGCATTGTGTTATGTCTTTATAAGACTACAGCTTCAACACGCTCATTTATGACTCTGCTGGGATCAGGCATGTGTTGAAGCATTTGTATTTATTTGTATTATTGAATAAAATTCCAAATATGGTTTTGGTTTAAGATGTTATAGAGTGAAATCAGAGGTCAAAAGTTCAACTACAGGTCCACATTTCTGCCTACATTTTGTTTCCTATTAGAGAGCACTTTGTGCAGAGTATTTTGTTCTTGGTTAACACAAAAGGAAAGGTGAGACTGTTTCCCATGAATTCTGTGAAAACAGCATGTTTGTGCTCACGGAAACCCACTGAAATGAATTGAGTTTTCTCACAAGAGAAAGATGAAATGAATGCTGTGTCACAAGAATCAGGCGGTAGTTTGACATTTGATAAGCACAACAGAAAGAAAGGCTGAGACAGTTCAGATAGTGTTGGAGCAGATATCGAATATTAGCCTTGACCTCGGAGGATATGGGTTATATTTTCCACCCATGCCATGAATCATTCTACTGCCAGTTAGGTTTTATTTGTCACCGTTGTTTTTAAAATTTAATGGCCAAAATCTCTCTAACCAAAGCACATTTTTGATGTTAAAATGGTTAAAATCCTGCTGATTTACTGTAATCCAGTTTGTGATGGACAAACATCGTGCACACCTTAGTTGTGCCTGCAACATGTAATTAATTATTTAAAGGTCTGCGTGGGACTGTTTTTTAAATCCTGCACCCACCTGCACACCCAGAGTTTCCACCCACTCGTGCACAGCCCTACAGAGATTCAATCCGGCCTACAACAATGTTCAGCAAAGCTGCACCATCCTGCAGGCAAAATAAGACGCGATACCCCCACAGATTCAGTTTCTCTCTGCATGTCTTGACCTCTCTATACATCCTGCTGGTGCATATTGTGTATGTGTATCTCTGTGTATTTATGTAATTTCTTATTCATCCATTAATTACCATTGTTCCTCTGACATGGCCTTCCTAATGTGGACTAAATGATGAAGTACTGAATATTTTAACCCTGAGTGTATAGCCTTTAGGTCTGAGGAGGTCAACAGTCAGAGTTTTTTTCTGTTTTTTTTGGTAGTTGGTAACAAGACTACTGCTCAGGATTTGCTTGTTCAGAACTAGTTTGAAATACGTGACGTCGGCGACCGTTGATCTGATCGATTTCACACTTGGAGGGTGCATGGTAGAGGACTCCTGGAGGTGTAGCGTCGAGTGTGAGCTCTTGAGATCTACGGGACATATTTATTATTAGTGCACTATGTACACACTGTAGTGTCTTGAGAGGGGACCCCTATCAAGTGTTACACCAGCAAACAGCCCATTTTATCTGTAAACCCATAATCCATAACCCTAATAGTCTGAAAAATGTTATTTCAAACAGAAGCACATTATTTATAAGGGGTGCAACAATTCAATTGTTAAAGTATTGATTTACATTACAATGATCCAACTATCGACAGGTACTCAACAAGTTGTCTTTCACAGCAGGACGTATAGATCTAAAACTGATTTGCAAGGTAAATAATCTTATGTATCAATACTAGGAATTTACACCTTTATTTAAGCACAACAAATGTTATATGGATGCATTTTTTAATAGTAAAGAAATGTTAAACATCACTCTGATTCACTCTCCCTGTGTATGACATCATCAATATGCACCAGCAGCGACGATCTCAAAAAGACGACAACAAACAAGAAATTTCCAGCGTGTGGAAACATTTTGACTTTTGCAAAAACGGGAGATGTCCTTGATGATAAATTGCTCGCTGTTTGCAGAATATGCAAAGGTGAGATAAAATAATAAAATAATAAAAAACAAGGACAACACAACCAATCTTTCCATGCGTCTACTGACAGTGGTTTAACCTAGTGCTTCCATTTTCATTTTCAGTATTGCACTACCGCAAATGAGAACAATAGCAGCAGGTTCAACTCCTGTTTACCAGCCTGAAGAAATGTTGGTGGTTTTTTTTTATTAACTATTATTCTTCTACAGTTTAAATTGCAGGTGGTTCAACTAGAATAGTTACGTTTTTTTGTTAAATATCGTACTGCCTTGTATCTTGAGAACTGAAGCATCATATTCTGAAGTAGCACTTTTTTAAATTATTTCCAAATGATCATGTATGTATTCATCATTAATCGTGGGGTTTACTTGTTTATACCATAATTAATGTATCCCTGATTCCCTTACAAGAAAACCTTTGAGGAATCCTGACCTGGACTGTCCAGTATCCAGCTATTTATTTCACACTAACTGAAATTTTGGCAAACAAAAGTTACTGTATTGATTTTTTCATTGAATCGTATCATATCACTCTGGATGAGCCAAATATTGTCTTTGAATTGTATTGGAACCAAGGAAAGTGATAGTTATCAGCTTATTATTTTGCAAAAAGGGTGTCGGCAAACCCACTCACAATATTTTTTTCCTACTATGGTAAAGGCATGACCTGTCCTACTCTGCTTCAGATTGGCTTTTTTTTAATATTATTTTTTTTGTAGAGGGTTTTTCCAGTTTTTATTTAGAGTGACAGTGTTGAAAGGGGGAGACAGAGGAGATGACAAAGGGCTCGAGGCTGGATTTGAATCCAGGCCTGCTGCGACAAGGACTCAGCCTCGGTACAGGGGACGCCTGCTCTACCTGGTGAGCTTGATATTCTTTCAGTAGGGGAGTGGTGGGTCATGCATTTGCAGGGATATGGGTATAGCTCACTCTTCGTCTGTGTTCATGTGAACTTTTACACTTGAATGATGTGGTTACTATCACATTGCTAGGGGACGCCATGGCGGGTGTATTAATAAGGACCCAAGGAAGCACAATGTCAAGTGTGAAGTTGTTCGGATGAGCGGTTCAAGAAAGCTGCACCATTTTAATGGAAAAACAAAAATGTCAACCATGTGGTTACACATTAAAAGTCAAGTCATGTGTTTTGATGACAGCTGAGTTCCATCACACACATGTATCACCTGTAACACAGCACGGCATTTCTAAACTGGCTTCTGCCCCTCTATCAACATTTCAACAGCACTTTCAGGCTGATTTTTGAATGATACTTGCTAAAATCTCTTGGCGTGGAGCAAATCATGGTACATTCTGTAAATGGAAAAACGCTTTATGGCCTTTGTTGTCACCAAGCCAAGGCAGAACATAAATCAGAATCAGACTGTGACAGCTCAGCAACGCTGGCGACTGCTGCTGACAGTAGGGTCTCATATATAGTGCAGTGGGTCACAACAGCACGTGAAATGCACTGTAGGCTGAATTTAACCAAAACAATGGTGATCACAGCGTCATTCATAGCAAATGTGGAATCTATTTGTAGAATGAGCAGGGAATCATCACACTATGAGGCGGTTACACTGAATATGATGATTCACAATGAATAAAAGCATGCATTAAATTCACCGTATCCTCTTCAAAGAAAAGGGAAAAAAACAGTCATGTTTGCAGCTTACAGTGAAAATGCACGTCTGGTGATGTCAGGAGAAAGTGTAACAGATATGCTAAAGCTCATCTCTTAGCCTGGGCTCTTGGCACTCGCCACTGCCTCTCAGCGTTTTTGCTTGATTAAAAAGCGCCCAGGAGTTTGTAAGCGCGTGGTAGGTGCGAGCGCACACCCTGACAGCTTAACATACTGATTATTCAAGCCTCTTAGGCTAAGCCACGGCACTCGAGTGATGAACGTCAACTCCCCTCTCTCCCTCACACACTCTCGGTTTCTTCCTCTCTTTTATTCTTCATTTGAAAGAGTGGAAAGCCAGTGACAGCTTGCAGAAGGCAAACCTGTTGTCTGGGAAGCCGAGGGGATCAGTGACACAGAGATTCATACACTGCCGAGGCTTTATTTAGACATAATCCACCCAGCGTAGGGTCCTTGATCGCTACTTCTTGTATGGAGCTGGCTAGCAGTAGCCAGGCTCTGTATTGTCCTACACCACGGACCATAGGGAAAGTCCCTCCGATGGGGTTTAACGCATTAGTGGTTGTCTGGTACACTCAGATGTCCTCCTGGAGGGGTCAAAAGTGCTGTTTTGTCGTAACAGCAAATTATACGCCGTTTCTTGACATGGCTAGTATGTATAGGGATCTGTCATCTAAACTGTGTCTTTCACCATCCCTGCTCTGTTGTTGTTGCACAATGGCCATATACACTGTGTTGGCACTGTAGTTTCTGCATCACTACAGTGCAGTGGTACAAGGTTATTCTAATTTATGTGTATTCATAATCTCAAGAATGTTTATGGTTCCATTTAAATGTCATTCTAGACAGAAACACTTCCATAATGGTAACAATGAACTGCCACTGTTGTGTATTTTCATGGCTAACACTGCCAGTGTAAGCCGGCCCTTTGTGTATGTGGGCTGCGTACACTCTCAGCTTGCTGGCGAGGCCGCGGCTACCACCACCGAGCCACACCTGACCGACAGATTGGCCCCAGCTGGAGGCTGAGGCAGGAACGGACACAGCAGATGCTTACCTAGTGATTCAGCTCATACTGCGGATATGTACTGTACAATGGAAGTGAAGAAAATGCCACTTCAACTGCCGCTTGCGGGTCTTGGGTTGACTGATTGGTGGTTTGATTACAGACGAAACACTTTGAGGGATAAAGCTTGTGATTAGGGCTCGGTGACATGACAATATACTGTGTGTGTGTGTGGGGGTATTTATATATATATATATATATATACATGCATACATGCATACATACCATGCATACATACATACATGTATACATGCATACATAGCTCTATATTGGGGCTGTCACTTGATTAAAATTACTTGAGGGCTTGAGTTTGCCATGTTATCATTTGACTACCGTATTTTTCTCACTATAAGGTGCACTGGATTATAGGGCGCACTATCAATGAACGTGTCTGTTTTCATACATAAGGCGCTCTCGCCATTATCCGAGTCAGTCTCTGCTGTTACTTAGATGTTCAGAGATGATTTCGGCCTTCGTGAAAGCTCGGATGACACTTGACACTGATACCTCGGCCCAGGCATCCACGATCCGAGATGAGCCCGGCGTTGCCTCCCTGTCTTGGTGAATGTGTGTTTGCCTTCTGTCATCCAACGCTCCCACTCAGCTCGCAGTTGGATTTGGTTTGCGAGTTCCAGGTATTTAAGGCAGCAGGGCAGTAAATAAACCACAGCACCCATATTCACATTTGCATTTAAGGAAAACGCCACCCGATGCAATGACGTGGCACACTGATATGGTTTTATAGTTTTTTGGATAACGATGGATGGAGCTCTTTAGCTGTGTTGCAGCGTTTGTGATTCTCATAGGATTTGTCCAAGAAGGAAGAAAAGTACAGAATATCGCCAGACTTGTCCTACATATACTCTGCAAATATATTCAAAAACATATTTCAATTTGAAATTGTTGTGGTTTTATTTTATATTGGAGTCCTGCAAATAGCGGGAACTTTTTAGAATTATACTTGTGAAGCCCATCAGAAATAGCTGTGTTACAGGCAATAAAACAAAGTGTTAATCAGTTAAGACATGAAGAAAACATCTCTGCAGTCACATTTCAGTGGAGTTTTACAGTGAAAAGCGAAACGTAGCTGAAAAAAAAAACAACATTTAAGCAGCTGTAGCAGGACAACAATGGCAGGGATCCAGCAGATTACTAAATGAAGATATAGAGTATTTTAATTTTTAGGTTATTAGGCTGGGCAACAAGTCTGTTAACCCTGCTGTGAACTGCAGAGCATGTCTTTATATATTTGCCCACGTTCAGTCTCATCTGTCTCTTCCTTCTTCTTTAATCCTCCTACCTCAGAGGAGAAACAATGAGATAGCTGTGCTCTCAGTTTCCCTGACACACTTTTCCTGAACGCTGTCTTTACTTTTTTATTTTTATACTTTTTCGTGCCGCTCCCGAAGCATCCGAAGAAGAGGCTGCTAAGTCAGCGAAAACTCAGCCGAGTGTGCTTAAGCAGATGTAGAAAAAGAGGCGAGAGCTTCAGGAGCTTGAGAAAACACTTCCCCGGGTTGCTGCCGCTGGCGTGTGCTCAGCGTCTTAGGTAATGGGTATGATGGGAAAGGGGGGGGGGGGGGGGGGGGGCAGCCGTAATGAAATGGGGGCAGGTCTGAAAAAGGAGAGCTTAAAATCCCATTAGCCTACGCTGTGCTATTCCACCTACCCATATGTACATTAATCACTAAAAAATTCAGAGACCCCCCTGGGGGACACATTTAAGGATTCCTTCATGTACTATTATGAGTCTGGATGCCTGGATGCACCAAATAATGCTGAAAGTGTGCATTAACTTCTGTTAAACTAACTGTCAAGAGGACGTCACCCTACAGCTGTGCCTTGTTCTCCGGTCTTTCTTTTCTTTCCCTAACAGGAAAGAGAAAATGCTCTTAACCCTCCCTTCTTCCTCTATTATTCATTTAATGGAATACTGAAACTGTGTCAGAGCAACTGCTCAGATATTGTACCAGACCTGGTGGTGCAATAGTGGCTCTCCTTCCCTGCTGCCTTGTAGTCTTCACTCTCTAGTTTGCATGACGGTACCTTGTTCTCTTATCTCCTCTCTGTTATCACATGATGACATTAGAGAATGACATCTGCAGGCCCTGTTCAGACACCATGTGTTTCAGATGAGCACTAAACAATGGCGACAATCGTTCAGACAGCTAAAACCAAGAACTGCCCTCTTGTTGAGTCGGGCAGACACAATGCTCAGACTCAAAACTCTCATTCTGCTGCCCTGAGTGTTGACTCTGTGACACCAAGTGCAAGCACATTAACCATAAGAACATCCTCTTGATTTTTTTTTTTGACGTTTTGCAGAGATCATTGTGAGCTGAGCCACAATCTGTTTCCCTGCAGGCGAATCTGAAGTGGAGGCAGATTATTTAACCAGCATGGTGTGATCTGAACGCATTCGGATTTGATGGAACTTTATCCATCGGCTAATTCGCTTTTGTCGTTCCGCAAGACGGAGAGCCGTATGACATTATGATTACCCCCCCCCGTAATCATTGTGCAAGCATGTTGCTGCTGTCATGTGCAAACCACGCAACTCCAGTTGATGGTGAAATTTCACTATATTTACTTGAAGGCGTAAATTACTATCTGCTGGTTGAGTAAATTCTTAGGGAACCTTTTGACATATCATGGGATAAATCACACATGCATCGATGATGAGCTACAAAAGCAATACACAGGATATACTGTATATATAGGTCATATTAGGGCTGTCAGAGTTAATGCTTAGCAATATAGCAGTAATGCATTAATTTGTTTTAACCCCACTAATTTCTTTAACTTCTCCCTTTAAGGTACATTTTGCTCAGATAAACAATGTGTGATCAATTTGCGATTAATCACGATTAACTATGAACAATCATGTGATTAATCATGATTATATATTTTAATTGATTGACAGCCCTAGTCTCCATATATGTCAAAAATATATGTTTGTGTGTATGTGTGTGTAAGTGTGAGAGATTGGAAAACTACTAATATGACATTCAAATGTAGGAGGTTTTTCCCGATCTTTGGGATTAATGGTTAAAGACTCTGGAACATCAAAGAGTCTCAGCGTCATCTCCATGTTGAGGAAAAGCTCTATGATGAAGGTGTGAAGATGTCAAATGCTGCTTAGCGATGTGGGATATTAGGCTTCCCCTACACACACACACACACACACACACACACACACACACACACACACACACACACACACACACACACACACACACACACACACACACACACACACACTGTATGTATTGTCTCTTTCATTTAAATGGTATATCATTGCTCCGTGCTGAGTTGTTACGACGTTCACATTCATCTGTCTCCACCAGCTGACAGAACTACAGTATTTGTAAATCTACACATTAACGCCCTAATATCGGTTCACGGGTGCATCGAACAGCATGAAGGTTTTGGGGATTTGGACAGTTTTACCTTTGATGTGTAGCTCCGATCATTTGCATGTATATCAGAGCTCCAGTGCTGTTTAAAGGTCTTCTTAGCCGCTGACCTCATTAATGTGGTTAGATCAAACAGTCTTTTATTATCTTTTATCCACCGTTTGGCAATGGAGTTTTGAACTGTGGGGTCAGAACCTCACAGGGGGCTGCAAGACAGTTTGTGGGGTCACGCCTTCAATTATGGGTTACCAAGAGTGCTTTGCATGTTTCTGTGAAATATGAACATAAAACAACTGGAAAGGAGAAAATCATTCTTTGGCTGGATATTTTGCCTAAGTTAACCGATAA